>VXAV01009408.1:521566-559102 GCA_013399715.1 Alectura lathami | reverse complement strand
TTTCCTTTCCTTTCCTTTCCTTTCCTTTCCTTTCCTTTCCTTTCCTTTCCTTTCCTTTCCTTTCCTTTCCTTTCCTTTCCTTCTGCCTTTCTGTCTTTCTCTGATGTTTAGCTAAGTCTTTGCTAAGACACCCCATCAACAAAAGGCTGGGGTGGGGATGAGGGACAGGAAGAAGAATGGCCACCAGATCCAGATAAGTTTTCTTAAGAAAGAAATTTTTATTGCTTGTGGGTGCACAGATAGCAAAATTCAAGATGTCCTGGTATAATTAGCAACAAATACATTCAACATGAAGTGGTTACAAAACCAAGTGGCAGAGTGTCATGAATGTCTCAGATCTGTGGGAATGCCAGAGACTAGAGTTTGAGAGTAGTGGACAAGGATACGTACGAGGATATGTCTGGATATGTACAGAAAATTTAGGCCTAGTATGGAAAACATTTCAGGTCTACAGTATATGGAAGATTTCTTGCACAAAGTCTGCAGTATTATTTTTTATTAAACAGTTAAAAGAGAATGAGTGTCTGTATAGAACAGGTAAGTAATTAAAATTCTTAACTACACAGTCAAACACATACAGCAGCACATTGCCAACTACAGACAAAAGTAGAGCTGTACAAGTCTGAACATGCACCCATTTACTAAATCTTATTTAAAACACTGAACTAAGTGCAGTGTCTGATGAAATATTTACGGTGTTTAAACGTGCTACAGCTGACAGAAAACACTTTTTTCTACTGGCACAAGATTATTTTGTATTGCTTTTTCCCCCTGTTATTTCAAAAAAGTCAAGGTAAATGGTTTGAACAACATCTAAGTACAAGATAGGCATTTCATGCTTCCAGTTTCAGCATAGAGCTCTTGAAAAGAAGTGTTTCTGATTAATTGAATAACTTTTTGTTCTGCTGGATTAAAATCCATAGAATTTCCTTTGTATTTCTAAAGACACAAGCGTTTGCATATAATACGACATTGTGCTACTTAATATCACTGCATAGTTGTGGAATTGACCTTGAGTATAATTTAAACCTAGACAAACTATTCTTTTGAAGTGGATGTCCTAGTGGTGCTCCTGGCAAAGTTCAAAAAAAAGGACATTGTATTATAAATTCTTTGAAATACAGAATCTTACCATCCCCCTTCAAGCAATATTTACAATTATACTACTGCTTGGAGACCTGATTCTTCACATTGTATGGCCATAGCATAACAGCTTTGCTGATATCATCTTGGCGAGTCTCCCACAATCTCCATTTCAAAGAGCATTCTTCCTTCCTATGGCAAAACCTCCCAACGCAAGCACCCACTTCCAAGTACCTACCCACTCACTGACATATGATGCACGCCAAAAAGTGAGATGACCACCACAGAAGCTGCTCTTTGCTACTTTCCCCCCCTCCCCATGAAGCTTCTGCCCCTTGGCTGGCCCTAGCTTTGTAAGCTCCACCCAGCACATCACCCACTTTTTAACTTTGTGTAAAGCTACACAAACCCAGAGGTCATTATCCCGCAACAGGTAATAGTCATTTCCGCTTAGTGAGTGTTGTTTCTTTTACACTGATCACTAGGTATTTCATGCCTCTGTGCTTTCAGAGAGCTTCCTGTCAATGGATGTGGTTGTCTTGGTGTGCGCTGCTGCAAAATATATTTCCCTGGCAGTAATGAGAATTATTTGTATGCACACAAACAACTGAAATCAGCTCTAACTTCTGCTTTTTCTATCTCTCTCTATTTCTATTTCTCTCCCTTTTTCTCTCTAGCTTGCAAGTCTATGACAAATTATTCTTGTTGTTAACATATTTTATTGGAATGTGTTGACTTCAGTCTCTCCATAATAATTACTCAAGTCCCCTTTGCAGTCTTCCAGTTACACTGCCTATTTTGCAGGCTATTAAGCATGGGTAGAGTGCAAATTATCCAGGAAAGCACTGACCATATCTTAAGTCATTCTGAGTCGATTCGCATTTACTGAAATTCTACTGGTCAGCTTTCTCACCCATGTGCATCCTGAGCAGTAGTTCCTAACAACAGGAAGGTGAGGAGGGGAACGAATCTCACTGAGTTCTGCCAGATTATGCCACAGCCACTGCCATTGGTACTTGGCCTTATTGTGAGGAGAAAAAAAAAGCAGAGGTGGGGAGAAGGCAAGTCAAGATGGAGAAGCAGGATGGGGCTAGGGTAGGAAACAGGAACATAAGGGACAGAATAAAGCAAGCCAAGGTAGAAAATTTGGGAAAAATAAAAAGAGGGAAAAGGGAGAAGAAGATGGTCATGCCTATTCAAACAGCACTGAAAAGCACTGATCTCGAGGCTGGAATTTCCCATTACTAGCAAGGCTGGATCCAAAGGCAGGGATCACAACACACAGGGAAACTCTGAAAAGATGCTATAGTTGATATAAATGACTATTTCAAAACCTTTCCTGGAGAGAAAGTCTAACAGAACATATTCCACAGCTAAGGAGGACTTATTTCTATTCTGAGCACTGCCCATGGGATTTGTGACCTTCGACAGAAAACCTGGGTGCCTAAAAGATGTTGTGTTGAAGGCCAAGAGAGATATCATGTACCTCAGCAGCAGTAACAACATATCATCACTGAAAAAAATATCTAGAAAAAAGTAACCATATTTCACTCTTGGTATGCAGAATCATCAGTGGACATTGCTGGCCCACTGTGTCAGAGCCACAAAAAGTGTCTCCATCGCCCTTGGCAAGTCAATGCCTTTAAGGTCTGAATGAGCTTCATAAAAGCCTTGATCCTATACCCACTAAATCGAATGGAGGAATTTATTCTGCAGCATGTGTTGGAGCAGATAGTAACAGAAAATTCCGGAGACAACTCCAATTTATAATGAGCAGCCTATAGAAGACACTGTGACAGTACTATCAATCTTCTAGGTACCATCTTCAGATGAGTGAGCAATTTATAACTTCTACAGTTAATGATTTCAGCCTGGTGTACTAAAATCTTGCTGTTTCTCGTGATCGTTTGTCCTTCAGATTAAAAAAAAAAAAAAAAAACAAAAAAAACTGTTTATTCTTTGATTATTCTGATGGCTGATATTAAATTTGGATTATTCTGTTCCACTGTGACATAAAAGTCACATGATCTGTGTAGTTTCAAATTCCAGATTGGTTAAGTGTAAAAGCACACGCATTTTCAGTTTTGAAACAACATTTACAGCTGGCTTTTCACAAGAATTTATGCAATAAAATTGTGCACTTCAAACTGAAAACGAACTTCCCTTCCAAATTTCTTGATTACTTTAATTAATTGCCATAACAGCTGTTGCTCAAAATGTGTAAGATATTTTGTGTCTTAATATTCTAATGAAGATTTCGGATATTACAGAGAAAATATTGAGAAAATAAAAATGATATTTCACTTTTCAAGCACAAGAGTACATACAGATTGTCATATGATGATGAAATAGGCCTGAAATTAACAGTTTTTAAAACATAGTAACAGCCTGCTGCTCCTTTTTTTCACTGGCTCCCTTTAGAGGTGGCAGTTTCAATCTCTCTTCTGCAAAGAGGTGGACTAGATACTGATTTTGTGAGATACTTATATAAAAATATAACTCCATCACTTAGACATTTCAAAAAAAAAAAATCCACATTGAAATTGATACAATTTTCTGCAGGAATGGAGAAATTTTTATCCAGTGTAGGTTGACAAGACAGAAGAAGAATCAGATCTGCATCTGGGTTGGACCTTGACTGAAGAGGGACAACCAAGTCACATCTACCCTGGGGCACAAAGTGCCAAAGGCAAATAAAACCATGTGCATAACGTATCCCTTGATGCTACTTGACAACAAATTCTTCTTGGTCCTTTGGCACAGATACCAGGCTTTGCGTTGGAGACGCTGCTTGTGTGCCCCTCGTTCTTGTGCTGGGGAAGGATTGCCATGGCAGGCACTTCAGCACTGCCAAGCATCTTGCCAGGGAGGAAATACCTGGAGACTCTGGAGCTGGGAAAGGGAGGCTTGGGCTGATCATAAAGAAATGGGAGTGGAGAAGTCACTGAGAAGGTGCCACTGATTCCAAACTTGTGGCAACCATCATACACTAGGAAAAGGTTCTTCACCAGAGGGTGGTCAGGCCCTGAAACAGGCTCTCCAGAGCAGCACAGGTCAAGGAGCACTACTCTCAGACACAAGGTTTAGATTTTCGGTGGTGCTGTGTGGAGCCAGGCACTGGACTTAGTGATCCTTGTGGGTCCCTTCCAACTCAGGATGTTCTATGATTCTAGGATTCTATGATGTATGAAGGCAACATGCCACTTGCTCCCTAAAAGTCTGGTCTTTTTTGCCTGCTTTGTGACTTTGCAGCAGGCTGAACAGATGCTGATGCAAACTTAGCAGGGTGTTTGGAAGTAATATGGTATGTTTCATTTGTGAAATAATACACAATTACTTAGACAATATGTCTGCAATTATTCATATTGTGCTAATACAGAGAGACCCTACTCAGAAAAATATGTCATATTAGGTGACACATAAGTATTAGAAAAAAATCCAAACAGTTTCTCCTCTAAAAATCTTATCATTTTTGCATGGGATGAAAACAACAGGTGGATAAAACGAAGAGGGAAATAAAAGAGTCAGGGTAACAGCATATTTATCATCAGCAGAATAAGTAGCAGTACACCAGCTGCTGGGCTATTGTCAGATGCTTTCCAGCCACCACAGGAAAAAAAAAAAAAAAAAAAAAAAGTTAGTTTTAAGGAGGGGTTTGAAGGAGAATAGATTAGCATTGTGGCATTTTTATGAGCAGATATGCATATGCATAAGGAGTAGCTCTGAGAAAGTAAGAAGGCTCTTGGGCTAACAAGCAATGAAGAGAGGCATTATGGGGTCTCCAGAATGTGGTGCATATTGAAACTGCTTTCGTATGTAAACAGACAGCATGCTACTGCCTCACAGGATCACTGCTGCCTTTTTTTCAGCATCCCGGTACTGCACCTGGTGGTGGCTGCTCTGTCAATGATATATTAAATGCATTCAGTAAATAAATATGATATAAAATGTCTTGGCATTTGAATGCAGAACACAGACATCCAGTTTAGTGTCGTGGAGGAAAAAGAAAATGGCGACAATGAAATTCTAGTGCCATTAGAAATAATGGCCAGACTGATACGAATGCCATTGGAAGATTTCATTCCAAGCATTTCAGAAGGTCTAGAAACCTTTCTGATTTAGGACATAAGCAAGCCTGTAATTGTACTTAGAGAAGGCTTTCTCTATGGGTAGGTTATTTTGCAGCTACTTTTGCAAGATTCCACCTTCCTCTTGCACAGGAATGTACAAACCACAGTGCCAACTCCTTGCAGCAAGCCTTCACGTTTTGAAGTAATTATTGACATAGTTGCCCCTTAGCATAGAAATGTTGGAAAATATTTTTGAACAAGTTTCACAAAAATTAGGAGAAACCTTCTCAGTTTTCTAGATCAATCTAATTTATTATTTCTGTCAGTCCTTTGCATGAATAATGTTGGGAAAGAAGGTGGCTTTCTGATGACAGCATTCACTTTAAGACAGTGAATGTGCTTCCACATGAAGCACATGGGCCTTGTTGGTACTTGTCCGTGGACTGCACATAACCTTTTCGTTTGAATTGTACATGTGTTGTGAACATATTCGCTGGTGCTACAGTAGATGCTGAACACTAATATTTGCTCAGGAGGTTCTGTTCCTGCCTTTATTCCTCAGTGGGCAGGCTCCTGCCTTCCTTTGAAAGCATTTACAGGAGTGTGGTTCAAACAAAAAGTACTGCAGGCTGAAATCACTCTGTGCAAAATAATAGATAAAGGCTATTTGCTAGAATGTGTGGGCCTGAGACTGGATTGTACTGCTGCGGGAAGCCATGGGGACTACGTTGTATTTTCATGAGGCTCTTAAATGATTTGAAAACTGCATTTCAAATAGAGGGAAAATTTGCTGAATAACCTCTTCTCTTACCCTGGCAAGTCTGCAAGCTTTCCAGTATTTCAGATATTTCCATAAGCAAATAGGCACTTCTAGAATATCTCCCATTATTTATCATCAGTAGTGCTCTGCATAGAAGGCCACTGGAGTGCCTTGGCATTCTGCAAACACCCTGAACCATTTAGAAATGTTATTTTTCCTCCTTATCTATTGAGGGAATACATTACAAAGCCCAGCCCTGATAGAGAGCTACTGCTCACACAAATAGTAGACCTAGCATTAAAAAGAGGTTTTTAACTCTTTCTCCTCCCCAGCACCTACTATATCAAGTTCTTACACCGAGGCTGCTGAAGGCAGGTGAGGAGACTTGCAGGGAGACTTCCAGCACCACAACAAGCACTGATGATCCGACCCCGCACACCCAGCATGGAGGAGGGCAGGAGCTGCCTCCAGGCACCACCAGAGCATTCTCCATGTGGGAGTAGGGCTGCAAACCCAACTGGGCCTGAACCATGCCTTTCTCGGGATGTTTCCTGGTCTTCTTCATCATTCCTGTGGAACGATGTGGCCCTGACTGTGTTTCTCAGTAGATAAAAGGTTTTTCCAAGCTGTTTGATTTAGTTTTGTGTGTGTATTTCCATTTACTTCTATTTCCAAAATAGTCAAGTCTGCATTTACCTCTCCAGCACAACTTCCAGAGGCTGATGTATTGAACAGGGTGAGCTGTGAAAGGCCAGGGGATTAGGCATCTACCTTTACGTTTAGGAATGTTATTTAATTTCCCTCCAACAGACTTAGAGGCAGAGTCCTATAAAAGGCTTGAGAAAGAAAACTGAATTTCAACAAATTGGTGAATAAGCTGGTGGACAAAACCAGTTTATCTTAGTATCTTGAGTTGCTTTGGCACTTTTTTTCTTTTTAAGCAGTGCCATGGGCAATATCAGTTGTGTAGCCTTATCAGTTTCTATCTGCTAAAACACAGGGTGGGTTTTCAAAGGATAGGTGGGAATCCAGCTCCCGCTGGCTTTCAGTGGGCGTCTTACCTCTCCAAATAGCCTCATGAAATATCTCCCTGCAGGTGGAAAACCTGTCGGGGAGCCGCGAACATTCTGCAACCTCCTACGTTCGGGTTTAAGTCCCTCTTTAAGCTCACTCCTGCTTGTGTGAAAACTGCAGAACCCTGTGGCTGGGATCACAGGCACAGGCTCTGCTTCCAGGCAAGTGAAGGGCAGAGTAGGGGAGGGATGAAACCACCTAATTAACCCCCCTTCCCCTAGGAGCTACAGCAATGTTTCATTTGCACAGAAATGCCTTTTTGTTACTCCTCTGCCATGACCTCTGTCTGTTTGTCTGTCTGTCCACCCAGAGACTGAAAGCACCAGTTCTTCCTGAAAGCCTAGAAAGTGCCTATAACACTGTGGATACTACCACAAACAAACGTTAGCAAAGACCAGGTCCTATAAGATGTTAGTAGGAATGCAAAGGCAAATAGTCTTGCAAAATGCTGGAGATCAGACTCAATCATTCAAAGAGACTTTCGTGGACCTTGTTGTTTATCATTCCGTGATAAGGGATATATTTATCTTTTAAATTCTTACTAGTCAAATAGAGGAGTTTTACCTTCCCAGAGGAACTCGGCTCCTCCATCCCACCGCGAACACCACTGCCTGCCTTCTACCCTCCCCTCTTCCCGACACACACAGCTCCTTGTGCGTGGAAACAGTGGTGGGACATGTCAAGTACATTTTTTCTCCTTAAAGCACGTGTACCTGGGAGGTCACAGTCTTTACAAAGTCAAAGTTTTGTGTGTTTGAGAGCTTTGCCCTACTACCATGTAATTGAAATCAAGCTTTTAAAAGCTCACGGCAATGTGTTTGCTCTTTAACCTCACCCAACGAAGCGAGAGCGCTTTGCTGAGAGAACCCATTGTTAAACTCCTGCACTTAACTGATAAGGCACTGATACAACCAGTAGCAAAGAAAGAAACTAATAATAATAAAAAAAGATTCACAAGCCTTCCTTCCCCAGTACATTAAGGCCCTGCCCAAATTAATTTCCCAAGCAGTTAACAAATGAGGTGCAGCATCTTTAATCATATTAACATATTGTTATGAGACTTATTTAATAACATGCTGATGGAATGGGTTCTCACGTCAGAAAACAGAGGGTCTCATGTCATTTGGAGGTCTGCTCATTATCCAGTTTAATGATATATGTGTCTATTACTGAATAAAAGTAGAAGATCTACTCAGGATCTTTGTAAGAATGAATGACTGGAACAGCACAAAAAGGTTTACACCATCTTACATCATCTACCATGCATACAGGACACTTATGCTGTTATGTGAAAACCTCTGAGCAAATGGGGAGAAAACATGAAGACTTAAATGGAACAAGGCTGAGGCTGTGTGCCTCTGATTTCAAGGAGATGACGCACAGGTCGTGAGTATGGGTTTGACAGTCCAAGCAATCACATCCTTCCCAGACGAGGAAGCAGGAGCCCATGAGTGAGCCTCACAAGTCTTTGGATTCAGATTGTATTTTCATTCATGCCAAAGATTATTCACATAAGCATTTATTTCCCCAGCAGAAAGTTTACAGAAGCTTGATCCAATTGTACCAAGTCACTTCTCTGGTGTGCCATGCAATTCAATTTCTGCTAGCATGAAAACACCTTATGAGGATTCAGTCATTCCCACCCTGCCTAACTTGCTGATCCCCAAATTTTCCTTCCCTTGCATTGAAAAAAAAAAAAAAAATGGAGAAGAGAAGAAGTCCTGGTAAAGCCACAGTGGAACAGGATTTCAGTGTAAGACTTCTATTAGCCTCGGCTTTCGGTAACAAAAGAGATGCCTGAGATCCAGCAGTGAAAATCCTAGAATGATGGTATCTGTAAAGATAAGAAGTTTCCATTGACACTAATTGAATTCAACCGGCAAATATTTTTAAATGGAAAATTGCTAGTAGCCAAATGTTTTTCCTGGGAAACCACCCAAAGATAGAACTTTGAGCTGACTTCATCAAAGGAGATTCTCAACTATGAAAAATGATAACACCCCCATGGCAAAAAGTGCTTCAGAATCAAATAAGCCTTGGAACAGTAGTAACTGGAAGGGGAGTTTGTTGTGATACAGCAAATATCCATGTGTTGCACCTGCGAAGCAGCACTGTGAGACTTTGAAAGGGGAAATATCCATGGCAGTGTATAGTCGTTCCAAAAAACAGATAGTGAGAGGGGCCAGGATGGGTTCACCATATGGTAAACCAAGCAACTTGGAATAATGACTTGGAAAGTCTGTTCAGTGACTTATTCCACTTCTCAGAGGTAATTCATAGAAAGGGAAGAGAAAATCTAAAAACAAAGCCATTCCCAGTAGCCTGACCAATCCTTACAACTGAAAGCTGCCTGTGTCCCCATGTATCAACTACCCGTACTACCGAATGGTTTAATTTTGTTCATCTCTGACCAGTGCTCTCAGGAAGCCTTGATGGAGTGGTGCTGATTGATGCAATCAGAGATCATTGCCAGTGGCATACAGTACGCAAGGAGGTTGTTCCTAGTTTAGGACTTTATTTGCTGCTTTATCACAGTGGCAGTAGGAGTACAGCACAAAATGACATGGTTCCCTCTAGACTGCCATCTAACTTCCCAGCACAGAAAACAGGTGGATGAGAGTAACACTGATGCAGTTTTGAACATCATATTAGACAGAAATCGCTTCACACCACCTGTCTGCATGCTATCAGGGGTTTTAGATGCACCATGACCTAATGGTAAATAATTGAGCAGAAACTGAGAATCACACACAAAACCAGGCAAAGATAGAAATGTGAAATAAAAAAGATCAGAGCAAAGATCCACCTCTAGATTTGAACGGTCATCAGTGAAACCCTATTTATAGGCTTTTCTGGCCAGCTGAAGCTCTGTCCCTGGAAGTAAAACTCTCTGAAATGTCCCCGTGTGGGCAGAGCAAACAGAGTCATTCTAACGAGTCAGGAAAGGTTAGGCTCAGGGATGAGTATGAGTGAAAACATTTGGCTAGACTCCTGGTACAAACTCCCACCCACACACTGCTTTGAAAATCTACCCCTCTGTGTCCTTAGCACTGGTTTTCAAAGTACAGCAGCCTAGAGACAGATGTGCCATTATTGTTTATGGTTCAAAGGCAGAGAACTCATTTGGTGGGGAAATAAAATCTATACTAATAGAACAAATACCAAAAAAAAAAAATGTTCTAAGAGGGAATAAGCAGGTTCTAAGGTGTTTTAACAATCTTCTGGCTCCAAGCCCAGAACTCAGTTGGGACAGTAGTATTCATCTCCAAGCCACCACTCTTTGAACTTATGGAAACTCATGGCTATATTTAGCTAGTTAAAAGATATATGGCCAGAGCATTGTAACCCTTTTGTCAATGACTTCCCATTACAACTTTTAATTTTATTGCTTTTTAACCACAGTCGCTTGATTCATGGGTACAGCTAAGAGGGACGGAAGGCAGTTGATGGATGGTGTGACAATGGCACTCTTGGCTGCTGTTACAGCACTTATCATCTTAGGAGGAAAAGCCAACTTGCACCACTCTCCTCAATGGCCGATCTCAAACTTATAAATGCTCTGAGCTAGCCCTCTCTGTGCTTATGGGACTATTAATAGATCTGCTGTCAATAAGAAAATTTGCAGGCAGAACACCCTCTTAGGCAGCATACAAAGATCGGTGCTGAAGGCACCGATCAGAGCTCGAGGCTGAAAATTATCAGGCTCTGTTACTCTTCAGGTGCTCATCTGTAAGTGAAAAAAAAGTACAAAATCACTGAAGAAAAGGAACTCATTCAGCAGGCTTAGACCCAAAACTTTTTGGTTATAATGAGTTTCTTGTTCTTTCTGCTATATAGTGATTAATCAGGAGTGGATAAAATCTTGACAAAGAGAGAATAAAGCAAAGTAATTTCTAATATTCATAGAGCTGGCATTCTCTTCCTGTATGATCATAAAGATCAGCTCTGTAGATAATGTGCCAAAAGGTCAAGTAATTAAAACTGCTGAAGCTCCAGTCTACTAATAAGTCTGGTAAAAGTTGAAGTAAGTGAGAAGCTGTAAAAATATGGCATCTGCTCTGCTGGGTAGACAGATCTCCAGCAACCCTCAAATAGTGGTACTATTACTGATAGTGGGCAACCTCAGATAGGGAAAGAGGAGCATTTTCATAGTGTAACCTGCTAGTTTCCTGTGCTGGTCCTGAACAGGTGATTTCATCCAGGACACTTGCATTCAGCAGCCACCCACCAGGACCATGAAGGATGAAATGAAGATGTGACATTGAACACGCATCAGAATTGAATGGACTGATTATTTCTACCCTCTCTGTTTTGAGTGCAAAATAATGGCTGTGCAGCACCAGACACAGAGTCAGCAAGCGCATGTGATCAGAGAGTCATGTTGGATCAGATGCCAAGCCCATGGAAGGCAGCAGGATGACTTTCCCTAGCCACGCAACAAGGAGAATTTTCCTCTAGCTCTTTAAAGCAAACCAAGAAGTGGAACATCAAAAAGCATATGTGTAAAGTCAGAGTACATTTATGTTCACATGCCCTTAGGCTTTTACTGCAGCATTTTATTGTTATAAAACAATTTTAAAAGTCCAAAGAGAGTGAGAAGAACCAGAGGAGAAAAATAGATTTTAGTTAGGGTGTTTCACATATGCACAGCAAACAGGGCAAAGCAGCTGAGGCTGGAGGCTGAGGTTGTTTTAGGCAGGTATAACTGAAGGCTGTTGTCATAAGAGGTTTCCTTTCCTCCTCTCTCACTTCCCTCCTGCTGTAGGCTCCCTTTGCATCAGGACCTGCATTCATGCAGGCAGGTGATGAGACAGATGAATTCCCTAAAATCAGTCTGGGGAGCAGGGCAATTTTCAGCCCTCACTGATGTTTGCATGAGTACAGGCACAATGGAGGCAACAGGAGTTCAACTTTGGAGGAAGGAATAGGGAAAACTGTACCTTTCAGCTGCAGCTTATACAGAGCTTTGGTCATACAGGATACTGCTTAAAGCAATTACAAAATCACAACTTGCTCTTCATCAGACCTACAGATCCCTAGAGGAAGAGGTATGGTGTGAAAGGAGTGTGCTGTAATTCTTTCTGGAGCTTTTCTGTCATTTCTCAATGAGGACCAGCAATCTTGCAGTTACCATACATCTTCTGCCTTGAGAGCTAAGCCCATCAAAGTGCTCAGATAAGTGGTTATGAACAGGAGTTGAAGGCAGTCCTTCAGTTCAGTGCCCAAGTAACAAAGCCTTTAGACATATGTCTGCTGTGAAGACTACATCTGAGTGCCAACATCTCATAGACTTCACATTCCCTGCTTCACTCTAAACCAAAGGGGCCATTACCTGTGGGCTCACCAACTACAAATGCAGTCATCTACAAGAGATCCTGAGCTGTTGCTTCCTCCAGGAAGTTTGGAGGCATCTGGATTTCATTTTTCTTAGTCTCTGGAGAAACCTAGCGAGATGTGAGAACAACTTTGCAATAAAAATCAGAGAGGAATGGATATCAAAAAATATAGCAACACATAAACACTTTGAAAGGGTATCAATACGTTTACAGCCTTTTATATTCATATGTTTAAGAAGTTAACCCAAAGCATTCCTAAAACTGTTGGCAAATGTTTTTAAGAATGCACTGTTTTTGCGCGCTAGATGTTGTCTGCTGCTCTTTTTAAGTCTCTCAGCAGCATTTATTAACACCTACAACAGGAATTTCGCATGCAGCAACCATGAGATTTAACCCCATGCGCAACACTTAGAGTCTGTGCTCATCAGAAAAACAGAGGTGCTGAGACACACAAAGAGTGAGGACATTGTGCATATTTCAGCTCCCTCATACCCTTTGACTGATCTACTTGCTTACTGAAAATGAGGTTCCAAAACTCACTTGTTCGTCAGGTTTTTTTTACTCCAAAGCATCTTATCACATAACACATCTGTCCATCTCTCCACATATGTCACTGGTACACAGCTGAGCACTGTGCTCTGAACCTTAAGAATTTTTCTCTAATTCCTCTTCCATCCCTCATCCCTTCTCATTTTCCAGTGCCAACTTGTCTCCCTGACCTTCCTTGTAGATGCCAAAACATACACTAAGTGTGGCATAACAGGCAACACCATCTTACAACCTATGTTTCATGCAGCTTTGCTTCGAGATATCTTTAAATAAAATACCCCAGTAACAGATAAAAAAAATACTATCAACTTCTGTCTATATACATACATGTTAATGCATCAGGCTTGGGGGAAAAAAAAAAAAAAAAAAAAAAAAAAAGAAAAAAAATTAGACCCTGTCTTGCCCCCAAAACCTATACCATGCAGGGGCTGTCAGCACTGCACAGTCACATTGGAGCAGAGTCAGAGCCTCCACCCCTGCACAGCATGCAGTGAAAGCATGCTCTTCTTGCAAAGCTTTCATTTTCTGCTGGATATTTGATAACATTTCCATCAGAATGGACCATGTAGCCCAAATGGGAGCAATGTTTCCCTCCTAATAGCATCAGATAAAAGCCATTCAGTGCTATCTTTCTTTTCTTTACCCCCTGTGCTATAAGCATTAGCCCATCTCCATCCTCACCAAATGTCCTGGAGAATCAAACAGGGATATAGAGAGCTGTGCAGTTCAACAGAGAAAGAGTATTCCTATGAGCTCTAGGGTTCTGTTTAACCATCTGAAAGCACAACTGCAGCAGGGGTATGTTTTCCAACACCACTCAGAGCAGAGCTGGCTATTTGACAATAGGCCCCTAATGGGATGCTGTGACACAACAGGGATTCAAAGGAGACAGGATTTGGAGTAATCACATCAACATCTTGTGGTGAAGAAAAGCCTTTGGTCTCACCTGGATTACACACACAGCCTATGAAAGCAGAAACTGCTTCATGATTTTATAGCCTAAAACCAATTTTAAAATACATAACAAAGGACTGTAACAACTCTATCCAAGTTAAACCAGTGAAATCTGCTGCTACCGCACACTGCTGAGCCCTGGGGAAAGCACCGCACAAACCCAGGATTTGAGTGCGAGACAATTAAAAGGAGGTGTATTCATCACAAGTCTGGAAGCAGAGGGTGGGATTCAGCTGCCTAAACACTGACGTCTAGTGCCATTTTTGATGCCTTAGAGTACCGCATCTGGCCCCCAGCTGCAGCTCCAGCAGCAGGTCTGTCATAGATCATGTGTCATACCTGTCCCATGTGGATGTCTCTGGTGGCCTCAGGGACTGACAGTGATGCTGCGTGCTAATGTTTTGGCACCTGAATCACTCTGATGCTTTCTATAAGTAATTTCCAGTTCTCTTCATTAAGCATTTATCTTTCTCTCTACCCTCCAATCTCCATCAAATCATGGAGACCCTTGGAGGACCCTTTCAGCAGCTCTGTGCATCCTGCAGTGCCTGGCCAGTCCCAGCATGGACACTGAGGAATATTTCCAGCATGAATCACACCCAGGCTGTGCAGAGCTCAAGAGACAGAGGTCTCGATGCCACTGGGCTTTTTCAAGAGACAGACTTTTATTTCCACCTTCTGGTGACAGGTCTAACTCTTGGCTTGTAAAAGATATCCCTTTCTCAGCTTATTTATCAGATCCTCATTTTTTTGAAATAACCGTGTGGATGGCTAAGCCTTACTGGGCATTTGAGCCAGCACCTTGTTCTCTTGAAAATCTTATTTTTAGTTGCAAATCACACTGCAGCGACACCAGCTGCTATTGCAGCATGAACACAGGGATTTCCTCTTGTGCTCCCAGGAAGGTAAGTTATATCTGTCCTACAGATGATTTAGGTAGGATGTTGACACACAGGACAGTAAAGAGCTGGTACATAGAAGATCTTTGACACTTCATTCAAACTATTTATATAGAAGGAATTATCTTCCAACAGAGATCTTTTTACATTATAATATTATAAATTAATTTGTCTATGAAGACATAAGAATACTTAGTGATCCAGATTCGCTTTTCATAGAATATTTCCACTACAATTTGCTACAGCACAGTGATTGCCTAAGCTGATCACAGATAAAAAGCATTTCAGGTTCTGCTACAAACAGCTATGCTCAAGAGCAAACCCTAACACATCAGTGAGTAAACCTCAATAAGCTACTTTAGTATAATGGTGCTCCAACAGCTTCATAACAACACCTGTAAGTGCCAGGGAAGGATCCCGAAGCATTGATTTGCCAAGACTGGAACCAAGCAGCAACCACAGGTGCTTATTTTGCCTTTTTGTAGTTCATCAGTGTCATGCAACTCTTGGCTCAGTCAGCAGATGTGTCAGCTCTTGGAATAACAGCTACTTATGTAGGTTAGGTACACTGCCAAAAGGAAAGTGTTTTAAAGAGTAAAATCATAAAGTATTATGGACATAAAGCCTGTGATAGTAAAGGTGACTCCTTAGCATTATGCATCACAGCAACACATTTTACTAAGGGGAGGAAAAGTCAGTTTTATTTAAACCTCTGTCGCAAGTCACAGAGCTGCGCCTTGTGCAATTTCCTGTTGGATTTAAACAGACACACTTCTGAGCCCTAATTTTTTCTCTTTTAACCTCTAGCAAACAAATTCCCAATTAATAATTATGAGTTGCTCTCACATGGCACAGACCTGTGCAAAAAAAATGCAATACTCCACCACCATGCTATTAGTAGCACTGTGGGCACACTTGTACAAGAGGACGAGCATAGGCACAGCTCAGAAAAGAGGTGAAAAGAGGTGGGAAGCCTGGAGAAAGCTGAGCACAGGGCTCACTACATGGTCAAGGGCCAAGAACACCTGACTCACAGGGAGAGGCTAAAGGAACTGAGTTTGTTTAGTCTGGCAAAGAGGATAAGGGGTAATGTAATAGCAATTGATATCTACTTGACAATGAGTTATAAAAATGACAGAGTCCAACTGTTCTCAATGGTGCTAGACAATGTAACAAGTGACAATGACCATAAGAGTGCAGCTGGGCATGCTCAGGTTGGACATTGGGAAAAAACACACTTGAAGAGCAGTGCAACACCTGAACAAGTGCCAGAGAGGTGGTGGAAACTGTCCTTGGAGGTTTTTGAGACTCAGATAAAGTTATGACTGAACTCATCTACAGCTGGCAAAGGTCCCACATCACATGGGTGTTGGACAAGAGACCTCCGAAGCATCCTCCCAGCCACCATTTCTATTTCCTCTTTTAACTCTTTACCTTAATGACTTATGTCTTGTGAGACCAATTTGCACCTCAGCTTTTTTCCACATTCTAAGTGAGCCTCTCAATCCCAGAGATTTAGGGTAGGAAGTCAGTGCTATTTCTTCCTTTTGTTGTGCCTTGCATGAATCTCAATGAAATGGGCATGTGCAGAGGCTGTCTGCCAGAAGTGAGCTTCGGTGTGAAAATGGGCTTGTGCTTGTGCATAAATCCAGCTGTCATGTTGAATGCCACGACAGGATGCTTCTGATGCCCAGGAGCAGAACTTTATGTGTCTGCACCTTTCAGTCACTTTCATGGTTAGACAGCAGAGGCAAAATGTTCATGGAGTCCATGAACAGGGGACAGATGAGCTTGTTTAGCTATGTGTGATTTAGCAAATAATTTAGTATAAACTTTTAGGAATTAATATTTATGGTAGCAGTTATGGTTGAGTCCCTATGTCTTTGCCATGTAGCCTGATCCTCTGACCGGAATTCAGCCACAAAGGCGGTTTGAAGCTGTTTGAAAGATCAGCCATTGGTTTGGGCCTTTATATCCTCACTGGGGCTTGGTGCGTTTTGGAGGCATACCTGGAGCAGAGCTTCCAGGTTAATCTTTGAAGGGAATATAGCAGGCATCTAAAAAAAAAAACGCTCTGTGAACTCTGACAGTGAAGTTGAGAAGAATCAGATCATTTGCCTCAGATCCCCACTAGACAGATCCCATTGGCTGTGTTCATGGCAAGAGCAGTCTCAGAATGGAGGAGCATAAATAGAGAGTACACCTACGGCATTGCATTTAGGTAGTATAGAGCAGTATATAACACACTAAACATCATGTGATGAGATTGTATTTTATTAGTAGCAGTAAGCACAGAAAGACACACTTCATAATTTGTAATGGCAAGTCCATAAAAGTTTTCTGTGGTGTCTGTGGGATATAAGAGCTGCTGTACAGGATCAAGACAGTCTACACCAGAATCCTGTCTCTGCTGTTGGCCAGCAGGGAAAGAGGAAATCATGAATAGATCAAATTCAGAGTTCTCCTTCCCAAGCATAGTTCATCCTCGTAGTCATTCTGGGTAATGGACTCCTTAAAAGGGTGATTATATCAAGACCATCAAGCTTAAAAGTCACCAGGGAATCTGTGCTTCATGACTTTGTTAGATTCTCTCACACTTCGTACTTTTGGCTTCCATAAATTTCTGTGTCAAGGTGTAGTCAAGGTGTACTACAATTTAGTCATACACACTACTTTAAAAAGCCTTCTTTTTTTGTATTTTAAGCTTGATGGTTCACAGTTTCCCTGCATAGCCCGTAATTCTTCTGTTATGAGAAACTGAAGTAGTCACAGAGGAGTGCTGTGATGGCTACACTGAAGCACTCAAGATGAGTAATTTTGAGTAAACTACCCTTTGATTACATGATATTCAAGCAGAAGGAAAACTAGACCTTGCAAATAATTTATATCCATTTTCTCGTAGCTTTGATTTTTTTGACAAACACACCCTACAACTAGATTTCAACTAACAATGAAATTTCTCTCTTTGTGAGGAGCAGCATGATCTACAAAGCACGTCTATGTAACACATGCACAGCAGTTGGTAAACCGTTTTGGAGTGTTACCTTGACATTATAAGATAAAAGAGACCTGCACAAACAGGCATGATGAGGTTAGTGTGTTACAAAGAAATCTCCAGAATGACTTTATTTCATTGCACAGTTCAGTGTTAAATCATGCTGTAAATTCCCTGGTGTCCTTTATTGTGCGGTATTGTAAATACCACAAATCCTATTGACTCTTATCCCATACATGTAAGGTACATATATAAACTGCTACTGTTTGTGTTTTTCTTCTTCGTGAAAAGCAATACAATTTTTAAGGCATTCCTTTCACTTCCACACCAGAATCTGACCCAAGAGAAGGCATGGCACTCGAAGCAATACTAATACGTATAAAGGTTCGTGGTGAAACTTCTCCTTCGAGGTANGCTCGTTGATGACTTTGGGAGTTTTTTTTTTTTTTTTTTTTTTTTTTTTTTTTTTTTTGCAATTTGTTTCCAGCACAAGCGGAAAGTAAACCGCATCCACATGACAATTAAAGGCTGGAGTGATCCATGTGTGCTCTTTAACAATAAATTACCTATGGATTTCTGAAGACCCCAATTCAATTCTCATTATAATCTCACAATAAGCACGGCCATCCATGCCCTTCATAGTTTGACAAAAATTATTTGAGGCAGTATGTATTTCATCTTCGTTGATACAAGAAATTACAAGTGGCCTAATGGTTAGTGACAGAAGTTGACATATCAAAGGATTCAGAGGAATATAAACAAAAAATAAATCACCATCTCACTGCCCCTCCCCAATACTAAATTCCTCATTTTACAAAGACCATATAATCCTTTCATTTTCAAACAAATACCACTGTATCGCTGTTATTTTAGCATAAGCTAGCATACAGCTTACAATAAGGACATGTTTAATGTGCTTTTTAATAGCCCTGTTTGAAGGACTTCTTACTGACATCATATCATTGAGCGATCCAAAGGGGATTACATGTGTCAGTCCAATCAATTGGTGGTAATTGTAGGACAAAAGACCTATCTGCAGGCTCACACAGACACAGTAAACTGCTTCTACATTCATCTACCTTCTTTTAAAACACTAAATAAAAAATAAAAAAACAGCTATTAAATTAATTGTCACTAAAAGCATGTAATAGTTATCTAATCTATTAATTTTTAGTTTAATATTAACTTGGGTGTCTCCTATGACAAGTATTTGACCTGCAGAGAAAGAAAGGAGTAAGATCACCCCTGCCATCTTTCAAGTTAACAAAATAGTTGCTTGAAGGAAGGAGGTGAAGGCATACTTTAGCCTCTGCCTCGTACTCTAACATTTTGTTTGTTTTCATACAAGTATTGACTTTATGTGGGGCCAGCCTGGTTGTGCCTGACGCAGCATGTTTCTCTACAAACTTCAGAGTTTTCAGCCCGGCCTCAGGGATGGCAGGGGCCACATTGCCACTTTGCAGAGTGTAGAGGGAGCACCTCCCTTACAGGGACAGGCTGAGTGAGCTGGGGTTGTTCAGCTTGGAGAAGAGAAGGCGCCGGGGGGACCTGATAGCGGCCTTCCAGTACCTGAAGGGGGCCTGCAGGAGAGCTGGGGAGGGACTCTTTAGAAGGGCATGGAGTGATAGGACAAGGGGTAATGGCCATAAACTGGAAGAGGGGAGATTTAGGCTAGATACTAGGAAGAAATTCTTGACTGTGAGGGTGGTGAGACACTGGAACAGGTTGCCCAGAGAGGCTGTGGATGCCCCCTCCCTGGCAGTGTTCAAGGCCAGGCTGGATGGGGCTCTGAGCAACCTGGTCTGGCGGGAGGTGTCCCTGTCCATGGCAGGGGGTTGGAACTAGATGATCCCTAAGGTCCCTTCCAACCCAAACCATTCTATGATTCAAAGCTCACATCAGCTCTGCAGCCGCAGAAGGACACAGAGAAGCTCCCAATCCCACTCACCAGGCAGCTGAGCACCACTGCCTTGGGCATAGAGTCAGGAGCACTCATCCCCTCCCCGACGTAGGTCTGTGCACCGGGCCAAGGAAACAGCCTGGGAATACGCCTCCTCTTCCCACCTCTGTCACTGTGGTTTGAATGGTTTGAACACAAGTACAAAACCCCTTTAGCAGTCAATTAATTCTAATTGTGGACAAAAAAATTGTTTACCGCCTTCTACTCCCCTTCAAGGAGAGCTTTTGGGAAAGCATTAGGAAGAGCAAGATAAATATTCAGAACACTAATCACCGTTTTTGCTGCTTTGAAAAACTGCATTCAGGAGATTGACGTGATTTATGATCTCAGAAAAAGCAGTGTCTCTGGCTAGAATTGCTGTCACAAGCAGCACATGTACCTGTGACATTACCCAGCCTGTCCCCCATCACTGTTGCTGTAATGCACCCTGCATGCCCCTGAGTTGCCATAAAGTCAACAGAGCTGTGGATTAAATACAGTAAGACATGAGTTCAAAGTTTCAAAGAGTAAAGTCCATTCCTTACGAATACCTAGCCATCAACTGATTTCAATTGTCTCCTATTCCAAACAGTTTTAAAATAAGAATGAGTTTCATTTATATGCACCCTACTGCCAAGGCTTTCTAAATACCTCACAAACCAAATAAAAAGCTTTAAAAGGAACCAAAATGATCTCAGAGGATAAAACATTTCCCAGGCAATGAGGCTAACATGATTTTCACCCTGCCAGTAAAAAGGACTAGAAGTGAGACCCTCTTCAGATGCCAAGTTAAATGATCCACATTAAAATTATCCACTTTTGTCTGTGCAAAAATATATACTCCTTTGTATTGACATTGACTAAGACTGAGCAGTCCTTTATGATGAGCACTACTGATGCTCTCTTTTACCAATGCAAGAAACTGGGCAAGCACAGTTGTAATATACGTCTGTGGTGATGAAAAATGAGAATGGAAGTTAACTGTACAAGTATGTGTTCTGAAAATACATCTTCCACAGTTATTCCAGTAAGATGAGCAGTAAAAATATTTTAATTTTCAAAAGACTGAGTTGATTCATGTCTCTGAAAGTCCTCAAACCTTCCTATGGCAGGGCAACCCCAGATCATTAATCTAACAATAAAATGTGTTGTTTTTTTTTTTTTTTTGTGACTCCATGACCTGCAAAGGTACAATCTATTCTTTCAGTGGAAAATGGAATTTACAAGTACAGGTGCAAATGTGTCAGTACATCAAGCGTATTACTGAAAAGTTTAGTGCTTCTGGCATTGGGCAATTCTACTTCCTTACAATTTGAACATAAGAAGAGGGCCACTGAAAAGCATCATGGATACACATGAATATTGAATAAACCAGGTAAACTTGTGAGGTAAGGAAGAGCATTTTGAAAATAGAGAGTATAGAACAGTTTTTGTTCCTTGCCCATAGTCAGATGGTAAGTTACTACATTGCATCCTACAGGTTCCTTCACGGTGAGGAGTGCGAGTGAATTAGGAATCTACTCAGAGCTCAAGATTTGAAAGCACTACCTTCTTCTCAAGAAAGAACTGGAGTGCAACAATCAAATTATTTTTAATTTTTTCCTGCTCTGTTTAACAGAGGAAGGAGAAAAATCATTGAATTTTAAAGAAGACCAAGGGGATAATTTTAAAACTTTTTCACCAGCTGCAAAATATCTAGACAGCTCAGCTGGGCAGAGGACAGGGCCATGAAAGTAGCTTCTTCACAGCAAAGGACAGATTTCTGCCATGCCTGGCAATTCCCTTATCATTTCTGTCAGTGCAACTGCAGAACAGACAGATATGATTTGGACCACAGTTTGTGAGAAGTAGCTTGAGAATGGGTCCAGACTTGACTGCAGCTTCAGGGACTACTGCAGTACACAAAATAAAAACATGCAGAAGAAAAAGGGTTGTAGTCAGATTTTAGACTACACAAAATGGGATTACAGACTCCTTGTGGTATTTCAACCCAGGAAGTCAAGGAGTAAATTACAAGACCAGCTATTCACGACCACTAGACTTTGGTTCCCTTGCAGGAGCTGTATTCGCACTGTCAGCTGCACACATCGACAAGCCATGTTCTTTTTCTCCTTTGGCTTCCTAAGGAGCTGGGTCACTGGGAGAGGAGCCTTGAAGAGCGGCTAATCTGAATTGCTCCTTCTTTACCTGAAATTGGGTGCTGTGCCACCAAGCTGCTTTGAACCGCTGCAGTAAACAATTCATTAAGACCATGAACCACAGCCCCTTCAGCACTGCATTGGCAGGTCATGTCCTTTCCTCATCCCTTGTGGAGAAGGCTTCAAATTGTCGTCCTCATGTTGTTCACGTGCCTCTAGTTTGGTTGCAGCTGCAGAGCAGTGTGATTTATTAGAGATGGACAAACTAAAGACAGTCAAGGTAAAGATTTTAAATTCCTACCACTATGAATGTAGCACCCAGCATTAACAATAATTAGGTGCAAAAGTACAGATTAGTGCTATATCTCAAAAATCAATCAAAATCAGCCTGTCTTTTTGATCTAAATGATAAACAAAATATATTTTGTTTATGAGAATACACGGATTGTTAAACATTTCCACTCTCCTTGCAACAGTTTTGTTGTAACATCCTGTGAGCAACAGGGTTAGGATCTCAGCAACAGAATTTTCTTACATTCTTCTCTGTTGATTTGTTAGTGCTCTTGAGTGAAAAAAAAATCATGATTTTCATAACAAGTGGAGTTAGTGAAGTATGTCTGGAATTTGAAAGAAGTGTTGAGCTCATGATGTGCATCTCATTCCAGTTAGGCAGCCTTTTACAAGTGAGTGAAATGCTCAAATGCAAAGTACAAATTATTCCTTGTCCTTCACAAGTACCTGACAGCACTGATCCCTTTGAGACTGCAGCACATCATTAGTTTCCTTGCAATACCAGTCCTGGCTGTGCAGTTGGCACCAAGGTATCCTGGTACATTGACTTTCGCAGTGGCATTACCTAATGTAATTAAAATTCAAAAAAATGTAGAAAATCAGTTAGTGTTTTAATATTGGCAGGAGAAAAGGTCATAAGGGCTTTGATTTTGCTATTTGTTAGGTGTTTGAGCATTTATTTCCTGCATGGAAGAATTTCCCCAGAAAATGATGGGTCAGTGACCGAGCATTATTTTATATACCAAAATGACAGCAGGGAAGGAAAGGGAATACTCTGGTTAGTATACTACCATGCAGTTCAGGAGATACTTGTTCCTGGCTCTTACAGAGCTCAGCTTCTGCAATGCTGAGCAATTCCTTTATCTTTTCAAAGCCTGGTTTCACACCATTGTGCCAGTGCTTTCTACACCTTTCTCCTAGCTTTTGCACGTCTGACCAAACAAAATTGTATTTGAATCTGAAACTGAGCTCCAGGTCATGGCTAAGTATACTTTTTCTATCTACCTCATACAAAGCCTCTAGGCACTGCTGTAGTACAAATTATCATTAATAATATTATATGCTTTGCAAAGAGTCTTAATTCCATAATTATATGGTTAATTATCAGGAAAGTGCATAGTCTGAATAGGTCTCATTGTGTCCTGGCCAGAAAAGTATTTTTCAGAGTGCAGAACTTGCCTTTTCTGGCACAGGAGTTCCCTGGAACCATCCACACACTGTACCACTAAGATATGGTACTGTCCCTACACAAAAGCCAGACACAGACAAAGGACAGACAATAGCTCCCAAGACAAACAGCAAGTGAAAGTATGCTATTATCATAATTATTAATATCTAGCCATCTGTGACCCCAGAAAAATGGACCATGGGCTAGATAGTTGTGTTTTCTCTCATAGCTGGAAATTAAATATCCTACTTATAGAGCAGAAATATACTTTTGACTAATTTCCCTTTTCCTACTGGGCTTGCACAGATTCAGCTGCCTGCAGCTGCTCAGCCGCCATGAGCTTGACATTGAGAAAGTCAGGAGATGGCACTCCTTGAACCTTTTGTTTCCAAGGCTGCAGCTCCAGCGGTCTCCCCAGCACTCAGACAGGTTGGAGGAGAGTTGGGTCTCGTATTTCTTACCATAGTACAAGCATCCACTAATCTCACCAAGGTTTTACACTTCTGTGCATACAGTGGCTGAAATGGATGGCAACCAGACTTAGTGAGGAACACTAGCCCTTAGCTGATTCCCCCAATGCCATAAACTACTTTTTCAGTAATAAGGGAGAATGGACCAAAGGGTCTGCCCTTGAGAGGGCTTGAACTGAAAGAACTGACATGGAATTAGAGTGAATCAGTTTGCATTCACACCTCTTTGGTGTTAATTCATTGAATATGGTTTAATTCTTAGGCAGCCCCATGTGGAGCCAGGAGCTAGACTCAATGGTCTTCGTAGGCCCCTTCCAACTCAATGATTCTGTGTTTTTATGCTTCTATGATTCTCTACCTTTTAGGCATAAACGGAAGGATCAATAGCACTGAGAACCATGGTGAAGCTCAGGACATTGAGCAGGGTATTGTTTTTCATCCAGCAGTTAAGAAGCAAAAGCTTGCAAGTCAAAAGAGATCAGAAGTATCTATACTGTGCTGTGTTCCCAGCATTAGCCATTGGCAGGTGGCAATTCAGAAGCTGAAAAAGTCTCCAGAGGAAAGAGAGGGAACATTAACTGAGAATATTAAAATGAACATAACTGTGTAAACAATAGCCTTATGATAGGACGAAACAAAACAAAATACAGACTAAAAAAGGACTTCTCCCATGTTTCTCATTACAGGAAACAAACTTTGACTATACATCACAATACCTATAGTTAGAAGAAGATAGATGGCATTGGCATAGTATGTGATTATTGGGATAGATAGATTTTCTTGGTCAAGACAAATATTTTTGGTTGAAGAGGAAATAAATATATTTCTCATTTCTTGTTAGAGCTGCAGTTGTCTGAAATCCAATGGGGAAAAAAAAAAAAAAAAACTTTTCTTTTTTTTTTTTCTAATTCTTTTCCAAAGGAATAGCGAACAAAACACCTTCAGAAGTTGAAAAATCCAACCAGCTCTCGTGTTTCTTACGTTTCCTGTATTCTTGGATTGCAGAGGTGATGATAGTCAGATATGGCATGAGAAGGGTGCGGGAAACGGAAGCAGAACATACCCTGCCCTGACATAGAGCATGAGGAGTTTCACCCGCGCTCAAAGGGAAGATCTAGGAAACCTGGCCGAGATAGGCAGCACATCTGGAGTGTTTTAGATGTCAAGTAAAATTCGAAAAATATATAACTCCACTACAAAACTTGTGCATTATAATAATCTCCTTTCTTTAAGTCTGCTGGTTTCTGAAATTAATTGTCTACAAAGTTTTATTAAATTTTTATGAGTCTTGCCTTAGTTCTTTTCCTTTTTTTTTTTTTTTTTTAACCGAATCCCCCAGGACTTTCTAGCCAAAGGAGCATTTAGCTCTTATGAAAGATATGTACCTGCAGCCCTTTGCCTTCTCTGCTTCGATGCTCAAAGAAAACTTATCAGGCCGTGCTGAAAACAGGCATCAGTATGGTTTCTTCACTTTCTGCCACAGACTGCTATAGATGCCCTTAGTCAGATCACATCGTCACAACCATCAATTTACAGATAGGGAACGGTAATGCTGCCTCACTTAGAGCACTGCTGTAGGTTACGGGGAGTTATACGCTTGCTGGCCTCCAAGACTGTGCAAAGGGAGCTGCAGGTTCAGGCTGCCCCTGTGCAAGGATTCCTCTGGCTTCAGCACCCTGCCACGTCCCGTCTAGCAGCACCTGACAGCATGCCAGTTGGAGCTTGCACTTTCAGGCAGAGGCTTTCAAGTTTGATCCCTTCAAATCTCTGAAGTTCACCCGCACAATTACCACTGCTGTTCAAAGAAACCCGGGGCTTAGATGGAAATAAAGAACACTAAAGGATTTCCCAGGGTGCTCTTGGAAACTTGAAAAAAAATGGAAAGTGGAAAAAAAAAGAAAAAAGAAAAAAGAAAAAGAAAAGGCAGCAGCATTATACCTTGAAGTTCTTGCAGTGGTGGCAGTTCATCTGACATTGAATGGCCAAATTCTGCTCTCGAGTGGCTGCGATTTGAGCCATGCAGCCGTCAGTGCAAGTCCTGATGATCTGTGTGCACAGGGGAATAGCCTGTGGAATCCCTGAAGGTATGGGGACCTAATTTGCCCAAAAAATCTCAGAGGACCTTTGCTGGCAAGCAGATACACCTCTCCCAGACTGTGTCATATTTTCAGCTGGAAAGAATTCAAGCTCTGCCATACCGAGGCTCCATCCCGTTGCTTTATGTGAAAATCATGTACAACTTGTTTTTTATTAGGCATATTGGCATATAAACAGCTCCTTTAGCTTTAAAATTGTTACCAATGAGCGACAAGTTTTAAATATTGCCTACACTCTCCCTAGCTCCATCTGTCCCATTTCCAGCTTTGACCTTACTTCCTGCTTGTCTCTTTCTTCTCTTGCTAATTAGGCATATTTGTATTTCTTAGGAGGTCACTTGATCTTGCTGCTTATTTCCCATTTGGATCAAAACTCCTTAAAAAAAGTTTCAGCTTTTAAAACACATTTTACGAGATGCCTATATATATAACTAACCTCTTAGGATCAGTTTTGACCTACATCTTTTTATTCTATCATAATAGGCTTATCTTTACTTGATGCTTAAAGTATTCTTTTCACCTGAGTGATTCTGTCATTTACACTTTCTTTCTCTTTCTGTCTGTTAAAAAAAACATTACAAGGAAAAGAAAAATCGTCTATTGGATACAGCCTGTTTGCACTGGGCACACATGTTTATGAATCAGATAAGACCTTTGTGTGTCAGGTAGGTGGTGGCACTAAAAGCTGTATATATCACGACATCAAAGCAGCTAGGAGATGAAAGAGCATATTTTTGCATCATAAACAATATTTACATATTGTGATATTCCAAGAATCTTTCATTTAAACAGGTGGAAAAACAGGGAAGCAAGCACACATGCAAAGCAAAGTCTTACTTGTGGTTGATGATTAAATTTTATATGGCTTTGATATAACCACTGCAATTAAGTGCAGTGATGAGCAAGGACTTGTTTTGCTCTTTATAGGGTACACATTGTTTACTAATCCCTGGTTCATATGATAAATCCATCATCATCTGGGCACAGCTGCAAATAAAATTTTAAAGGGACAATTTTCACCCTATGGAGCAAATTTCAGACTTTTTATCTCCCCTGTGCACTCTCTCTCTCTTTTTCCCCCTGTGCTAACCTTAAAAGAAGTAACTTTCATATTCAGACTCTCTGGACTTCAGCAGCTATTTTGTGCGACAAATTCTACCAATTGTCAAGCTCCAGATAACATACATGTGATGTAAATAGGGGCTGGGGATTCATTTACCATTTCGGCTGAAAGTGGTTGTTAAAAACTGGAACATGCTCAATCACTGCAAATCAACACACTGCAATTTTCACTTTTCCTGATTTTGAGCATTCATCACCACTTGCTCTTCACCCTTGAAAAGAAGGGCAAAAAGACAAATTACTTTAATTAGGAATTAGTTATGAGAGAATGAGGTGTTCTAATTATATCTAGAACCTCTTAAATAGTTTCACTCAGGCTTATTTGATTTCTTAATTACTGGAAGAGAAAAGCTGCACACAAATTGCGTCAGTTTTTTAAAAAATGAAATGCTGTCATTCTTTTGATATTATGGATTAGTCCACAATGAACAGCAGTAAGGCAATAACACCTTTAACACAGCACAAGCGTTAGCACAGGATAATTTTTTTTTGTTGAAACATTAGATAATCACCTTCTTCCATACCTTGAAATACATTATTTTACACACTATGTGTGAAACTATAGATGTGACAGGCTGTAATGATTTATTTATGAGACATTATTCTTTGATGCAAGAATACATTAGGTTATAGATCCCATTTCCACAAATATAATATGTCATACACTACATCTAAGCTCCAGTAAGGCAGTGTAGACTGCAAGTTTCATTTTGTATATGTAAAACTGCTTTTAAACACCTATTTTATGTCTTTATCAACAACCACAGTTGCACAACAGTTTCCATTTTAACAGATCCTTCAAGATGTATGTTTCTCAGGCTTGTCTGAAAATACATATCAAATTGGTGGTAGTCTTAAAGAGATTGTGGTGGCAAAAGCATTTGGTTATAAATTGTTCGAATACTGTTCTTTGTTATGGATGTATGGATGTCGAATGTATCTGTTTTGGCTACTTTAGGAAATATTTAGATCATTTTGAAAAAACTGTTGGGATTACTAGCAGCATTTTGCAAACTGTACCCCTACTGGTTTTAATAACATGTCCAACTACATCTGGATCAGAGTGCAGCTCAAATCCTATATCAGAAAGTGCAGTTTGAATTTGAAACCTCTCTAAAAACAACTTTCATAATTTCTTATTGTTTTTCTTCCTTCTGTCTTTTACTGAGGGTAAAATTCGCAGCCAGCATTTACCACATCTGCAGTCCCAGACTTGGGTAACCCATGTCTCTGGTATAGAGGGTGAGGAGGAACCTGGCATCTCCTGGGGCTAGGAAAAGGTCAGACATGTGTCATGCATCTTGCAGAAATTCTCGTCGTCTTTTGAAAAATCATGTTTGGAATGCACGATGCCTTCAGGATTCAGGATCAGGCCCACATTGCTTTTAAAAAAATCCCCAATAAATTCATTTTATTTTATGTGTATATAGTGCTTCTGATACAGTAGCCTGGTCCAAGGGACATCAAGGTCGACTATTTCCTTTCTTCATCACCAGTTGTCATGGTGAGCAATATGTGCTAATGGAGGGGTGTTTATTTTCAAGCCAAACATAAAATATTATTTATTCTTTCAACATGTTGAAGGTCTTATAATTGTAGTCATTTATTACCAGTGGGTTAAGTGTGTACAATAAATATCAAGGATCTAGAAAAACAGGTATGCACTATAATAGAGGGGAAGAGATTTAGGTTCCCCTGCTCATTGGAGTTTCTTACCCAGTATGAAATAAAAACTGGAGAAATTAGGATGTCCAACTGCACAGGAGATGGCACTGCAAGGGGGCATGACCTGAAAAGGAGAGGAGATTTGCAGTAGCAGCATTGAAATGAGGATTGTCCTGTAATTAAAAAGCTGGAGTTGACTATTAATTAGCTTCAGAGGGGCTGAAGGAGGTAACTGTGTGTTGTGTCAGTGGTACATGCATGTATGCTGGGCCTGCAGGTGGGTATGAGAGCTGGTTATGAATTGTTTTCTTTTAACTTTTGTATGGAAAAAATATTTTCAAAACTTATGTTTTTTAATAGAATTCTGATTTTGAGCTTTTCGTTTCTACATTTTATTTACTTTTTTTTTATTTTCCCTTCAGACCAGATTGATTTTTAATTGCCAGATAGTATATCTACAGGAAAAAATATTTCAGTAATAGAAACTGCACCAAAATATGCCAGAATTGTTAAATCAAAACATTGTATTTATTCATTATTGACTCATCAACTTATTGCAATTCCTGCTTTTTATAGCAGTTCAGACAGAAACATTTTCAAAACACAAAATATTTTCCAGATATAGAAAAAATGTTTCATCTCACAGCTTTTAAACCCTAAAGGTGAACCAAAACCAATTTATTGCTACTATTAAAAATTCCTATGATATGAAATGTGCCGTCTGATTCCAAGCCCTGTGGAGTTTATCTTATCCATTAGCGTAATTTTGAGGTCACAGTCTCTCTCTCACTATTTACCTAAAGATCTCATGCCTAAAGCTCATCTGCTTTTCTCAATACCTCGATCGGGTAAATAAAATATATTTATTCCTCTGTAGATATCTTGCCATACTCATATCTTTAAACCCTCATGACTTCATTAATACTATTATATTAAGTATAACGAGCCATTGTGGTGCAGTTTAAATTAAAACAATAGTAATAAATAATTGGAAACCTTTATCTGGGCATCATTTTGGGCTCCTGAGGAAATTGTATGTTTTCTCTTGAAGTTCTTGGGCCATTGTTACATCTATTTCTTATTTACTAGGATTTCTAACTGTATGCAAAAATATCAAGTATTCTTCTGAAAGAACCTCATCCAAATTTTGAAAAATATACCATGAAAATTATACAACACAAGCACGGGAGAGAGAAAACTATAACATGAACAACTGCTTGCCCCCATGCACCATCTGATGTTCTTTTATCTCCAGGCCTGTCATGTTTCAACAGAAATGGAGAGAAGCTTTGAAGAAAGGAGGCCAGAAGGGACCAGCTGAGCCTCTGAGGATGATTTGGAGGATGGGTAGAGAAAGCTGGGTTTTGGAGATAGGGGAGGTGACCGTGGGGGCTATGAGGAGGTTTCCTAAACTACTTAAATTAACTCCTTCTCCCGCAGCCTACCTTGGTGCCTCAATGTCTCTAATTTTGCATCTCCCATGAGGGAAGGAAGAAGGAAAAAATAGCAGGGAGGGGACCAGACCCTGCTCCATGGAGAAGGAGAGGGAGCAAGAGGCTGTGGCTTCTGTAACAGGTCCTCGTGCATCCCTATGCAATGGTCCTCCTCTGAACAAAGACACTTCTTCCACCTCGTGGAAAGAGCATGCTCCACCACTTCCTCCAAACTGCTATAATTTTTGCAGAAGTAGCCTCTGTCACCTATATTTGAAGCCTGCTCTGTAACAGGCAGTGGGTGGTTCTTGTCTAATTAAGCAGAGGTACATCAATGTGCATATAATGTACATTTATGCTAGTCACCCCAGGCTGTCAGTACAGTCAGTGAGGACACAGGCAGGCTGTGTGTAGGATCCTTGGGTGTGACTCATGTCATCCTAAAGTAAGTGTCTACAATAGATCAGGCAAATTGCACCCTAAAAGAACTTATTTCTCTTCCTTGACTATAAAGAAGCCCAGAGTGATTAGCACAGCTGTAGACATCTACTTTGTACATGTTGAAAGATAAATGACATGAATCCCACCCTTGCGCCTGCACAAACATCTGAAGAATTCGGCATAATAATGGTGGTTGAGCTGTGGCCTGCAAAGCATGACAGCAACATGTGGAGATGTTTCTAGTTCCTTGCTGATTAACTCTGAGCAGCAGCAGTTTACAGAGGTGTCTCAGGGCGCCTGTTGCTGTAGTGACAATCAGCCTGTTGGTAAAGTAGAATCAAATCAGGTTTAGGTTCCTGAAAAAGATTCAGTTCTTGTACTGTGAAGGATAAAAACTGGACATTTCATTTCCAGGTAGAGATATCAATGGTTGATGAGAAAACAAATATTTTTCTTTTTGAGAAATCCAAGGTCATTTCTTAGATGGAGGAACAAATGGCTATTACTCCCAGGAACTCCAGAGTCTGAAGGTGTCAGTCTTAGGAGATGCCTGAAGGATTCAAACATGCAGAGATGCATCCTGCAGTAGTATCATCTCCTCTCCGAGAAGCCTGCGTGGCTACCCTGAGTCCATCTCACCAAATAAAGAGCAAGAGAGTAAACCCTTCTCACTGAGTTCCTTTTCAAGCATCATTAGGTATTTTACAATTATCTTCACCTTTTACACATAAAGTCACTAGAGGCTCTGGGATCTATCTACCAACTTCTCTTTTCATAATCTTCTTTGTCATTTCTCCAGCAGCTCACACCTCAGCAATCTCATCTCAGACCAGAGCCTGGCCTGGCTGTGGCTCCTCACAGATCCCCCACAACGAGTCCCCATGCAGATGGATGGGGGCAGTCAGTAAGGAGAGATGGCAGGCACTGCCTTCACCCTGGGAACCTCACACATCGACTCTGGAGCATATCCTAGCTCTTGCCAGCACAGTAAGTGGGAGATTTCATCATGATCATTTTAATATCTTTCAAATGGTTGCATGGATGGATAGCAGCCCTGGAAGAATATACACTAGAGGGTAGTCAGGGAGCATGATTAGTATTGGGAACAAGTGTTTTTCTTGGCAGAGGACAAGCATGCTATTTGAGAGTGAAACACGGCAAGAATGCTGCTCTGTAGTAGCAGATGCCAAACATTCTCTTGTGTGCATTGAAGAAATTGAGTTTTGTTTTGTCTTGTTTTGTTTTTAAGCACAGGGGAAGGGAGGGGTCTTCCCACTCTCTGCAGTAGCACACATGACTGTAACTGCTTCTGCTCTGCATTCACAGCATCTGGGAGCATTTTCCATGTGAGATGCTGCTTCTTGCAGACCAGTTTTCCAGGGTCGATAAGCCACCTGAAAATAGTGACTGGGTTTTAACTTTGTTCTACTTCTCTTCGAAGGAGTGCAAATCTTTATCCTTCCCATCTTTCACACATACACATGTACAGCATCTCATCATCTGCACCAGCAACATCCAGCTGTAAAAGCTAGTAAAGAAAAAGTGGGGTTATTTCTGAGCAGTTTGTGAACTCCTTTAAATTAAAACAAAGCTCTATGTTGATGATGCTTTATTTTGGTATGGCTTAATCCATCACCATATACTGTGGAATAAAGTGTTTAGGTATCTAAAGAGCAAATTAAACAAGAGTTATTTAATTTTCAAATAGCATCTGGCAGGCATCCAGGGCAATGAGATTTTGATAAATATTTAATTAGGATTTTCATTGAATGTGTATCATATGCTCTGTTCTACAGACTCAGACAACTTCTTATCCATGGTGTCAATGAGTTTTAACCGAAGGCATCTCAAAGCACAACTTGACAGGAAAGCCTGCAAATGCTCCTTTGGAGTGATTTCAGCCTATGTCAAATATTTTCCTACTCAATAAGTTATTGGGATTACTTTAGCATTATGAAATACAATAGATCTGCAACAATGCATGTATTAGATGTCCCAACAGCAGTATCTAACACACTTCTGCTAAACTAACAAGGGGTCAGCAGAAGGAGCTGGATCTTGAGATCACCATGTGAAAATGCTAACAATCCTCAGTATTCCCAAAACCATCTCTGGGACTTGGCCTTTACATTAACTTGCTGAGATAATTCTTTTTTTTTTTTTTTTNGGCCCAGGAGAACAATTATCCGCTCAGGTACAATGCAGCCATTCAGAGTCATTCAGGCAAAGCCTCTCACTCGTACCCTGAACTGGCCTAGCTTTCTCAGCTGCGTTCTTTTTCTTGTGAGGGGACAGCTGACTGCAGTTCCCTGTGAAAAACAAGTTAGTGGACAAATGCTAAAAGCAAAATAAATCCTTCTTGCTTTTGAACTAAGCCCAAGAGAAACACTCAGGTGAAAGAAGAGCCATCACACAGCTTTTCACAGAATTCAGACACTTCCAAAGTTTGGACACAACACTTTGAATTCTCCATTCATTTCTTCAGGTTTGTGAAGAAGTATTTTCTCCTGCTCTTGATTTTACACGTTCAATCATGCTACCTGCTATGCTTGGAACAATCTTGCACATCCTGTCATGAAATCTCCTCCCACCTCTTGACACAAAGCATTTCCACAGAAGTGCTGCCCATTTTCCTCCAAGGACATTGCTCTCTCCAGAATTTGGGTTCACTGGGCCTCCTGTGGCATTGTTCACTTTCTCCAGATAACCTCAAGGATGGGTTCCTTGCCACATATTTCCTTATTGAAGCAATTCAAAGCCCAACTGAAGTTAATGGCAAAATTCCCATCAACTTCAACAGAGCCAGGATTTTGCTCAAAGTATTCAAATGAGGCCTCAGTTGGACGTCTGTGATGCAGATATTTCTGTGTGCAAGGGCAAATCACATCTGCTGTCTGCATCTAAAGCATATTGAACAGCTGATATTTTCAGTGCAGTATTTCTGTCTAAAATCAGTAATTTCATCTGACAACAGTGTAGAATTTTATATAGCATGAAAAAAGACCTAATTTATGTAAAGATTTTATTTTTTTTTCTCTTAATCTGGAAAATAATATATTTGCAGATATCTTATCTATATGTTGCTGCTTCCTTGAGCACCTCAAACAATAAATTGAAACATGCCTCATGGTAACATTGTTGGGTATTTTACTCTCGCCCACATACATACCTACAAAGGTTTGAAATACAACTTTTGAAAAGATTCAAGACTAAAGGGGCAAAATAATCTTATTATGCAACAACTTATTGTTCTGCCAAATGTGGGTGCCTTGGAAGCTTGAACAATCCGCCAACACACCTGTGTACATTGGCATTAAGTTAAATCAATAACAAAAAAACAGGCCTGCAGCCAATTACCTGTCACATGGAGATTCATTTTAAGTGGAGATTTTACAAGCATAACTTGAATCATATCATACTTACAAGATAGTCCATACATGATATTTACAAAAATATTTGAATTTAGAATAACTTTTAACCAAAATGCTGTGTATATAACAACGTAATTGAAAAGCACTCAATAGCCACAGTAACAATTAATTTTCCTTCACAGCAGAGAATATTATTTTACCGTATATACAGATCGCAGCAAAAAGGCTGTTTACTTTAAACTGCAATTTCTTGTGATCATCATCTTATATTACTTCAGAAAAAAAATGTCATTCCCTACTTCCTGTGTTTTTCATTGCCTTGATGTATCTGCATATAAGCATTTATTAATTTGTAATTATTTTTCAGATAGTTCTTTGCTTGCTTAAAAACAGTTGAGAGCACTATTTCTTGTATTATTTTTCTAATACATGAAGAAATGATATGATTAGCATTCCCTCCTCTACAATGATTGCCAAAATATGTTCATGTATGTAAGCAAAGTGCAGTACAGGATAAATAAGAATTGGAAACACAGTTCTGGCTTCCCATGTGCCCCTTCCAGCTCTGCCCATCAAGGCACATCAAGGGACAGTCTTCTGCTCTGCCAAGGACATGTATTGCACTTATCTGCAACTCATCTTTCCCTAAGCCATCCAAGAAATAAAGGTGGTGGGCATGTGATTTCACCCCTGGTTTTCACTTGTAAGGGACTTCATCCATGGGTCATTTAGCAGGCTTCAGGAGGGAGGCAGAGCTTAGTTTTATCACCTACTAGTTACAGGATGGTCTTGTAGGTACTTTGGGTAGTGGGAAAGGATCAGATAATCTGTGAGATTCTTTCTGTGTCTTCAGCTCCCATCCATTTCAACAGATGTCTAAGGTGCAAAGTATTTAGTGTAATTCATCTACTTGCCTTTCTCTACTTTTTCACCGCTGAGCAACTCAAAGAGTCGCAGTGGGTTTTGGGCTGTTCTCTGCAATACTCTATTGCAAATTCTATTTGTTTAAAGTATATTCATGTATTAGTATGAATCATGGTCAATCTAAAAAGCAATAGCTTTCATGTTGAAGACAATATTCATAAAATCTATAATGCATATTTCATCTAGCATCCATTTTCCAGGAATCCTGAAGGCTGTTTTTAAATGTGATGAATCAACAACACCTGACAAAGCACTGTTTCTCCACCAAGGTCACTGCATGGCATACAGGAATGTCATCAGAGCAGAACCATCTTCAGGATGTGCTATGACTTGACCTGCTTGAAACACAAGATAAGACATTCTCTGCCCTTCCTTAAATACTCTTCCAGTTGTCCTCCCACAGTTTAAAAATTATTTGATTTGATAAAAATGTAATTTACATCTCCTCAAAATTCATCTCACGGTAGAATATACCTTTACACTAATACACTTCTAGAACAACAGGATGGAAAGAGATGGGAGGCCTTGCAGTGCAGTTGTTCTAAGTGCTGTAATGTTTAGTGAGCTGGGAAAATTTCTCTTCTCTTCACTACGAGTTACATTAAGTTAAATTTCACTAAAAGAAGTAATGGTAACATAATGCCAAAGTTTCTTTATTAGGATCCCACTACAGCAAGTACTGTATCTACTGAACGAAAACCTTCCTCAATACACAATTTATCATTTCCAAAGAACTAAGGATGAAAGTACACAGAGAAAATGAAAAAGTCAATTAGAAAGTGTCTACATAACAGTGTGCCAGCTTAAATTTTATAATCATTAAAAAAAAAATAACTTTAATGGAAAGATGTTAAAAATAATAAATTATTATTTTGTAGGAGGCAATATGAATTTTCTCCCAAGAATTAAAGTTACCAGAAAAGAACTGATTTTTTGCTGTGAATCTGAGGAATGTCAAATATCTGGGAACAACAGAAGGGAAGGGACAAGAACAGAGGGGACAAAATGAGGAGGAAGGTCCCATTGTATTTGTCAGTTTACTCACAGAAGACTTTGGTGTGATGCTGTGGTGAGTGAGAAGTGGAGAAACGTCTGACACGTGAGCTTCTGGAGGATGTTTTTTCCAGTGAGCACATCACTAACTAGTAACAGGAGGATTTTTGTAGCTTACAGTTTATCTTATTTTCTTTACATACTTGTAAATGTAGATATCCTCAATGACTATGAATTATCATAAAAAATGACACTCAGGAGAACACTTCCAACTGTTTGCAAACATGTGTTTTCCCTGTCAAACCTGGTTTTCTACACTTCCATAATTTTTTACCATAAACTCCATGTTTATAAGAGAGTCTGTATATTTTCTGAAAATGTTTTTATGCCGTAATGGTTAATTTCTTTAAATATTAAAACAAAGAGAGACAAATACTTTTACACCCTTCCTCTCAAGCTGAACGATTCTTCAATAAATGCTTAGAATTGCATTAACATCCTGTAAATCTACGCAGATTGAAGTCACTGCTAATGCATAAATACGTGAATTATTTTTCCTGTGTTGATATATCCAAGCCTTTACTGTAATAGAGCAGTTACCTCAGTTATGTTGTCCTTTTTTACTGTTTCAGATCTTAATTAGTGTAGATCATTATTTCCTAACCATTATCTGAAGAACAATACAATTTACTCCAGTATAATTTAGTTAATGTGTCCATTAGCAGCTAGTCCTTCACTGGACTTTACAGCACCCACATCCTGGTTTTGAAATAGGGCTACACTCCTGAAGACTATTCCTGAAGGCTGTTTTAAGCTCCTCAGATAAAGATGTTTACCTCAAAGCAGAATCAGGTGCTGGAGATAACAGTGCAAGAGGATCTGTGAAAAGGAAAATCAGCAATGTCAGTTGTCATGGTTTCAGGTCTGAGAGAGCTTAATTCTGTTATCACAGCCACTCTCTATTCCCCATTCATTGCCAAACTATATAGGCTCAGAGAACCTGGAAACATGAGGAACCTTTCTGGTATCTGAGTTCTGGCCCCTTCAGGAATGCTCCATATGTAAGTTTCCAAAACATACCAAGTGCTAAATGGTTTCACAGAAGGACACTTGAAGCCCCTGAAGTGTAATGTATCACTGGGGTACATTTCTCCTCCAACAATTCTAATTTTTATAATGTTGCTTGTAAGATTTTTTTTTGTCTCAGAAGCAGCTGTATTCTTGTCTCCTTACCACATGCATTCCCCATCTCATTGATAGCTCTGTTTTGCTACCAGGCAAAGTGCTTGTTTGTTACCAGCCAAAGCATAAATCTAGGAAAATGTCTGAGAAAACTTTTTTTTTTCCAAAAATTAAAATTTAAATAAAGATTTTTTTTAAGGCTGATCTTTTTCCAATAACATAAAATAAAATAACCTTACAGTTCCTTTTCATGGCTTTAACACTGGGAATGACTAAAAGGCCAACACCTCAATACCAGGTAGCATTTTGGAAGCCTCTATTTACTGAACACAACAAATACTTTGGAGCTATCATATCTGTTGTGATCTAGCATTATTTTGGATAGACGATTTCTGATCAATTAATGGAGAGCCACAGAGTCAGAACCACTTCCGAGTGTGTCCCAGCCAGCACACTGATAACAGTGCAAGCCAAGCAAAAGGCAGGAATTCATCCTTGAGATCCAAATGGAAGATGGCACTGAAATGCCAATAGTTCCTTCTACCACACTTCAAGTTGACGGGGTTGGGACCTTCCCTCTTGG
>VXAV01009408.1:503060-521537 GCA_013399715.1 Alectura lathami | reverse complement strand
CCCCTTGGGGAAAAAAAAAAAAAAAGGCCAACAGATAAAAAGATGCCTTGGATACAGCAAATAGAATGCTTGTGGACTGGTGCTCTGGTGCTGGTTTCTAACTTGAAATCAAAGTTTTCTAGTTGTTTTCTTGAAAAAATATCAAAATGATCTACTTATCCTTTCTGTTCACCTGATGCTCACAGGATTTGAGGAACAACATCAACTGCAGCTAAGGATACATGCCGATATATATCCTTATCAGATATCTCCTGTTCACACTTATATTTGTGTATGCATATTGCATTGCAGTGGGAAAAAGAACGGTTTATTTAAATGAAATTGGTATTATCCTGTTTTCGTATGGCTATGCAGAGAGCACACTTACTTTCCAGTGTGAAATAAATACCACAAAGGCATTTAATGTCAAGCAGTTGATGATGAAACTATGGAGAGTTTCATACAAAATGCCATGGACAAAATTATTCCATTTTTCAATATTCTCCTTTGAGAACACTTTTAACTTTTATGATCACCCTAATTCAAACTAAACTAATAATGAATGTGTCAATACAACTTTCCCTTAAAGTATTGCTATGGGGCATGCAGAAGCCCACATTTGCTTAACTGGCCCTGCAACCAACACTGCTAACAATAAAACCAGAAGTTCAAACCCAGTTCCTTGCTTTCAAGTATGCCCTTCAAACAGCAAATACCAGTTTATCATCCTTCTAAAACAGGGTGCATGTTAACCAGGAATAACTGGTTATATAACTGGTTAATAACATATCTACTTAACACATGAGATACCCAATCATTTTTCTGACTTTTTTTTTTTAACACTTACTTTCTACCAACAGTAACAGCTACTCATGGCGGGTATGTGTGTGCGTGTGTGAGTGTGTCTCACACACCTCCCCCACTCTGTATTTTCAAGTACCATAATATACTACCTGCTTCCTAGTCCTGCAAATACCCTTGAAGTGGAATAATGTTTAACAGAGGGCAATGCTGCTGGAGAACTGCCAAAGAAATGAAGGGTGAGGGAAGCCAGTCAAGGCATTCTGGTGAATATTTTTGTACTTCCAAAGACACAACTATTATGCAAACATTGACCTATTTGTCAAGCAATCACAGTTTACTATTGCTTAAAGGTCATAGAAGTTTCCAAGATTATTAAATAATGCACGGAGCCAAAGACCAAGGATATTATTTGAACAGTGGACGTAACTTTTGTTAGCGAAGGACAATACGATGACAATGCCGCTTTATTTTCCCTTGAAATTCTGTAGAGTTTGCAGTGTAATATAGTAATGGCCCATTTCATCTGAAAGAGGGAACTCTGCTTCGGAAATGTGGCTCAGCACTACAATAAAATATTACCTGGGTTTTTCTCTCCCTTTGTCTACATTTGTCAGTACATGATTTATGTTTTTCTACGGGCATTTCAATGGTTCTAGGTAGCAGCAGTCTCTCCAGCAGTCTATCTACAAACATTCATGAATGCAATAGTCTGTCCCTATTTGTTTTTCCAATGTGGGTTATGAGTCAGTGGAAAAAGTTATTTGCAACAATTTAGAGTATGTGCTGTGCACACAAGGATAGGAATTGGTAGAGGTTTGAAAAACCCAGTATCATCTTAGGCACCTGTTGAGACAGCTTCACGCAAATAAATCCCGCACCTACTGTTTCCCAAATGCTTCAGTCCTGTCAGTTCTCACAAGGTCCTCCAGGTCACCTCTTCATGGCCTTCAGAGGTCCCAAGGTCCAGCTGTTCCCAAGGCCCCAGGATTCAGGGGAATTATGGCTGATCACAAACAACTCAGCATGTTTTCTACTCTTCTCTATTCACAATAAGTTTCTGCTAAGTGACAGTCAGTTTTGAGTTGTCATTATCCTGGAGCTGAGCCAAGGTTCATGGAGGGATGACTTAGGCAAAATCATCCCAAATAGCTCATCATTAAATTATTCTTGCTCTCTGACCAAAAGTCTCTTAGTGCATTGCTCCTCCATATGTGCTGTGCTGAAGGACTGTGATTCACCTCCAAAACAAGAGGTCATCCAAACCCAGCTACTGCATCCCAGCATCTGTTGCAACACATAAATAAATCAGTAAGGTCCTCAAAAAGCAGGACATTTTGAGAACAATTCCTTCACTCAGCAATCTTGTGTATTTCCTCATTAGTGATCTCAACAGTGTAAGAAAACAGTTAATCAGGGCCATCATCTGGAGGAAGACTAAGCAGCAACTAAAGCATTACCCCCTCATGTGAGTGATCCCATTCAATGCAAAGAGTTCTGCTTGACAGTATGCAGTCTCCAGGTAGCTGCCTTTTGACAGAGACCCAGAAGGGCACACTTCCCCATTTCACCAAGCAGCCATAAAGTTGTTCCGAAAGCTGCAGTGGGCTGGCCCTGGGATCTTCACCAGAAACCACAAGCAAGATAATGTAAAAGGATTTTTTCCATCACTGAAATAATCAATAGTTCCCTTTACATCTAAAAAGTTCAGCTGTGTATAAATTGGAAGATTATGGAAGTGAAATATTGACAGAATTTCTGATTTAAACAAAAATCCAAGAATAGCAGAGTCATGAATTTGGATGGATCCTAGCACCTAGTGCAATATTTTTACTTGATGGTGCTTGGCTACTGCTACTTAACTTTTATGAACATTTATATTTGGAAGAGTCCCCATTATTGGTTTTCTTGATTGCCAAAGTGCAAGGGCCTTCAGTGGCAGGTTCAAGAAGGGACAGAGAAAGAGGAACCTTTGGAGGCCTAGTGAGAACTAATATTTCGATCTCATTTGTCTGCAAATCATGATAGCGAATATATACTGTCATCAAAATGACCACAGGTCACTTACAATAAAATGAGTAAAAATATTATCTTCCTTGCATAAAAGATAACTAGCTGCCAAGAAACTTTTGGTCGTATCACAAGGCAACTGAGGTTATCATCAAGAACAAAAAATAATCTTAAAAAAAAAACAAACAATAAAAGGCCAATATATTTGGACAATAATTTCACATTACAAATTAACTACTTCATAGAATAGCTGTTTAATTCCAAGAAGCACTATTTCTCCTGGAAATCCAAATGAAGTGATTTGTGGAGTGGGGGTACCCAATAAAGCCAGTGGAAGTTATGGCAGGGAATTTAATGGCACAGAACCAGAACCTCACCTCTAATGCCTTTAGAGGCAGGAGAAGAAAGAGTCCATTATTACTGTGGTTGACAGTTACTGAATTACATCTGAATCACAGAATCACAGAATGTTAGAGATTGGAAGGGACCTTGAAAGATCATCTAGTCCAATCCCCCTGCCGAAGCAGGAACACCTAGAGCAGATTGCACAGGAACGCGTCCAGGCGGGTTTTGAATGTCTCCAGAGAAGGAGACTCCACAACCTCTCTGGGCAGCCTGTTCCAAACCCTTCTTCAGCCACCTTCTCTCTGAAAACTTATGGGCATTTGAAATTATATGCAATAACTTCATTCCTCATCCCAGAAAGAGGTGGGTATTAATTTGTATAGCCTGGAGACTCTCCAAACAAACCACTGCTCAGGGAACTGTCTGCCAGACCCACTCTCCCCTTGCCTATGATCTAGGGGAGAAAAGCATCAAATGAAAGCCAGAAAGTTCACCTGTCTGGATGAAACCTGATGGTACTGAAGTGGGCATATCTATTCTGGCAGCAGTGATCCCCGGCTCCCAGCTCAGTGCAACACCAGGAGGAGATACCATAGCAGGACATGAAGGCAGGAGATCCATATTCATAGGCAGTTGCACCCAAATAACAAATCTTCTCTTTCCGTATCCAGCAGAAACACGTGGCAAGGACCCAATGTGCTCAGATGTGTGCAGTACCTAAGCCTCACTGCTGCCAGATCTCCATGGTGACTCAACTCAGGAAAGACAGTGAAACATCTAGGGAGGTAAACTGATGCAGGAGAATTTACTAAACCTTGAACCTACATGAAAATAAGGCCAGGCTTTCCTTATCCTTTCTTGTCCTCGGTGTTCAATAAAAAGAATGCAAGAAGAAAAAAGCAGTCTGTAGAGTATAAATCATGACTTGATAAATGTAGGTCCTTAGAAGCCAGTTGTGTAAATACAGATACACCTGCAGGCCTTGATAACCAGATTAGCAGCAACAGCTGCCAGACCATGCAGCAACAACCAAAAGATATTGTTGTGTCCTGGCCAACGAAGTTTCCAGATTGACTCTCAGGTGCTTCCTGTACATCACTACTAGTGAGAGCAATGCATCATGAAAGTGGATGATCTTCATTGATCTTGGAAATTTAACATTTTTCTGCTTGGATGTATACAATGAAGTCTGACACTCACATTAGTTCACAATACTTCCACTGTACAAAGGGATGGAACTTTGTTTGCTGGCAGCTGGGAAGGATTTCGGAAAAGAAGAGAAAAGATTTGAGTCTTGGTTTGCTATGATCTCATATTAAATAGCATATCCTTATTGGATTAAAAAAAAATATCACCAGATTCATGTGTCCTGCCTTACCTGTTCTTATTGACTATTATAAACTAGAATTAACATTTTTTCTTCGTAAAACTCCACTTGAATAACACAACAAATCTGATGATCCTCAGAGTGATCAGTAATGCAAGCTAGACCTAAAAATACACAAAGGCGCAGACTGAGAGGGAAAGGAATATTTGTGTCCCTGCCAGTATTGGAAAACAAGTCTAACATTAGTTAGAAGTTTTACTTCAGCACTGCTCTTGCTATTTTTCCTAGAAGCAGGGAAAAACAGTTTATGGAAAATACCATAAAACCTGGCTGTTTGTGCCCCATTGGGACTGCCGAGCTGAGAGGGATCCAGTGCATTCCGGAACGTCCTTGATGGCACACTTCCATTGGGACTGAGGCAGTGGCAGCCCAGGGATGGTGATGGGGTCCATTGGCAGTCCCCACCACACCAAGCCATGAATCAGCCAGGAGCAAAAGGAGATGGGCCCAGAGATAGGGCTGTAGAGCAGCTGTCCTACAACATCACCAGGGCAGGGCCTGACAGCCCTGGACTGGACTGAAATGGGGCTCCTGGGCATGGGAAGGAGTGGGTGGAGGCTGCCGCCATGAATAAGTGCTCTCAGGAAAAGTACTTTACAGAAAAGTACTTGAATACCTTTGTGAGCGAATACATGTGAGAATCCTCCCTTAAAATACCCAGGCATGAACTAATCACCCACGAGCTAGTCTTCCATAATGAATATCAGGTTTAGACCAAAAAATCTGTGTTTCTACTCATCTCTAATGATTCAAGTGACTCCCTTCTTGACAAGAACGTCTACTGCAACCTAGAACAGCGCAAAAATGGTACAAGTTGAAGTGTTGATGGTATAGTAAACGCAGGCTGAAAACCTGGTCAGACTAAAACAACTGAAAGAATCAAAGAGTTATTGGATGCTGGATGTCTATTGTCTTTGTCTGAGAGTACCAGCATGGATATGCAGGAGGATGGGCTGCCCCCACTGGCAAGCTGATGTGAGAACAATTCAGGCTTCACATATCCAGGCAAGGGGCACCACACTGCAGACATAGTGCTGAAGAATAATTAGTAATATACTGCAGAGAAATTGCTTTATGATAGGATACATTATAACATAGTGTAAAGATGTGTTAAAAAAAAAAAAAAAAAAAAAGAAAGAAAGAAGAAAAGAAGAAAAATACTTAAAAGATGATTCTAGCTTGTTGTGGCCTGTTGCAAAGCAGTTATAAATTGGAGTACTTACAATAGTTCACACATGTAGCTGCATGTTAGAACAGCACATCAGAGAATTTATTTATCAGAGAAAAAAAAAAAAAAAATCTACGAAGTCATTTAGTTCTTATAAAGGTTCCTGTCATTTACTATTTTCCCAGATTTTATAAGGCACATTACCAGATTGTCACATGGGAAAGGCTTGCAGATTCAAGTCCTTATTCTTCCCTCTAGCGAGTGCTGGAACCAACACATTTGGGACACAGAGGTTACGTCAAAGCCTTCCAACTCTTTGAAGGATAATTACCATACCTGCATAATCACATGGTCTACCATCTATGCATTCATGTTAGAGGACATTAATCTAACAAACGCCCAGCGGCTGACACTTTATATATATATGTATATAGTATTTCTCTATAAGATACAGCACTCCACCTAACAGCTGCAGAAAACTCTTTGCTACATTCACAAACCCTCCATGGAAAGAGCTGCATAATGCTTTTCAGACCTGTCGTATTAGGTAGCAGTGTTCTGCTGCAGGATATGATCTTGTTAACTGTCATTTTTTATTGTTTCTCTAGACAGCCTGCCCCACTAGCTTATTATAAGTTATATAAGAGTTACACCAAGTATTCAATAAACGATACACTAGTAGAATCATTTATACTCTGAAATGTTTAAGAGTACTTATAAATATGTCTAGAGGTCATCTAAAATAGCGCCCTGGTTCAAGAGGATGGTATGTGCTTATGCTTATGATCTATTCAAGACTCTCCTCTGCAAACAGACTACAAAGAATATTCCTGCAGCTCTTGGGGTAAGAGGCTTAGACGAGCTATTTCGTTCTGCTTCTGGTCCAGTATAGTGCAAAGTTACCCTTTTCACTACCTGTACAAAGATTTTGGTCAAGCAGCAGGTAAATAATGAAAGCAAATGGCACCTAACAACGGGCCCATTCTCAACACTTGTCCATCTTTTGCCAGTCCACATTTATAATTCTGGAATCATATGGAAATCTCAGCAATATCTGGATGCCCAAACAAGCATGGCAAGCCTTGCAGTCTCTAGTTAATATATTAATGACCAAGAAGGTGTGACCTCTCATGTGGGCTGCATTTCCACCCGAAAGTGGTGGAACAAGGAAGTTTTGATGGAGGAAGGAGGAAAATCTTTGCAGGTATAGTGTCTAAACAAATAAATACAAGGCACAGTTCCTGGTCTGCAACCAAAATCAACAGCCATATACAGCTGGACCAAGGTCAATTTATGATTCCATGTTTCACATATTGACAAAATCTTTATAATTGTAATTCTGTGTTTTATTATGTCCAGAGAAGCTTGTGCTTTATTAAAAAGTCATTGTCAAACATATTCTATAAGTGGATAATACCCCAATATATATTATTACTTATTGTAAAATCAGTGACATAAACACAGCACGTTCAGCAAGTCCTCTAACCTACAGAAAACATATCGCAACTATTTTTCTCCAAGATCTAATTAGATTAACCTTTCATTTTCAAAACAGAAGAAAATAAGCCTTTTACCTGAGGCAGATCTGGCTATAAGACAACACCATACTTGTTGTTTTTTGTTTTGTGTCTTTGTTTGTTTGTTTTTTGCTGCTGTTTCAGCAAGTGGCAAATTTGACCAGGTAATAAACAGAAGGAGCACTCTAGTGACAGTCCCTACTTAAAATTAAAAATTCAGGTACATATGAAAATATCAAAAGACCAATTGTTTGCATTTTTTAAAACAATTAAATGTCTGTCTTTAACATTTAATACTGCACAAATATTTTTACAAACATGCTTGCTAGCCCCATAACACATACATACAAGCGAATGTTAAGAAGCCATAGATCTTAGTGTCAGGCTGCTTATAGCTATGACTCATAAAGAAGTTCTAAACTAAATCCAGCGTATGTGAACATTGAAACAGCATTTTGTTTGTGGGAAATAACGTCTTGGATTAATGTTGTGAAGGAGGCATGAACTTGTATAATGTTTTTGAGTTTGATTTTTTATCTAATAAATAATCTAATAAAATGGGAGAATAATTACCTTCAAATGCTGAGGACACCACCAGTGTAAGAGATAACAAGTCTGTTGAAACCAAGGAGAGTCCCCACTGTGTTCAGCAAGGGTTAAGTCCTCATTGGTTAAGCAGGACAAGAAAATTAATTTCCCTGTTAATTAATATGCTGCCACTGCAGTTATAGACCAACATGATGAGGTGAAGGATCTTAGTGTGAACCTGATCCAATGCAGTGCCTGGGTTTCATGTTGAAAGTAGCATTTACTTTGATTGTGCCATTTCTGTGAGCCTATCATCCATAGCCCTAATTAACAGACATTTAGAAATTTGTGCATGCTACTTATGGAGCAAGCTCTGCCTATCCTTGCACCTCTCCAAGAAGGCAGCTGTGAGGCTAAACTCTCTGTTTGCCCACTTTTATGATGAGGGCAATTGCAATATGTTTCTCTTGAGCACGTTTGAGTGGCTGCTTTAACCTTGTCTGTGAAGAGAAGACATTCAATCTGCTTTAACAGCAGACCTCGTGCAAGGAGGAGGCAACACATCCCATACCCAACACATTTTACTAAGGTCCTCTGGGTTCTATCACAATATTCTCTTATTTTTACTGTGATATAGGAAGAAATTTTTATTGAAGCATGCTTAAAAGAAAGCAGTCCTTGAGCTCTGGGGGGACAGAAGCAGTGTCTTCATAGTTCAATGCTGTCTACTTACTCCCCATGAGGCCTGAAGCAATGCAAGAAGCACACAATCCTCTGCAACAATGTGGGAGAGACTCATACCTGGGACCTCAGTGAAGCACTGGCTGAGTTTACTCACAGTCCAGATTTCCTCATTACTCCCATGTTATCGTTAATATTTCAGATCTCCTCAAAGTCAAAATATTAGAATATCTTTGTTGTCATGAGAAATCCAACAGCTCCGGGGGGACAAACACCATCTGGGGAGAAATCCAAACTCAAAGTGTTTAGCTGAAAATAAGCTCCACTTTCATTTTAATTTACTAATCATGCAATTGGGGGGAAAGGGATGTGGGAAATATTGGTGAGTAGTGAAAACGGAAGAAAGGCAAATTCTGTACTTTGCTGCCTGGAGTAAAGGGTGACACGAAGGGGCAGAAGTTCCCTGCAGTACAGCTGGTAGTGTTCCTCTCTACAGAATATTTAAGAGGAAAAAAAATCCTTTCCTAAATTTCTGAAGGAGCTAGTATTTTGAAGTGTTTTTAAATAAAAATATTTAATTGTTACTCCCCAGATTTTAGACTAAGAATGAAAAAAAGGAGGAAGTGATGGAATGAATGAGATGGCAGAAACCCCTATCAACACTCCAGACTTACTAAACGTAGAAGTGACAGAACGACCTTGCTCTTATAAACAGGATGGGTGGCAGCAGAGGACATTTCAGCAGGAAACCAACCAACTATGAGATCATATTCTGGGGGCATAGATGTTCCCCTTGGAACACTACACAGCAAAGAACTTAACAGCACATTTTACTCCAGCTGGATATGTGCTACAGCAGCTCTGTAAGCTGTACAGAGAAGGAGAAAGGGTTCTGAAACACTTGTTGCTTCAGTTTTTCTCTGTATCTGACCCAAACCAGAATCCAAGCTTTTCAAAATCGAAAGTTGTACACAGTTCTGGATTTGAGTTACAGACCAACTCTTCTATCTATTCCAATTTCCAGCAGATCTGGATGTCTCTCTAAAGTCATACACTACGCTGGCTCCCTGCACAGCTTTCTCACAGTACTGAACTTCAAGCAGTAAATCACACACACTACCAAAGTCTCATTGAAGAGAGGTTTCAACCTATAGGAAGAATTGGTCTTTCACTTTTCTTAAAAACAGGCAGAAATTAGCATTTGCAAATTGACTATATTTGTAGTATTGCAAGTGTGCAACTCCTGCTTTTACTGTTGCTTTATTTCAGCACCCCTCTAGAGCTCTACCCCATGTGTGACCTCCCTTGCATTTAGCTTTCTGAAGAGAGGAGCCGGCATCTCGCAAGTGGGGCTGGAAGGAGCCCTATGACATCACCTCTGCTATCTTTCTTCCCCAAGGTATCAGAAGAAGTAATTTAAGGGCACTCTGATAGATCAGAAATAGCCACCCAATTTGTTTGTAGAAAGTATGTGAAAGGTTTCATACTTCAGAAGACCAAAGAACAGGCTAAAACTTTCAGGGCAATAGTTCTAATTTCTGCCACCTGTATTTCTTACTCAAGCTCTAAAATCCAAGAATCCTTTTCATGAAAGTTTTGGTGTAAGGTTTATCAGGCAGTTGGGTAAGAAAAGATAAGCATTGAAACATTTCAAACTTACTGAACCTAAGGGAAGATGAAAACTCAAAAGTGGGCAGTTGTGTTCTTGTTTATCCCAATCTCACCCCACCCACATGGTAGCAAAATAGGCACCCTGCCGAAAATTTGTGGCAAGAGCCTATTGTGTGGGCTTAGAATAATTTAAGAATTGATTGTCAGTCTGTTTCTTGGCTTCCAGCTATGAAGTAATGCTCTAACTGGAGTGTGGTACACTGAAGGACTCATTACAGACTTTAAAGCAGTCTCATTTTCAATTATGAATATTAAAAAGAAATACCCTAAGTAATTCCTACATTATAATTAATATTCCAGGTTTTGGTTTGGCTTGTTGGTTTTTTGAGGTCTATTTTTAAAGACACTTTTGTAACTTACACCTGAGACAGTTCCCAACAACCAAACACTGTTCCTGTTCATATCAGTGGGGAAAGTCCCAGTGAAAAACTAATCAGACCCAAGTTAATGAAAACAACTCCCCCATTTAAAACAACCCCCTAGCCTTAAACAATCTTCTAGCATTGCCTGCTTGTGTACATCCAAGACAAAAATTTTACAGCCTTCATGTTCCAACCTTAAAAAAAAACACTGATTATTTATTTATGCCCTTTTATTTAAGAAGTTAAATCCCCAGAGCATCTCAATTTAGATCAAAAGCAAGCTACCAAACTTCACCTGGCACACCTGTGCTGTGTGATTTCTTAATTACCTGCCTAGCATTCCCAGAGCTACGAGGGAGAGATGCAGGACTCATTTAGCACATATTCAGATCTCTGCAATGCACTTTGTGTAACAGAGCCTTTCCAGAATGCCCGAGGTGGTAACCAGCGTTAAACAATCCGGAATCTCCACAAACACTTGCATTTCGAATTCAGAAGACAGAGAGCTATAGTGGAGTGAGAAATTTGGGGAAAGGAATGCTTTAATTTACGAGTTTCGTGATGAAGGTTTTACCTCGTATAGTGGACAGCATGGAGTTTCCTTGTGCCAGTAGATACTTCTTGCACTAAGTCCAAAGGGTAGGACCAGACCTACTAACTGTGCCAGCTACCAGTTGTTGTTACTTACAGTTACTGTGCAACTGCCTAGGGACCGAGGGAAGAGTTTGGCCACTTCTGCTAGACACCAGACAAGCCTTCAGTTAACAGTCACGGACATTAACCTAAAGAGAAGTACCCAAAGCAGGACCATGTGGTATGACACAAACAAAGCTCATCTGATGGAGCACACACCAAGTTTTTGCTGAGACACCTCTTCCTCTTGGCTACAGGATGTTTGTACACAGGCATAAGAAACTCACTTCTTGTGGCAGATGTGACTGCCACTTTGCTGAAGCACATGGCTGACCGCTGGTGTGCCCCTTGTCCAGCCGAGGCGGGCGCACACTTTGTTGCAGATGGACTCAAACTCGTCTGTGATGTTCATTTTAAACATGCACTGACAACTGTGTATATGGAGGAGAAAGTCAGTCATGTCCTAAACCTCCCTAACATCAGGCACTTGTAGTGGTGTGTCCTCATGCACGCACAGTTTTATAATTTAATAGAGGAGTCGCTATAATCTGTTGTTTACAGTGGTTTGGTTAGCAATTAGGCATCAAACATTATAGCTGTTTCTTTGGCTATTTGTCATTAGTGTAATTTCATTAATTGGCCAAAGCATTGACTCTGTGAACCTGAATGTAATTTGAACTGCCAAAAGCTGATGGCATATCTATTGGTACAGCAAAAATATACAGCTCTGTCAGGAAGCTAAAGGCAATTATTACTATTAATAGTGTATGTCTCTAAAGCACAGAGAAACCTCAGTGCCATTAGGATTCTTTACATGTAAGAGACGAGGCAGTTGACTTGAATCATGCACGAGCTAAACAGACAAGAAGTGTGATCCCTATTTTACAGTCATGTCATTCACTGTGACAATTAATGGACAGGGAAGACATTATATTTGACAATAAGAACGTGTGTCTTTATGCAAGATTTTAGGAGAAAACATTTACAATTATTTGCTTCAAAATTCAATTTTTCATAGAGAAACATTTTCATTGCCAAGAAAATTGCCAAAAAAATGCCAAGAAGTCCCAACTGGGACCAGAAATGTTGCAAAGGCTCTACGCAGGATCTGTTTCAAGCAAAAAGAAGTCTCCAGTGGTAAAACCATCCTGATATGACTACAGGAAATGATGTCAATAAATTTTAATGTATACAGTCAGTGCATGAAAATTTCAAATAATTTTGCAAGGGAGATTGCAATGTACCTTACAGTTAATACCAAGGAGATCTTCAGGCACATTGAGTTTTGGTTGATAGAGATACTATTTACTAAGACACATTTAATTTCAGAAGTTTAATACACTCTTGAAAACCCAGCCAATCATCTTTGTGCTTTGAAAACATGTTATTTATCAGAAATATTACCAAAAAAATCCCGGGATATGGAGATATTTTTTTAAGCTATGTTTCATAACAAGGCATTTCCCAGCTTCCTCCATGCAATCAAAAAATATAAACCAAGTTATCAACAAGAAATCTATCTGCTAAAATTTAATAAGCAACGTCTGTTGGTCTGCTGGGAGAGACAGTGGAAAATGGGTGGGAATTTCCAGCTTTAACTATGCAGCCACTCCCACAGTGTTCAAGTCAACAGAAAAACCTGTCAGCAGAAGGTCAAAGTCATTAGTAGAATTCCCCCCCACCCNCCCCCCCCCCCCCCCCAGAGATATAGCATAGATACCCATAATTTCAGAGATATTATTTAGGATTTTCCAAAGTTCCCACATTAAGCTAAATTCTCATATAAAACCTATATTTCAGAGCTACATTTTAAAGGCTTGTAAGAACACCCTGTACGTAGGACTTTCCAGAATGTAGTGGTCAGTGTTGCAAAGTCTGGCTGGAGGTCAGTAATGAGCAGAGCACCCTGGGTCTAGTCCTGTTTGACGTCTTATTAATGGCCTGGACGGTAGGGTAGAGTGGTTGATTCACCAGAGGGTGAATCTGACTTGCTGAGGAACCTAGGCAGGCTGGTGAGGTGGTCTGACAAGAATCTCATGAAGTTCAACAGGAGAAGTCTGGAGTCCTGCACCTGGGGAAGAACAACTCCAGGCACCAGGACATGCTGGGGGCACACCACAAGCTGCTGGAAACCAGCTTGGCAGAAAAAGACCCAGGGGACTGGTGGACACCAGGTTGAACATGAGTCATCAACATGCCCTTGCCACCAAGAAGACTACTGGTATTGTTGGCTGCTTTAGGTAAAGTATCACCAGCAAGAAAAGAGAGGTGATCCCTCCCCTCTGCTCCAAGCCCTTGGCATTATCTTAGATAATGCTGGTTTAGAGCAAGAAAAGTCCTCACGTTTGCCACTAACGATGCACACATGAGCCGTTATTGCTGTTCAATGGATGCATGCTGGTTTGTTAGATAACAGTAATACAGTTGTGACTCTGAGTCCTAGGAAGTCAAAATGTAAGGCAATTATAAATTTTAAATGAGCAGCAATGAAAAATACTTCCAGGATACAGAGAGAACCAACAGGTGGTTTAATGTGAAGTTCTGCAAATACCTTAAGGAAGTCTGACCTGAAAGACACTGTAGAAGTGTTCTAATGAATGAAGATGAGAAGTGCTAATATGCTGTTATCATTATCTTAATAATAATGAGACATCTAAAAAAAAATTTTATCCATAGTTCACAGAAAATTTAGCCCTTCCAATTTGTAATCAAAATTTTCATCATGACTGTAGCATGATAAGGATTAAAATGGACAAAAATGCATTACTAGCTGTGCAGTTTTCTTTCTTACCAAACTACTTATTCAGTAAACAACTAGGGTAAGCAGATAGTATTTGCAGGCATTTTCCTGGCTCTGGGATGACTGCTGAAGTTTACTTCTGTATAAACTACTCTAATGTTTACATCTGTAAATATTAGTTTAAACAACCTCTTGAAAATGTTTGTGGGATTCAAAGAAATAACTGTAGTTATATTTAAGCATTCCTACTTATGAACATTTTCACATAAATATCATCTACAATCATTGTCTATTACCTCTGCCCATCAGCTACATGGATATTCCACAGTTCCCATCATCCTGTATTTCTTTGGGCTTCTTAAAACTGGATTAATCTGAAGGTAAATAAGGCACAATGAATATGAGTTTTATGGGCATAACTGATAGCATCAACAATTACTGAGATTACTTGATTCTTCCCATTTCAGGCATGCTGGTGCTCCCAGTGTTACACTACTTCAGATGACTACAGTGAGTCTGACATGTTGGACACCTGTCTGAACCTGAAAGATCTTCTTTGGAAAGCTTCATCCAAAAGAGCTCAGCTTCTTCCAAGAATGGGACCATGGAAAAATACCTGCCTTGTCCATGTTAAACCCTGTGGTAACCTTTTTTTCCAAAACTTCAGGGCCTTTATGCTTTGGAGAAGATACTTGAACTTTGAAATAAAGATGGAGTTTGTTCCTAAAATACATCTTTTATACTCTTGCAAAAATTTGCACAGAGACTGTTGCAACCATTGGAAAACTGCAGGTCACACATGGGCAGTGGAGACTTCTGAGACTTCAGCCATTTCTGGAAGTTACATCTACCACAGGTTTCAGGTGCCAAAGAGATCTGCCACTGCATTGCTGCTATGGAAAAGGACAGTTACTCCTGCTTTCACCGTCCCTGGTAGAGAGTATGGAAATGGCTTACTGAGCTGGAAGCGCTGGGAACAGGGAGAAGGTAGGGGCCAGTGAAGAAAACTAAACTGAGGAACATACGGAAACCTAAAGGCAGCCTGGCTTTGGCCTGGGGAGATGGAGAACACGGGGAGGCAACAGCTGAATGCCAGCTGTGTGAGAGGAAGCACAGCATGGGGAGTTGGTGAGAAAGGGGACCCTGAATTAAATGTTGCTGGGACAGACTATTAAAACAAATAGAAGCTGAGGACGGAGAAAAAATGCTGAGACTTCCTGAGCAACTGAAAAATCTGAAGGCAGCAGGAAGTGGTTGGTGACGAGGTTAGGAGTAGTTAAATGTTCCTGCTCCAGTCTCATTTGGAAAGACCCAGTGAAAGTAGTTGCATCTAGAGAAAAACTCAACCACCCCTTCTGAACCTGGAGTGGAAAACACAGTCTTTGCCCATCCCCCAGAAATACCCATGAGATCCAATGACAGTTTGTCCTGCCTGCATCATAGGAAACAAGCCCTTCGTGTTTGCAGCAGGACCTGGTAACCGGTGATTATTAATGATGCTACTCTATTAACTGAAGTAACAGAGGCTCAAGTGGCTAACACAAACTCCAGTCCCATTAGCTCTCCTGGGAGTCACTGTGATTCTGCATAATGAAATGCCTACTTTGGCAGTCTACTTCTTTTTTTTTTTTTTTTTAATATGGGAAATTACACATCTCAAACTGTGTTAAAAGAATCTTGCTGTTGCAATCAGACGTGAGGAAGTGCCAGAATCAAATTGCCTCTCTAGCCTTGATTCAATCCCTTTTTTGCATAGGCATTATCTTTAATAATATAATCATATACTTCTCCCTCCTGCAGGGCACAAAATGGACGGCACCAATGATAGATCAGGGCATATAACAAAGGGTAGGCTGCTGTCCGTAGGATGTGGACTTCAAAAACTGGATGGTTTATAACAAAACAGATCAAAAAACACTGCCACATGGCCATTCCCCACACACAACCTAGAGTGCAGGCATCACATTGAGGAAGGTAATAGAAGGAGGTTACACCTCACAGCTTCCCTCCTAAATCTGCTCCTAGGGCTTACCAGAAGAGGAAGGATGGCTTCACCACTCTCCTTGAGAGCTGATTGTATTTCTGCTGTTAAGCTCCTATGCAAAGCTAGGTAAGCAATTTAAACCAGATCTTTCTTTCACAGTTATAAATTGTACAGCTTCATTTTATGGGTCCCTGACTTGATAGTGTGGGGTCTCCGAGCTGCAAAGTGCTGAGCACTCACAGTCAACCATCACATAAAATACTGTTCAGTGCTATATGCTGTGCAAAGTCAGGTGCTAACCAACAGAAACTCAGCATTCAAATTCAACAATCTTTCCTGGTATGCCTCATGCCCCACCTATGGAGGAGGGTTAATATGTCCCTTATCTGAATGGCTACCGTGAAAATAAATCCATTATTTTTTGTGAAACTCCCAGACACCATAGAGTTGGTAGCTGTAGGAAATCCTAGAGGAAAAAAAAAAATAATACTGAATTCAGAACAGGAAATGGCAGGAGGGAGTCAGAGAAGACTTGAGGTCACAAACTGAATAGAGAAAATAAAATGAAATGTTACTTATTCATTAAGAGAACATCAGCCAATCTGTATGCTGAAAGAGAAAGAGAACCAGCAGAGGAACCAAACAGTAGATCTGTAATTAACAGTTATGGTCCACTCATTATGCCCAGAGTAACCAAATTAAGATCACAAAGTTAGCCTTAATTCTGCTGTTCCTTTACTATTACGGTTTGACTTTGCAGATTAGCTAATATATTTTAATAGAGACTGATATGTGGGTTTTTATTTGTCTGTGTGTACAATCTACAACCATAATTTGCAGAGTTTAACATTTAGAAATCCCTGAAATGTATCATTAGAATGATTGGCACAAATTATGCTACAAGAGATGGAGGTTCTTTGAATTCAGCTCTCAACTAGCAATTATAGTTAAAATTTTTCCTTCGTTTATTCTTTCTGGAAGTATAACTTGCATTTTTACATGAGACACTTCATGAATGAGATTTAAGTTAAAAGCAAACCAACATTTGGTTGTAAGTTGTCATCTACATTTAGGAAGAATATGTAAACCTACAAAAAGAAAGTTTTAATTTGATTAAGAATATCACTGTTTATAATAATTACAGAGAGTGATAACTTTACATCTGAATCTAGGTTTAAAAAGTTGAGAAGATTAAGAGATTTATTGCTTTTCTTGTTTTCTATTTTTGCAGCCAATATCTATATTATTATGCTCCTTGCAGCTATTTTTGTCATCTAGCTTGTTAGTACACGACTTTAACTCTAGCTCCCATTGGTAGAAGTAGTTTTTCAGGATTTTTTGTCACATAATTAATATCTTCATTAGAAGATCATACATCTTTATTTCAAATAAAGCATTCAACCATACAGTAAACACGTTGTTGACCTCAGTTACAAACAACCAGTGACAGCCAGTAAAAGGCTGAATGATTGCCTAGCACCTGCCCTAACCTTCAGGAATATGTAGTTATATTTTGTACGCTATCAATTTAATTCCTTTCCTATGTTCAGAGCATTAGTACCTGAGCCTCGCAGCAGTGATTTTCTGCAGGCCTCTTAGATGTCATCACCCTTCAGCACTCAGATTTGTTTTGGTTTCTAAGTGTTTCTCCAGTTCTCTTTACAAGGAAACAAAAGCTGAGCCTTCATAACACTTCTGCTGCCAGGATGCAATTCTGGATTAAACTGCGTCTGCAAAAGTGGAAATGAATAGCAAATGTTTATCCAGCTCACTGGCGACTGTGTGGCGGTGTCCCCTTATAGGACTTCAGTGATGGCTGTAAAATCTTGTCTCTTCAGAAAGGACTATAGCAATTCCTGCCCTCATCTGCCTGTGTCAGAGCTCAGACTATCACCTTATAGCAGCCAAACCTGTGAGCAGTGAGCTGAGAAGCTCTGACTGTGTATTCCCTTAGCCCACTCCAGTTATTAGGATGTAAGATGTACCCATACCTGCTTTCGCTGTGGTCAGACCTTCACCGAAGGTACAGTAATGACAGCTGAAGGTGTTATCATCAGCTGCCTTTTGCTATCTCTTGCTCACTGTTAGCACCTCCTGAACAATACCTACGAGACAGCTTGCACAACCAGCTGGAATTGAACAAGAGAGAAACTTCTTCCATATCTTTAGGTGTTTGAAGATCACACATCAAAAGCTCTCCATCCTCCAAAACTCTTTAGAGCTACAGTTCGGGTTGGTGAAGTCCATTCCTGACATCTCATTCCAGCCATGGAGGAGCCTTTCTCTGAGGTGCTGAATCCTTTAAAGAATCAAATCCAACACAGAAAAAAAAAAGGAAGGCATGAAAAATCATCGATTAATTTTTGAACAGTAGGTGTGGAATTGCCAACTTCTGCTAGGGTTTCAGCTTCTTTTATTACAGTCAGCACTACTTTGGGGTTAAAATTAAAGCAGTTTGCTAAAAAGCAGGCTGCTGTAAGAGGGTGGGATTGAAGCCTCCTGTATATTTTAAAAGCACAAAGCTTAATTTAGGACCTTTTGAGATCTGGACACAGATAATGAGAATGAAAGGTGCTGAACTTATCAGAGAAATTAAATTTTAATCAGTTTTGTGTATGATATAAATACTGTTGCCTTCAAGTCTTATTCCCAACAGGCTACTTCTTTTTCC
>VXAV01009408.1:467372-486266 GCA_013399715.1 Alectura lathami | reverse complement strand
AAAAAAAAAAAAAAAAAAAGAATAACAAATGCTGAAAATCTCTGGCAAACAACAAAGCTTACATTTTATACACGCTCATCAATTTAACCCTAAAACCTTAAAAGCCTCAGGGTGATCCCAACGCCTTTAATACCAAAGGCCCTAACTATGCCACAGATCAAGCACCAAGCCCAAGCCTGCTTTGTCTAGAAAGATGAAAGCACACTCAAACAGGTGAAGGCTTCTTTGGAATCATCACCTGCAATTAAGCAAAGGAAAACTAAGAGGAGAAGAGGTAAGCTGAACTTGCTTTAAAAAGACACCACGGGAGCAGGTGGATGCTTGCTAAGGATAGCTGCGGTGTCTGCTGTCATTCTTTCACCAAATAATGTGCATTCATTGGGATTTCCTGCACATTAACAACAGATCGCTCGGTGGGAAAGGCGGGTGGGTGCTGCAATAGTGAAAATAAATCTTTTTTTCTTGTATCCCATTCTGGGTAGAATGTTGTTGCCAAGCTGCTGTGGAGAGAAGTAAAAGTGCTATGGCTCTGTCAGAGTAAAGCAGCACCACAGGAGATTCCATTTTTGGATATGGATGATGATTTATCATTCTGTATTGCTCTAAAGCCACTAATTTGAAAATAACTCACTATTTAGTTTAAAATAGTGTCTGTAAAAATTTAATAATTTCCTTATAAGCCCAGCTCCTTGAGCCACATTATTTCAATTATTATTTTTGGAAGAGAGTAAGTTTTTAACTATTGCTGCCAAGAAGAAAATCTTGCAAATTTAAGGAAATGAATAAACACTAGAATGCAGATTTTAAACAAGACCGTAGGTTTTTACTAGTACTATGTAAATTTCTAAGCAACAATAAAATAGCAACCACATGTGAGAAGGAAGAAATAGTGACTTGCACTCTAATGTTCAGACCTTTGTGGCTGTAACCATCTTTTTGTTCTGCATTGGGAAAGCACTTTACACAATCCCTGAGGACAGATATTGGGTAAGCTGATCATACTATTTATAGTAATAATAATATCAGTAAGGTTAATCGTCATCACATTAAAATCCACGATAAAATATTCGGTCTTTTTAATCATTTAGCTTTGTGGAATGACATTATTCACACGACTTAATTCATTCCTTACGGACATTTAGAACGTACCTAAAATGCACGGAACTACCAGCTCCTCTAGTAAAAGTGCCAAGCGCTGCTGCTTCCATCAATATCTTCTTCATGTTACACCTACCCCAAAATACGTAAAATGAACATGTAAGACTGAAAGGTGAGAAAATTCTTCTCTTTCAGCTCAGCACTTGCAAATGCCTTGTTACCCACCACCGATACAATCCTCCCTCGTAGCCCACTCAGCCTAATACATGCCCAAGGGGACCTCAGGATAAGAATGAATCTGAGCAGCATCGCACAAAGTTGACCATCTCCTCCCTTCCTGAGCAGGAGGAAGGCTAGCTCCAGTCAGCCTCAGTGAACACAAACCAGCCCACGTGGGCTAATTATCTGGCTTGCTAAATCAGGCAGCCTGTGATTATTCCCAGCACAGGATCTCTGCTCCCAGCCAGGCTCTGCCAGAGCAGCGACAGCCGGCATAAATGCTCCAGGAAGTGATGATCAGGAGAAAGGAGAGAGTCGTGGTGTCAGTGGACCTATAACTCTTAGGTGCAGATTTTTCTTGCCCACAGACTGAGGCAGGTGGAAAGGGAGAGGGGAAGAGATGCCTTTAAATTGCCAGCCACAAGAAGCAAGTCTGATCTGCACAGTGACAGTGCAAAACAGACGATCCGAATAAAACTTTCAGATGGTGATTATATAAAGACAAAATCAATATGGTCAAAAATACATAGAGAGAGGATTAATGGAGAGGGCTTTTAGGGATTGCTCAGCTGCAAACTCACAGAAATGAGCAAAATCTGAGAGGGCTTTATATTCTCTTTTTCTCCTTTGTATTTTTCAGGTCACCCTGGCTTTCAAAAATCAAGTTGTATTTCTTCTGCTTTGCTTCCTGTAAAATCAATAACAACAATCAATTAAAACTTCTTTTGTGCCAGCAGGCTGTTGTTTGTGATGATAATGCATGGAGCTGAAAGAAGATTGCTTTATTTCCTTGACCTCCCCAGCACCCAGATAAAAAGTGTCTGTTCCATCCACAACTTGAAACCACAGCCCTGGCCCTGGGTTGGTTTTTAAATTATACAAAAGAAGATTAGAAACTCTCACACACTGCAAACAGTTTGAAGTATCTGCTTTCAGTATCACCTTAACTGGCTGGGAGATAACATCTAATTTATGCCTAATGCAGCAAAAATTCCCAGTTTCAGGCTAAGCCCAGGTTTTATTTTTGTTCGAATCCTCTGTGATTCCACTGATTTGGTCAGTTTTCTTTAAACAGAAGATGTGAAGAGTCGAGGGAAAGACCTGCCAAGTAGAAACCTCTCACAGTTCATGTCAAGAGGAAGCTGCCCTCATCTCACAGTGTCCTGGACCTCTCTGATGTACTTCTGGTACCACGCACCGACTGTTCAGATACATGCACACACAAACACAAACAGATGTACACAGACATATAGACACATAGATACAGCCATATCAAGATATATGGAGAGAAACAAGGAGAGATCTAGCAGATCTCTTACATCCCAAGTCAGCACGAATTGTCATTCTGAATTTTTTCATTCATTTGTTTTACCAAGAGCCCTGAGCACCAGCCTGGCCACCCGAGGTGCTAGGTGCTGTACAGATGCTGGGGCAGCCCCTTCCTGAACAGCTGGTCCTTTGCACACCTACAGAAAGCAGGCAACCAACTGCAGGAAGAGCGGAGAACAGAGGATGAGGTTAACAGCAAGATCTAATATGGGCCAGCTATGCACATAGCTTGGCCGGGGGTGGGGTTGCATTAGATCTGAAAACAAAGTTAGAAGGGTTTGTCAACTAGAGATGGGCAAGTTATGCAACTATTTGAACATGAGCATGCCTGCCTGTTCAGAAAGGAGATTAGGGACTTGAATACCCTTTTATACCTGCTAAATAATTAGTATCAAATAACCAGGTCCACTCTGCGCTTTTCCTCTAAATAGCAAAATGTGCATGCATTGTTTGTTAATTTAGACACGAAGGCTGGGAGCTTTAAAGGGCCCTGAGAGTGCTCACCACACAGCACCCAACAACTTGCAGTGAAGTTTGGGTGCATGTTACTAGTGTGAGTCCTCGCAGGCTTACACAACTTTTAGATCCTTTACAGAGAGGTACTGCCCAGGGGACCCCTCCCCGTGTTTCCCCATGCTGCTTCTTGCAGTTTGGTGAACCCCACTGCCCCAGGTTTGCGGCAGACCCTGGCACAGGAATGCTGTTCCTTGTATAATGCCTTGCTGCTTGTCCCTTCCCTATTTTTTTTTTCAAATGGATTAACTTTTTATTTACCTTTTATTTTTTTTTTTTTTTATCTGACAACATTAGGGGAAAAGAACAACCTCTATGTTGCAACAAGTCCTGATTTCCTTGGTTAAAGGGTTAAACTGGAAAACTGAAAACAGAGCTGAAGTGATGTACACCATCAAAATGCCTTGTCCAAGACTTTTCGACACTTTTATCTCCTTTAACAGCTATTGTTTCCGGTTTCACTAGCACAGCATCCCTAAGCTTTTAGTACTGAGGGCAGATCCCAGTATACATCACCCCGCCCAAATGCAGCCATGATCCAAAACAATCTCATCACCCTTCAGCTGCATCCCTCCCTCCCACCAGTTTCACAGGTTTCCCGTCTAATGCAAGCAAACTTCCACGCACCAGTCTCCATCTCTGATTTTTCTTATGAGCTTATCGGCAAATGTTGCTTTGTTGGAGGTCTTGGGCACAGCCAGACTCTTCTGATCACAGATTTCCTCTCTGCTTTCCCACTTCAGATAACCTGTGCTGAAGGGCACCTGAAGCTGATGCCAGAAGACCAGTCCTTTTTGGGACATGACTGCATTGATCTACTTTCAGTTGTATATTGTACAATGCCTTCAATTTAATAAACTTTGGGAATGTCCCAAGAAAACAATGAATTACCAGCACCTCCATAACACCACTGTGTTCAGCTAGCCTCCAGCAGTGGATGGGAACTCACCATGATCCATGGATGTAATGAACTGCAGAGCAGAGAACGGCCTGTTAATCGCCATGTCCAGACACACTCTTAAACAGCCTGATTTTATTATGCCAACAGTGTTCATAAGGCACGTCAAAGCACTTTCAAAGAAAGAATTACCCAATTAACCAGAATGAGACAGCAGGACAAAGCACAGTAGATAGGAAAACAGCCTTGCTCCCCACTCCAGATCTATGAAAAAAAGCCTGGGTGAACACATGTATTTTGTCCTCCTGCTTTTAAGCTCCCAGCTGAGGAAGCTAAGGTATACGTCTTTGAGGATTCCTTGACTCCATATCCAAGCATCATGAGGTTTTTGGCAAGTCCCACGTATCACACATTGAATGCACAGGGCACACAGAGATCGTCAAGCTACCAGCATAGTCTGGGAGCTGTTGTCACAGCACTGGCATGCACTAGGAGCCATTGCAGGCCTATGCAGCCTAGGAGCTGTGTTGCCGTAAGGGTTTGCTTAGCCCAAGTGGTACAGCATGGCTGGTACAGGCCATGGTGCAAGGTTAAAGCCAGCTCCTCAGTCCAGCAAGCACTGTTCACTCATCATTTCCCATTTCAAAGCCCAGCACCTGTATTGGTCTGATTCCTGAGCCTCAGTGCCTTCAAAACACAGCAGATGCACCCCCACCTCCCTAGGATGCAATTATGTATAGTTGCTGAAAATTCCAGGTCTGCCTCACATGAGAACAGCAGAGGCAGGGATAACCTGGAAGGAAAACTTATGAAGCTTAAAAGTGGTAGACATCAGCAGAAAGTGATGGACAACAGCTCAGGTAGCTCCTGGATGGTGGTCCCTGGAGTTGCAATTTTTATAGCTAAAATCAAGAGTGGACAAGCCAGTATGAATCCCATCTCTAAGGAGTACTTGTTACAAAGTCAGAAAAGAAAAAAAAAAAAAATTAAAAAAAAAAAAAGGATTTTTCTTGTTCTATTCAGCACTCACAGTCCTTGAAGAATTGAAATAAATAAATAAATAACACCACCCCCTCAAAAAACAAACCAGCTGAACCCAACTTAATCATTCGTAGAATCCTCTTGGCTAGCTCGTCTGTCCTTTTTATCTCCTTAATGTCTCCTTTTCTTTCAATTTTGCTTTCAGTTTGCTAAAAGTTCTGATGAAAATAGTTCTGCATGGATGGATAACAAATATTCTCATCCCCACTTGACTCATATGTTTTCCTGGCAGAAATCCCAGCCCTGAGAATATTAAGCCACTGAGCAGGTAACAGAACTTGGCTTAAAATTCAGGGTCCTTGCAAGAACTTGTGCTGGTTGTACTGGAAACACTAACAGAAAAATCAGTGGGACAAAACTTCCTGTAACTGAAACCCCATATCAGTCTCAAAAATCCATCTCATTCAAGTCAGTGAGATTGGATGAGGAGTGATTTTTTTCCAATGTTTGTCCTTTCTTCTTTTCCATGTCTTTTACTGGAATTTGCTAATGCCTTGCAAAAACTTTTTTTTAACTTTTTTTTTTTTTTAACTTTTTTTTTTTTTTTTTCCTAAGCTGTTAAATTGCCTGGGCACCTTTCAAAGCTTGTTTTTTAGATCATTGTGTAATTCTGTTTCCTTGAGTTTAAGAATGGCAATCACATCTCTAAATCATCCCTGTTATATTTTTATGACAAAAGTTTTTCTGCTCATGTTCTTCCTTTATTTGTATCATGTTTCTCTCACCTGCTTTTCAGCTTATTTAAATTATGCCATAAATATTTTGAAACAGACTTCCACTTGCTGCAATTACATTTCTGAGAACTTGTGTGTGTGTGTGCATCTGTCAATATTTATTCCATAAAAGCCTGCAAACAGATGTCTCTTCCTTGGAGTGAGAAATACAGACCTACCATCGCCGATAGCTTCCACATGACAGCAGACCACTCTCTTCCTTTCTGATCACAAAATAAGCACCGGGCACCTTCACTATAGCGGTGTGTTTGATACAACACCTTTTCACCATGATAAATGTGATGGATACTGCCCACCAAAACAGTGCATAATTTTGGGTGCCTTTTATTTAGGTGAACGAACACAGATGCCACAAAACGCTGTGATATAGAGGGTCCAACATGCATACCATTCACTTGTTCTTTCTAACAGCTTTATCACATTCAATAATATTATTTCTCAGCAATTTGCAGACATTTTTTCGTCAAAGAATTTCAAGCAGTGACCACAACATATGAAGGAACTTTCTCTTTTCTGCAATTTTTGAAATCTTTTTCCCTCATGTCTTCTTCAACATATATGAGTGTGATATGAGGGATGGGACTGTTCATAGTTCTTCAAGATATTTTAAAAAGTCAGATATCGTAAGTTCTGCTGTTGATGGCTCACCACTGGCTCCTCAATTGCTCGATTATGATATGTGATTTATGTGATTTTCTGCAATATTGTCCACCTGTCTTCCCCAGATGTACCCAGACAACTAGAACGGAAATGCTTCTGACTTGGTCCAGTCTAGAGGTTTTGGCAATGTACTGTCTTGCTGCTCTAGAGCAAGATTTATAGCCTTAAACAGAGCAGCGGTATTTCCAACAAGTCAACATAATAGACACGATGTACTTGTAAATTATAAGAGCTCAGAAATAATACATATGGAGGTCTTTTGAGCTATTTCTCTCCTTTTGTTTTGGCCTATCTCATAGTGATAAGATTTTGAAGGAAAGAAACATCAAATATCATGAATCTTGGAGAAAAATTATGCAGAACAGTACATTCTATATGCACAAACCCATAATTTATTCCAACTCACTCTTGGAGAAATACCTAGTCCACACTTGGCATGCTCACAGACTGGCAATGGCGTTAAACACGGTTACAGTTATACTAACGTCTTAAACTCTGCGTTTAAGAAAAACTTGAAGCTTCAGGTCTTGACATTGACACTGTGATTTATGCACCCTTTATAAAATATTTCATTTTTTCATATATGTTACAGGCTGCTCCCAAGTGTAAGTATTATACAAAAGGCTGCGTTAGCTCTAGCTTTTTCCTTGGATCTAGCAAATATGATTGTTTATATTTGGCACATTTTTATTGTACATTTGCCTTTGAATTGTTTGAATAGTAAGTAAGTGGCATATTTCAGCGGTGCTCAGGAACCCTGAACCCTGATCGTGGGTCAGAATTACCAGTCATCTGCTGTAGGACAAAGATTAGCATCCTCTGAATTTAAAACATTAAAATAAGGTTCTCAGACATTACACAGCTTCCTACGTACCGGTGTCTGGGGGGCTCCACACTCACTTTATGCCTTAGGGTTATTATGTCACACTTTTGACACAAGTAAAATGTCCCCAAAAATCTCTTGTTTAGGTTTTTTGAGAAGAAATGGTATCACAACTTTAATATTTCTTCTTTATTTAATTATTACATTTTTTTCCTTTTTCCTTTCCTTTCCTTTCCTTTCCTTTCCTTTCCTTTCCTTTCCTTTCCTTTCCTTTCCTTTCCTTTCCTTTCCTTTCCTTTCCTTTCCTTTCCTTTCCTTTCCATTTTTTCCTATTATTTTGACTTATTACATTTGGAAATTATGTTGTTACCTTGCTAACCCTTTTTCATCATTTCTTTCTTACATCTCACCATTTTTCCTCTTGGAAAAGCTTTGTCAGTTCCAAACACACACAAACACACTCACACACAAGTCTTGCGCAGTGCAAGGCAGTAGCAGACTTTTCCTTGATTACTTGCCTGAATGGTGTCAGCAAAGAAAAAACAGATGTCGGAGGCACAGCTCTTAAAGGCCAAACAGGCCAAATTAAAGGAAAATGAAAAGATGTTGAGGCAAATTCATTCATTCTTCAAACAAACTCATATTCCCTATCTAGGTTTTTAAAAAATGCCATTCCTCCAGCAGAAATATTCAGGAGTGTTTATGGTCTGCCAGATGATTGGAGTGTAATAAATGTAATTTTGCAAGCTTGTAAAATATCTTGACATTGCCTTAAAGAAACCACAATAAACAATCTGGTTGCATTGCTTTATTTCCATTTCTATACCTTATTAAGCTGGTATGCAGAAGATGTAGCAGAAAAACAAGAGAAGTTTACTGATTGCAACTTTAGGAATAACCGAAAAAAGCTTAAAAATAAATTCTGTGGTAGGCGGCAGTCCATTAACACAGTGTGTAGCTCTTTAAGCTTTGCTACAAGCCAGATTCTTATCTCAAATGCAGGCAGAGTGCCCATTTACTTCAATAGGAGCCGCACATACATATTCTGAAGCAGAATTGGGTCTGGTGTGTTCATTAAGAGCTTCTGAACTTAAGATGTTACTTTGACGTTCCAGAAAAGACCTGTAGTACAGATAAGCTTCTGTTGATTCTTGGTGAAGCTACCTCTATTGCTGTTTCGGGGCAAGTCCTAACACCGAGCCTGCTAGTGTTCCCCTCAAGCATGACATGCACCTACAGAATAATGAAGACATTGAACTTTTTGATTGACAGAGCCTTATAGACACGATGCACAGAAAAGAACAATTATTGCAACATAGTGGCAAACCCCATCCTGGATTTAAATTCCCTTTTCATCTGCAGGCTGAGGAGCATGCCAGGATTATAAATGGTTTAGTAAATGGCTATTGCAGGTACACAAACATGCACCATGTTCTACGAAGTTAAGTGCTACAACTTTGCACTCAAGAGCCCCTGCAAGGGGAGCTCCTGGCAGCACAGGGTTGTTCAGTCAGCGGCTGGAACGTGGCAGCAGCTGCCTGTGCCCCTCTCCCACCTCCGCCCACCCAAGGACAGGCTGTGTCGTCGGGCAGATTGCAGTTCTGACAGCCAGGGCCTCTGCAGCTTCGGGCCAACCCACAGCCTTGTTGTGCCTCATGGAAAATATTGGCCTCACAGCCTGTTACCCGTGTAGGATCCCCATCAGTCCCCTTTCCCCTCCTCCTCCCAAACTAGCCTTGAATGACCCTCTGGTGATGAGAAGGATCTCATCCATAAGAGAGCATTTCCATAGAAACTGAAATACTGTCCAGATTCAGGAACAAATAAGAAGAATTGAGTAATTTTCTGTGTTTGTCAACTTTGGCACAATTCGTACTATTCCAATCAGTGCTGCTCTTGTTCTCTGTAAAGAAGTTTTTTTTTCAAAGTGAAGGTACTAAATTTGTTCTCGTGCCCTAATTTGTAAAGGCTTTGCGTTGCCTCTCTTCTGGCTTTATCTGGGTTATCACATCACCTCTCTCTTCCTCTCCCCACCCCATTATCCTGGGCTAAGGGAGTTTTTAGGTTTTCTTCACAGATCATGAAACTCGGACTGAGGCACTGGCACAGGCCTAGCTCCCCACAGGGCTCCCCTGCCCAGAGACAGACTGCAGTGGTCACAGGCAAGTGAGTGCTACCATTCACACCCTGGCATGTGAGGTTCATCTGATTTCAATGGCACACAGCACCTAGCCTAGAGAAAGCAGCTTCTGAGAAGCTGATGTATGGGCATTTTTGCCAGCCCTCTTCCTATGATGGTGGGGGAAAAGGTGGGGAGCAAGAGCTGGTGTCCTCTGAGTTTTGGAGCATTTCTAGGAACTTTCTAATGTAAATCACCTGTCTTCAGAATTAGGAGCAGAAGGCCAATGTCTCTGCATCTGCACCTCCATTAGTCCCTCACAGATGAGCAGAGTCAGAGGGAGGAGGATGCTGTTAGCTGGTCCAGCTCAGTTCAGCAGAGGATCAGTGCTCCTGTCTTTAGTGTATCTAACACATTGCCTTCAGCCTGCACCAGGCCTGAAAACATACATTTTAAAGAGGGTGCTCAGGAGCAGAGTGCTCAGGAGCAGAATGAACATCTGCCCTTCCATCCTTCTCTGCTCACTGTCTGTAAAGACACTGCAATGCAAAGGACTGCTCACGCAGCATTAGAGCCCGCTTCAGGCCACAGCTACATGGGTGAATCCACGTGGCCCTTCAGGTTAAAACAACAAATGCTCGTGGTAGAGATGGGGAGCCCCATCTCGGTGTGATTATGCATCTGTCTAGGAATTTGTTTCATCCCTGTGCCAGACATTCAGCTTCTGCAGAGAGCAGCACGGCAGCAGCAGAATGTTTCCAATGCTAGGTGCTGAATGACACAATAAAATAAAAGGGTCTCTTTCATTTCCTGTAGCACCTTCTCTTGGAGGGCCTGACATGAGAAGAACACGCCTTCTTATACTTCTGGGGTTTCTAACCCCAGAGATGAACCTTTACACAAATGGGGAAAAGGAGGCATAAAGCCCTCAGAGGATTTCACTAAGACTAAACAAAAAGTTTACAATGGAGGCAGAAGGGAGCCACGGTGCTGCAAGCTTCTCTTCTGTCTTTTAGTCCCAATATTGCTTTTATTTATGGTCCTACTATCCACAGATCCTGCTGCTCCTTTTCTGGAGAAAGGAAATAATTCTTAATATTTTCACACCATATCTAAGACAGAAGGACCAAAAACTGACATCAGACTAATGTTTTAGCTGCAGTTTGACAACAGATTCATTAAAACAAAACGGCCCCAAAGATTTGTATTATAAACAAAGCAATTAACAATGATGAAAAATTGCAGCCTATTAGAACTATTTTGGGAGCCAGGCCCTCAGTGGTATCTCAGAAGGTCACCTCAGAAGGGCACACCAGCTGCTACCATCAGGTCCTGTGGCTCCTCAGCTCTGGTCAGCATCAAATCCATTCCCCGACGCGTGCCACAGAGCAGCCTTTGAGTGCCTCCATGTATTTCCAGCTCCCAATTAATTAATTCGGCAGCTGGCTGACACCACACCTTCTTTCCCTGGCCACATTCATTACTCCAGGCCTTGGGGGAGAGCGGGGGTGTAGATGCTGTTGCACTCTTTTATTTCTGGCATACGCCTGGAGCGCTGAGCTGGCTGATGCGTGCGGGGGATTGCTCCCACCCCAGGGCCTAGGCTATTTCAGCCATCCCTGGGAAAGGTCAGGAAAGGAAGCCTGCCGCACAGATCTGGCAATCACCCCCATTCCAGCCTCCAAAATCAGAGCACGGGGGAATTCACCCATTACCAGCAGACGTGTTGCCTCCTTGCAGCTCAGTCTGCAGTTTTCCAGGCTGCCTGCCGGAGCGGGAAGGGTGCAGCACCTGGCACGCAGCTCAGAAAGGGTGCGTTCACCCAGGTGCACCCAACCTGGAAGGCTGTGATAGCAATCACAGCCAGGCCTGCTGGTTCTGCCACTAAATTGTTTTCAAGTGTATAAAAACCAGGACTTGAAACAGCGATGCCCAGACACTGTCTTTGGCCAGTCTTTACCTGTCACTTGTGGTTTTAGAAGTGCCAGCTCCATTGCTGGAAGTCAGAGGCATGTTTCTTATTGCACATGTTCTTTCAGCATCCAGAAACAATATGAGCTATTGTCTTACTCCTCTTGTTTTTTCATCTTTTTTTTTTTTTTTCTACAATCATTTGTCAAAACCTCACTCCTGCATAGGAGCTTTGGATACTCTGGCATGGCTCCCGTTACCATTTCAAGTATGAACTTCCAGGTTTGGGTACTTATAAATCTCTGCTTTATTCTCCTGAACACACACAATATACTCAAAAATATGACTTGTATTATTTACACTGCCTCTATAAACTATTGACGATTCTCTTGAAAAATTGAACATGTAGGTGACTTTTATTTCAACGTATTTTCAAAGGATGCCAGTATTTCTCAGACAGCTGGAAATATGTTGGGATGGCAGCATGCTCACTGCATGAAAAAAAAGAAAGCAAGTCAGCTCATAATGAATTATGTAGTGTTATAGTTAGATAATAGAGATACTACAGTTCATGCTTTTGTTTTAAAAAGTTTTGAATTTCTAGATAGCTATGTAATGCCCAAAAGTTACTTACGTTTTAATCACAATACAGAACAGTCTGTCTATTTACCTTAATTATTCATCTTGAGGTTTTCAAGGCTCTTTGTCTTTGTGTTCCCATCCTATGAACTCATCAGGCATCAAAGTTTGGAGTCTTTTTAGGCTTGTGTTCTGAATATATTATAGTTGGCATCACACCATAAAACACTTTGGCAGCCAAACAAATATCTTTACATGAAACCCAACATAATCGTGGGTTATTGAAATATGCTTCCTGTATGTGCCTGGAATTCCCCTAATTAGAGTATTTTCTAATCTGTCCAAAATATATAATGCCAAAACCACCATGCAGTCCACCCAGAGCAGCAAACCATTTCATTCCATCAGTTTTAGAGAGCCACTTGTAACACGAAGGCAAATGAAGCACTCAGATCCCTGAATGCATGATTTTTGTCCCATTGGCTTCGTATACATATTGCCTGGCTAAAAGGCTTTCACAGAGTAACAAGGGCAAACCAAAGCCACTACACTTGCTGTAACTCTCTGTATAGCTACCCTTGTGTTTTTATGCAACTGCTTTGGCAGCCAAAACTACAACTCCCAGAATGCAACTCTCTGGATCACTCCCACATAGGTTTTCTGTTTTTGTTTTTTTCTTTCCGTTTGTTTGTTTTTTAAGATGAATTGTATTTTGAGAAATGTTCTCAACCAGCAGCACACTGGCCATCTACCTACCTACTGAGAAAAAAGTAGTCGTTAGACCCTAAATGAGGACAGCTTACCATTGCAGCTCTCCACTGGCAAATGTGGAAGAAATTACTGTCTGAAACCAATTTAAAAGTACACTTTTCCTCCAATGAAGATTTGCCGCCACTATTGATACTGGAGAAAACTTCAACTACATAAAGATTATTCTGTACTTCATTATGCGGACATAAATTCCCAGGCAAAAGATGTAGTTCCGGCTTAAAAGATTTCTGTGGTTTTCAGCACAGCAACTGGGGGGAAAAAAAAAAAACACCCAGCCACATGCCCTTGGTTACCAATCATGCAGAATAAACAGCAGATACTGATAAACTCTGATTTCAAGGTAAATGCAGCCCATAGGTTGGAATGTATTCAAATAAATCTTTCCATATAATAAACAAATGTTGAAGGTCAAAAACTATATGCAGATAATTCACAAACAGCAAAAGAGACTGAAGTGTACAATAAGATGTTCATTACAAATAAACCACCTCCTTTATTGATAAGATACAGATCTTTTAATAAAACACTTCATAAGTTTTCAAAAGAAGAGAAATAATCTGTGAAAATGAAGAGAAAAAAAATAACTTTTCCTCTATTATAGTGAAGAGTACAAAAGTCTGAGAGTATAAGACACTGTGGAAAAATAGATTCACCTTCCTACACCATTTTCCAGGTTTTGAAACTGTGGACTAGTTTCTGAACATGAGTATTATCTTAGATGATGCATAATCCAGCTTATTTTAGCACTGATTTATGGCCTCAATTATTGAGTTCTACATCAATCAAGAAATTAATATTTCAGTCTAAACAACCTTTCACATTCTCCACAATATAACTTGTCACTGTTAATCTCTAGCCTTGATGTTAAACATCTCCTTGCTATCAAAGTGTAAGTACAACATGGACTGTATTTTCTGTGCTGCTAGAAAGAGTGATTGAAGACTGAATTGATCGAAAATCTTGATTTATCTTGTCTACAACTTTGAATAGTGTGCAGTGATTTATATACCAGAGAAGGTTCTTTGATTAACTTGCCATCGTCTAGAAAGGCTAAACATTATGGGCATTAAAATTTCAACACAAATGTTATCTCTGCAGTAAGCACAATAGTGACATCTTGTGCCTATCAATATGTGTATTAACTGAAGTTCTGACACTTCTCAGTAGAGATTTACCTCTAGAGCTTTGAGGTTTGAGCAATCAATACATAACCTACTTTGATGCAATCCACACACCAAACTACATTAAAATAACATTAGGGCTTGCTTTAAGTTGGCAACAGCCAGGAAATGCAGAGTTAAAGGCTAAAACTCTACCTTTAACCAATTCTAACATAATTTCAGGTTCTGTAAGCAATTGTTTGATTTTGTGCCAGCTAGAGCAAGGTTTCAGTGCGTGCCCCCATTCTGTAGGCTGTAGCTGTGTTACATACTAGGTCCAATGGTTTTAAACATACTTTAACACTTTTCCAATGTGCGTACATGAAAGAGATTTGTAATGTACTCTAGCACAAAAGACACTGCAGCAAAGACTCCAGCTCTGCTTTTGCCTACTTCCCTGACACAAGGCTTTTCAGAGTGGCAGCTTGAACCCTTTGCCTTCCTTCTGCTGCAGGTTAAACCACTCCTCTACAGCCCAGCCCAGGAAGGACTTGGATAGGACCTATGCAGCCTTTTCAGTGTCCTAACAAATACAAACGTACCCTGTGATCACAGCACGTTAAGATTTTGGTCTTACAGAACATTGTACATGACGGAATGTCAGTTTGAGCAGATGTGTTAACTCCATCTATTTGAAATCTGAAGAGGTTCATTTTGTACAAAACCTTTCTAATCCAAATTGCATCATCTCCACTGAACTGGGCAAAAGCCTCAGGTGTCCCCTGCACTGCAGGTTTCTCTTGGAGCCTAAGTGATCCCAGCAACGTGCATGTCCATGCTGGGTTATGAACAACAAGGGCCTCAGGGGAGCCAGGAGACCCCGAATCCTTCCTTACCACACTGCAAAAAGTATCTTTGCCTAGAAAACTTCAATTTCCACTGAAAGGCAAATATTGATTTGTGTGGACTGTCTGTATACAGTGAATCCTACTCAGAGGTAACTCAGAGCTTTTTCACTCCAATCCTCCACATCGGGAAAGCAATATTTTTTCAGCAATAGTCCAGAAAGAACCTATTGCCTCATGTCTGTAGGGTCGTTCATAACTGTCTAGTTTCACATATACACACCACTTAGACATTAGCAGCAAAACATACTGTGATATAAGAAACACATCAACAGAACGTTATTGATAGAGGTAGCACCTTTTCTCCAATGCTTTCCAACCTAGACTCCCTGCTCACCCCGGAGGACCTTCCGGGCAGAACACAAAAGCCGTAGAACAGTATGGTTATATTTATTGCACCTTAGCACAGGAAAAATAAGGCAAACATTGTAGAAGACCACAGGACTCAGTAAGGCATGACACAACTAACACAGTTGAATTCAGACAGAAGACCTGGTTTCGTTTGTTGTGAAAATACATATAGCGTCATTTGTGTTTTCAACAGGTTAGCGTTGCCAGCTGGGAACTGCTTGTAGGCACCCAAAGGCACCCTATTTAAGAGCACTGGCCAGAACTAAAATTAACTCAGAAGGAGCAATGCAAAGGTGTCCATAACTTCAGGCCTCTCAGAAATGACAGAGAAAGTTTCTGCCAGCACCACAGAATCAAGAAATACAGTCAATTTCCAAGATAAGTAGTTCCCATAAAAACTCCCTACGAGCCCCCCCCAAAAAAAAACACTAGTTAAAATGCTACTTGCTAAATCCTCAGCTTTTACACTATTTCTACATAGGTATTGAGGAAGCCAAATGAGTTTAATGGGATTTGGTGAGATTACAGCTCATGCTGGTCCAGCTGCAAACCAGTCATGACAGTGGATGTTCACAAAGCCAAAACTTTCACCACTGTATGCAGTAAGCCCTAAACTAGATCCTCGTTTTTAAAGGTCTTCAACTCTCAAGCTTCTCCAACAGCAGAGATAGCTTAGATGACGTTACTAAGATTGACATATACATTTTATATAAACTGAAACAAGATTAAGAACATTTATGAAGACTACAAGCTCAGATTTATTTTCTTCTTACATTAATGTGTACTTTCTACTTTTGTACTTCACCTGCATTAACATTTGAGGAAGACAAATGAGATGATGGGTGGTTTTGGCCCAGGATTCGTTTGCTTGTGTAACACAGACCTAGTTGCCGGTCTGCACTGCAGTCCTTAAACTCTTTTGTACAGAGCATGCATAATCAGCAGTCTTGGATGATTCTGCTAATACCACAGTTAAATGCCTTGAGCAAACACATGATTATAATTTTGCACCAACTTGAAAATATCCATTTAAATGTTAAATGAAGAGGAACTAATCAATAAAAACTTGCATAGAGTCTCTGGGGAAGTACACTGGAAAAGACAACAATAATCTGCCATTAACATGCAAATAAAGACACAGCAGGAAACAATAACAGTATTGACTTCACTGTCATACTTTAGGAGGAATGTTTTACTAAAATTTGGGCCAAATTCAACTTTGATTTAAATCATTGTAAACACAGACCGGCTCAATATGACACAGAGGGGAAGGGAACAGATCCTCTGAACACTGGAGGCATGCAGACAGCTCTTGATACTGGTGAATGGCACGACTGGCCCTGTGCTGTATGTGGTGTACAGCACCGTACAATTATTTTTAATTAGACAGCCTAAGAACTTCGCTTCTGAGACTACAGAAAAACAGAGTATGGACTGAAAGGAAGAAATCACATAATGCACAAGGAAAGATCTTGATCTGGCCAAGACCGTGTTTTGCCATCTAGCTGGTTCCTTTTTATACTGACATAAACACTGCTATGCATCTACAGCCTTCCACTTAAGGCTCATGAGCTAGTTCCTTGAAAGTGCTCAGCAGAAACAGATATTAAGCAAGAGATTAAGTCACAAGATGTAGAGAATATATAGGTTGGAATTCTCTGTACCAGAGAAAATAAAAACGTCATTCTGGGGAAATGGGCTTGGTTAGCTTCAACAGAAACCAGAGAAACCATAGGTGAGAGCCTATAAAATGGTAATGTCACAAGTGTGAAAAAGTCTGAATGCAAAGCCTGAATTTTTTGAGGTTGGAAAGGATGAGATATCCAAACAATAATAAAAACGTGGAAAGATAGGTAAGGAAGGTTTTTGTAGGGGCTGCAACAGAGGAATGGGATGTGCAGGACAAAAGTAATAAAGCTCATAATTATCAAGATGCGGGCAAAAAGAGGATTTCTTCTGAGGTCTAGATTGCTAGATGATTTACCAACAGTTCATCCTCAAAATGCACAGTCCATGAACACAATTTGCCACAGGATAACACTCGGGTTCCCTGTTTCACCTCTCAGCTTCAACTAAGTTACTGCCAAGCTATTGCCATTGAAGTGAAGAAAGAAAAAATAGCTCATTCAAGAGTCAAAATCTACATCTGGAAATTCACTCTTTATCAATACTGCTTTGTCCTGTAAATACACAAACACAGTAGCCTGAGACAGTCAGATATTCCTGGCAAGCAAAGATTTTTGCATTTAGTAAGATGGAAACGTGTCTTCTAACTCAAAACTATCAGTATTTTTCCACACCGTGGGGCCTCATCTTGCTGGCAATGGTACAACCTCCCTAGTGTGCATCATGCTGACATTGGAAAAGTAAAGAAAAAAAACTCAATGCACTTCTCTGTGTTATTCCAAACATTGCCAGTCACAGATTGTCGTCTGCAGGCCGTAGAGAGCTTTCTCTTCGCTCCTCTTGCTGCATTTTTTATTTGCCTTGAGAGCCTTTGCTCTACAGAGGAGGCTGCTACATTTCAGTCCCTAGGATTGACTGTCCTTTCCTCCCACTCTTCAGAACTGCCACAGAGGAAGGTAAAATTTAAATGAATATCTGCAAAACAAAAGGAATGTCCTAGCACTACAGTCATGTTGGAATAAACCAGTCACCCCTGGATGTGGCTAGGTAAATCTGAAGGATTATTCATCTGAGATGCTCCACCTAGAGAGAAAAAAATACAACAAACAACATTTTGTGAAAATGGCATGAACCACATCACCTCCCTAGCTCCTTTTCCTCTGGTGCATGGTGGTGCAAATATAGAAGTTAAATCAGTAGCATTTCTTTGCCTTCCTTTTAGCAATGACTGATTTTCTTCAAGTGCCAACAGTTATCCTCAGGATTGTGCTGCTTAATAATACTTTGGAAATGTCCAATTCTTTACATTACAAAGAACAGCAGCGCAATCCTAAACAAACCAGTTCTCCACTGCATCCTATAAATGACTTTTACCAGATGTTTTAAGGCACACATTCCTCAGCACTGTTAATGTGGAGCTGTTGTAACTTAGCCTATCTACAAGTCAAGCCACATTGCCTACTAGAGACACTGAATTTGTGTGGATTATAACAGAATTGACAGATAAAAATCATGAGCTTTAATTCACAGAATGGAAGAATGAACATTCNTGGAAATAGTAACGAGTAAAGGACAAAACCCAGAGCATCCTAACTAACCCGCTCAGGTGAAGATCCTGTCTGAGTTTGGAACTATATGGCTTCTTCCTCCACAGCCAGGTGTCTCTGCTGGCTAGTCTGGACATTGGTTAGTGGTCTGTCTTCTGTGGATCACTAACAAAAAGACAGAACAAATAGGTAGCCCCATAAAGATGCTGTAAAACAAGTAAAGATCCTTATTTCTTTTCACATTTCTTTATAAACCTGACACAAAATCTCATATCATGACCCCTAAGCATAACCTCTCTAGTTACACAGTATTTTAGCAGCTACCACCTAATTTATCTGCTTGACAAACCTTACTTTAGGTGCTCAGCCCACTTCACACACCTAATCTCAGTGAAACCTTTAAATATAGCTTGAGAATAAAATATTGAATAATGTTCCTATTTATACACTTCTGTGACCACAGTAAAAAAAAAAAAAAAAAAAAAACCACCTGATGACACAANAAAAAAGCACCTGATGAATCAGACAGAAGGAGCACTGGCATTGGCCCACACTCTGATCTCACTCAAACCAGCCTGCTGCCTGCTGCCTGATTAATGAGTTGTGATATCATAGTCTGTGAGGAGGCATACATAAGTGGAAAGAAGACTAATAGCACTAGACACTGTCA
>VXAV01009408.1:447911-465287 GCA_013399715.1 Alectura lathami | reverse complement strand
TCTTCCGCTAAAGAAAAACAGACAGTACAACAAAGTAAAACCATCTAAGTGCAACAGGCCCCAAATAGTAGAAACTGCAAAGTACTTTACATTACTTCCTCACCTGATTTTAAATGGTTCCTGCACCAGAAGGTAGAGGATGGCTTGTACGTGGTGCAGATGTTCCGAACGTGCACAGAACAATAAAGAACAATGAGACAGCACAAGTGCTGCCCAGCACTGGGGCGGCACCATTAAGAAACACACTCGAGTTACGTGTGCACATTTTTGCGTAAGCCAAAGCAGAATGAAGCCTCTTACCTGCATATATTACAAAGATGAAGAGTAAATTTTAGACAAACTCAATTTTAAACTAAACTTTTCCCTGTGCAAATTCCACATTTGCTCATACAGATATGCCTAGTTTTTGCAGCTCTGCATTTTAATTACCAATATATCCAATTTACTTAGGAAGTTCAGAAAATCAGTTTGAAGAATGCAGTCCCTCTCATATAACGGTGATAGTGAGACTAACTTAGAGACATAATGTGATCATCTTGGGTTTGAAAGACTTTTTACACTTTGGTTAAAATGAACTTCAGGATTCTTTCAGACTGACTTATGTATTTATATATTTATTTATGGGCAGGATAGCTTAATAAAAAACTTCATTTGTTTATCCCTTAAAAATGACTGGGATATCATCCCAGTGCTATTAGAGAATAAAATCTTCCTCCCTCTGTACAGACCCATGTGGAAACAAGAGAAGAAGAACATTTCATGTGCCACAAAGAACAATTGCTCTGCAGCTGCTGTCATGACCCTCAGGCTACACTAGAGTCATGGCCCACTTCTTTTCCCCTATAGGGATCTTTTGGTTAATGTATCCATTTAGTTTACAGCCCAAGTATAAATCCTACTTTATGCCAACTTACAGAGAATTTCATAGTATGTTGCTATCTATCTGTACAGCCTTCCCACTCCATACAGTAAAATATCTGCATTTGCACCCTTTCTGACACTACTTGAAATTGTAGGAATTTCTGTGGTGAAATCTTTGTCCGAGTGATGTAATTGACAAAAATCCTCAGGCCAGAAAGTCACCATAGGTCCATTTCTTTGTTCAGTGTATCTGGAAGGAGTGAATTTGTCCACCTACATAATAACGTCTTTAATATCTAACGGTTAATATTCAACAGCTTTCAAATCAGATACATAATACAAAATAGTCGCCGGAATAAAATGAAGACATAAGAGATTCCTTTACAGATGACCACGCATTCTCAGTCAGCCATCAGTAATGTCCGTGGAGATGCCATAAAATTGTGCATCCATGTAAAGCCCCTTTACCAAGATGAGTTAAGCCCCTCACAGCACATCTGTGAAGACAACAGAGCTCTCAACACCTAGTGCTGAATTTAAAAGCATGTCACAGAGAAGGGAGAAGTCCTGATGCAGAGTGAAATATTGGTGTCCCTCAAAAAAGATTTTTGGGTTTTGACTTCAATAGAAACAGAAATTGAGCTCAGTTGCTGTATTTTATTTATTTATTTTTTTTTACTTCTGAAACTGAGGTTCTTCTACTCCTCTTTTTGGCTGTACGCCAGCACCTACACATGCAACAAGGAATGACAACAATAAAATATGCTGGTATTGAAAATGTGCCCATTATTAATAAGATAGATGTCTCACTACTCTTTCAATATGATGCTAACATGGGAGTAAAGCTAGCCTTTTATTGCTATGGGTCTTTGGTCTGTTTACTTCAGAGCTCTGTTTTTCTTGCCAATGGTATAAATCCCTAAGAAAATGAGATCATCACAAACACTGCTGCATTGACACCAGTTTGACCCCTGCCCATTCCAGCCAGTGACAATTTTTCTGTTCCTCTGAATGGAAGTAGGATCAACCCCACTGTAAATCACTGGAAACTTTCGACTTCCTGTGGCTATTTTACAGCACCTGATTAGGACACCTCCATAACTGTATGAGCCACTAAGGATTTGATCACACATGTGCTAGATGGAGACTTCTTCATTGTCTTTGTGCAAAAGGCAGCAAAATCCATAATGATGCTACACGATATTCAAGGCTGTAGATTTGTGTAGCTACAAAGTAGTCTCTTCCCCTTTTCCCACATCCCAGTGCTCATTAAATACGTACTTGGAGAGTAGTGGTAGACCATGCTGAGACCAAGAATACACTGGGATGGAGATGGCAAACCAAACAGCACCCAAGTATACTTCAGTAACTGATCACGAAACAATGACATTCTACCAAATTAAAACTGGAATATTAACTTCTCCAATCTTGTGGCTTGAAGCAGTTTCCTAAATCTGTGGTCGGGATGTTTTCATTAGAGTGATCTCTGTTTACTGAGTCCCTATGCCTACAAATGACTTCTGTCTATTTTATTTACTTTGGCTTTGAGACTGTCCAAGACCAAGAATAATAAAATCACAGAATGATAGAATGGCTTGGGTTGGAAGAGACTTCAAAGATCATCTAGTTCCAACCCCCCTGCCATGGACAGGGCTGCCAACCACTAGCTCACTGGATCAAACTGCCCAGGAACCCATCCAGCCTGGCCTTGAACACAGCCAGGGATGGGGCATCCACAGCTTCTCTGGGAAGCCTGTTCCAGTGCTTCACCACTCTCTCAGGGAAGAATTTCTTCCTGATGTCCAACCTAAACCTCCCCTCTTTCAGTTTTAGCCCATTCCCCCTTGTCCTACCATTATCCACCTGTGTAAAAAGTCGGTCCCCCTCCTGCCTGTAAGCTCCTTTCAAGTATTGGAAGGCCGCAATGAGGTCTCCCCAGAGCCTTCTCTTTTCCAAGCTGAACAATCCCAACTCCCTCAACCTTTCCTCACAGGAGAGGTGCTCCAGCCCTCTGATCATTTTGGTGGCCCTCCTCTGGACCCGCTCCAACAGCTCCACATCCCCTCTGTACTGGGGGCCCCAGGCCTGGACACAGCACTCCAGGTGAGGCCTTACGAGGGCAGAGTAGAGGGGGACGACCACCTCCCTCTCCCTGCTGGCCACCCCTCTCTTGATGCAGACCAGGATGCCGTTGGCCTTCCTGGCTGCGAGAGCGCACTGCCGGCTCATGGCCAGCTTCTCGTCGATCACAACGCCCAAGTCCTTCTCTGCAGGGCTGCTCTCAAGGAGTTCTTCTCCCAGTGTGTACACACACCTGGGATTGCCCCGACCCAAGTGCAACACCTTGCCCTTGGCCTTGTTGAACCTCATCAGGTTCTTGTGGGCCCACATTTCCAGCCTGTCCAGGTCCCTCTGGATGGCATCCCTTCCTTCAGGGGTATCAACTGCACCACTCAGCTTGGTGTCATCAGCAAACTTGCTGAGGGTGCACTCGATCCCACAGCCTAAGTCATCAGTAAAGATGTTGAAGAACATCAGTCCCTAGACGAACCCCTGGGGGACACCGCTCGTGACTGGCCTCCACCTAGACAAAATTTAAAATTATGAAATTTTGAATCATAGATTTTGTCGTTACACTGCAACAGAAAGAAGATGCAAACAATGCAAACATAGTAAGATTTCCGTTTTAAAAATGAGAGTTAAGAGATTCTAAAACAGCCTATAGCTGAATACAGCAGGTACTTCTCTGGGACATAGGAAATCTAACCTCAAGGACGCACTCACAAAATCTACCTGGATAAATGCTATTTTCCCATATCCAGATAAACCCAGTGATGAAGGTGCAGCTGCTTTTCTTTACATAAAGTTCATACTGGTTGTTATAAAAAACCTCTGTCATTATGTTGAAAAATAAGAGGAAAATTCCCAGGCTGTATCTGAAATGAAGCAGCTGAAGATCTCGTAAAACTCATACATCATAAATTGTGCCTCAAAAAATGATACTCAATTCTCCTTATGTCAAAAACCTAAGAATTCCTTCCTTCTACCAAATTGCAGGAAACATCTCATCTCATTAATGCCACTCTTCCTTAGAATCTTTTAAATATGTGTTTTTCATTAAAATTCTAATTCTTGATAAACTGAAAGCAAGATCTGGTGACAAAGAGGTTATAATTAATCTAGCAAGAGCAGTCAGAGAAATCTATGTAATTGAATGTGAATGTATGAATGAGCGGACTAATGCTACAGAACTTCCAAAGTCTCTTCTGTGGAATTAATACTACAGAGACCCATAAAAGATTAATCAAGATAAGCAATCAATAACTTCTCAAGTGCTAATAAGCACTGCCATGTTCCATGATATGTTGAGCAGTTTATCATGCTTAACCATATGAAGATTTATAGAAAATCCATTGTTAAAACCAAAGGATGAGGTAATGCACCACTTAGTAAATGAAGTGCAATTAAAATTTATGCTTGATATTACACATTCAAAAGATCTGTAAAAATCATTTTGATTTCCTCTTTTTAAAGAAAAGAAATTAAGGTACTAGTTGCACTGTTCAGTCAGTAGCCCTGGGAGAGCAGCAAAGACAGCAATGGTATTCTTCAGGTTAATATCTACTTTCAAGTGAAAGGTGATGAAAAAGCCTTAAAAATTGTTAAGATTACTTCCCACTTAATTTTACTCAGTGATCAAACTTTGCTTGAAATTTTTGAAAGTTAAATAGAATACCTATTAGGAACATAAAGGTCTCTGCTATCCATCAATCTGATAGATTTGCAGGTCAGATGAGCGAATGACTTAATGGCTAATTAATAGTCCATAAACTACAGGTCTTGACCTTAGGGTCACTGTGACAGAACTCCACACTACAGCGCATTATTAATTAAAACCATCAAATTACATATTTAGTAAATCAATTCTTTAACAATATTAAGATCTCTCAAATGTATTGACATTATTTGTTATTTATTTATATGTCAATTGAAAGCAACTCTGTTCCCACAACCACACCATAGGCATCCTTAGTACATTTAACAGAGTTACCGTACCAAAATGTATACCAATCCTATATGTAGCTATTGTTTGGTTGATTCTAGGTTTGTTTGGGGGGAATACTTTGTAGTTAAAGATTCCCCTCCAAAACTCTGCAAAAATTTAAATTTAAAAATCTTTATATCATAGACATTTCATACAAAAAAAAAAAAAAGCTGTAGATCCTATCTGCTTCCCTCATAAATTACGTACCCTTAAAAGGCTTGTATTAAAAGCTGTAACCTATGTACATCACCTTGCCTTTGCAATGCCCTGTACATATATTTAAGATTATATCTACCTGCATACACACATATGTATACCAAATCATTTTTATGTTCCTGTTATGGTCTTCCAAAACCCCAGCAGGTTCTTGTTTTCCTATGGCATGCAGATAATGATAAAGGAGAGAATATAAGCAAAGTATATATTGTCCCAAAGAGTGTAAAAAATGACAATCAAATTTGAGCAAGAAAGAATCAGATTTTCAAGATACTGAGTGAGGTGCAGTCAGGACAGGTCCGCAAAGCCACCAGTTAAGGCAGGTATCAGTCACCTGGTAGGACTGAGGACAGTCACCTAGCTAATAGGAGCTGGATGCAGAGAAAGGGGCCAGGCTTAGGTGCCTCAATGGACAGACAAAAACTCCAGGATGAAAAGGAAATGAATCCAAGCATCTGCCAACTCATGAGAACGCCTAGTTATGAGTACTCACCCAATTTCACAAGACAAAGTCTTATTTCATCACTACTGCTCACAAGGAGTGCATTTATGTGTCCAGATGCACTGGCTTTCAGTTGCCGTCTGGAGGTACCTGCTACTCTCCCTTAACAGGGGAAACTGAAGTTCCTAACTTCTAGTGTTCAAAATCACACTTAAATTAGATGCCTTAGATAAACAGTGTGATTTACCTCCCTCCATGGACAATAAATTAACCAGACAAATGTGTTGCAATAAATTAAATCATTATGATAGATACATACAATTGAGGGTGCGTAGCACCTAATTAATTAAGTAGCATATTCATCTACAATTAGCAAATAAGCTCTCAAATCTTGGCATGAGTACTGAAAAGTGTATAAGGCATGACTACACAATTACAATGAAGTATGGTTCTTTTTTGTGATGGTTTCTTTGGGGAAACATATTCACTCTCATCTAAATTTGCAAGTTGCTGACTCACCTGTACTAACATTTTTCAAACCAAATCTACTTTTCAGAAGGATTATTACAGCTATATGAGAGACATACTGTCCTGGAACATTGCTTTTTACTCATTTTTTTTCACTAAAATTAACTGGTTGGTTTTAAGAGCTTTGCTTCAGACTGGTACAAGTCCTCCTACGCCGCCTATAATTGCATATAGAATACTCACTTCAGGAAGAAAGCGTTCCAGAAACATTTCAAGCTAAGGCAAGTTTGTTTGCAAAGTGGGANGGACCCTGACTGAGTTGGACGAGGATCTCTTAACAGCTGTGATTGCACTGACCAGAAAAAAAAAAAAAAAAAAAAAAGTTAAAAAACGTACAGCCCTTCCGTTATTAAGCACAGAGCTGATTAATCTGCCTCTGATGTTATTCTCCCTTTAAGTCAAGCATAGTATTTTGTGCAATACCAACTTCTTACCCAGCTGTCACAGTCTAAACAAGGTTCCACCTAAAATTGCATAAATGCCAAAACATGATGCCAGTACTGTTTAATTCTTAACTTGTAAGCTGCACATCAGTATGGAAGCCAATGACACATCATCTTACTAAACCAGAGCAAAAATCACTCTTGAATACCATGCAATCAGCAGTACAAAACAGAAACCCAGTGATGTTAACGTGTCATGCTGGATGTATGAACTGCAGAAAAAAACACTGCCTTCAGAGTAACAAGCATTACCTATGGCGAACACGTTCCTTCCTGGCATCTGCAGGGCATAGGGTTCACTGAGTTTATAGTGATAGTCTTAATGTATTATTATACTAAAAGTTTCAGGCACTTTCACTTATCTTTCAGAATTAAAGATTAATCAATTCCATGACTGTGGACATCTAAACAAAATGTATTGATCCCATTCATTTTCAAAAGCAAGACACTATGTTGTACTTCAGTGTGTCATATTTTAAGGCTAGCTTATTGATCATGTTTTGAGAACTTTTGATATTCAATTGGAATTTAAGATACAAAGTGTAAGATTTTTGTCATGATGATGTGTCTGTGGAAGCTACAATCTTGTGTATTGACAAGATTTTGTTTGTGCTGCGATCCACACACTACTCTTATTATAAGCAGAGGCTCAACCTGAGAACCATTACCCATTTTAGTGTTTCTAAGGATTGCTCTGGGACTGTACTTACATGCTGGAAGTACTTTTACATGCAAGCAACAGGTCCTAAAAACTGGGAGCAGATTCTTATAAATTTCACATTATACATAACCTTGTACTGCAACTCTGCCAAATCTAGTTAGATTCCCGGGAGTGATCTTACTGAATCCAGTTACCGACTTTCACATTTAGACTTGCTAACTTTTTTAAACCAAGACCAACAGAGTTTTGCTTCTTTAGTGCCTGAGACTATGTTGGCCTAGTTGTGTACTGGAGGATAAACGTCATGGAGGCATTAAGCAGTAAGTCTACACAACCTTTGGTACTATTTTCAAGATTTACAGCTCCATATTACTCAGCCCTGAGTGTTCATAGAGCAGAGAATGGAGATTTTTAGAAAAAAATAACATGTCACATGTATGTTCACTAATACCAAACATATTCCTACATTGCCCCTTTTTCTCTGGATTTGTATTTCTGAATAGAGGGACAGAAACTGAGGCATATATATATTCCTATAGATACCAGTGGAAGACCAAACGCTAAATACACACACACAGGGCATGCTGGAAACATGCCACTTACATAGCAGTTTGCTGAAATGGGCGTAGACTGAGTTAGAAGAAAGGAATGAATCATTTCTGGATACTGCGGGGAACAACCAGCTTGGTACGATGGTCTCAAAGAAGATAGCGCATACACGAAAACTGCTCTTCTGTTCATGCATTCCATGTTGCTGCTCTTCAGCATTACCATTGAAACGTCTTTCCTAACAAATAAATGTTATGTAAATAAAAACACACGTAAATAAATTATAGAGCTCCAGGCAAAAAAGAGCTTATACTGTAATATCATAAATTATGAAGACTGTCATTGCTACAGCCTATAACATTTTAAAACAGAACTGTGCTGATAAATATGCACGATAAGCCTGAGTAAGGCTTACTTAGTTTCAGACTGGAGTAAATCAGTTGATTTAAGTCAATGTAATTATAGAAGATAATATGTTGAAGTCCTCAAAAAAATCACTGGCTTTCTCACAGTCCTTTTATAATGACAAGAAAGAGGAATGTAAGTGAAATCTGTGCAAAATTCTAAAAAAATGCATACAGAAACCAAAAGATATTGAACTTCCACACTTCTTTTGAATACCTTTCTTTTCCAGCTACTTTTTAAAAAATCCATACATTGTTTTCAGAAGAAACAAGTCAATTTTTAAAGTGTGGAGGTAAACGGTAAGTGTAGACTTCATTCTGGATGATTTCCTGAAATGTGGTAGTTTAATTTAAATATGAAGTCTATGTGAACATGCCACAAATAAATACAGAACTTTACTTTGTGAAATGAAACAAAAATGCAGCCCTGTCTGGCTAGATATGAGGTTTCTCAAACTGCATGCTGATTCATCAAAACAGAGTTGAGGAAAAATCAAATTTTTTTTCTAAAATACTAGAGGATTGAAAAATAAGATTAGGATTCAGCTTGTTACTGCTTAAATGGAAAATGTAAATTGATTAAACAATTTTAAAAACAAAATTCAAAATGCAGACTGTCATCCACTTTTCCCCGAGGGGCAATTACATCTGTTATAAATACCAATCATTATGCTCCCGTATCTGCAGCCCATTAGCATAGTAGCAACTGCTTGGTGCAATAAATGTCTCTTACAAATCTTTAGGAAAGGAAGAACTGATAAAAAACAGTGACATTTCTCAGTTGCATTCTGAAGCTCTCCTTTTGATTTTCTCTCAGACAATTTCCTTCGGGCTAATTATCTGTCTGTCTCTGAAATGACCTCCTGTGGCCTGGCCGAAGGGTCTGTCACTCCACCTTCTACAGATCCTGTTAAAGCTAAGATGTCTATATTTTTATTGTATCATTAATCCTCAAGATCACTTAGTAGCACACCTCAGTAGGCAAATTGTCTTTGGTAAAGGGCATTTAATAAAAATAGAATATGACCCAATATGAATAGTACCACATTTATTTTCCTTGATACTTCTTCAATGACACCAGCCTTTTTATTGGTGAAATCTCCATAATTTTTCCTTGTGGAGTCCTCATATCCAGACCCTGAAACTTCTCCATATTCTAGATCTCCATCTGCACCAGTATTTTTCATCTTTACTGCCTAAAACTTAATTTCCCATCTTCCATAACACGTTCTTGCTCTTCTCAGCCCTTCCAGCAAAGTTGAACTTGAAACTCAGCTCCCTACAACTGCTCTCTTTCAGTATGTCTACTCAAATTTCCCACATCCATACTTCTTTCTTTCAAAGCTTTCTTTCAAAGTCACATCTCTACTTTCATCTCCTCCTACACTCCTCAGCTCTGGCAAATCTATCCTTTTCACCACCTTTCATGTATATTCCTTACTTTCTACCACCCAATTTGTTTGGAACAAAGTCAATTATTTATTAAATTTTCTCTCCCTTTCCTTCTTCATCTATAGAATAAAAACTTCACCATTACTAGCAATATAGGCCATTCAGGTTAGCATGGGTGCATAATATTGTGGGTATCTCTTGCCTTACCCATAACATGATATTGAGTTTTAGGTAAGCATATACAATTGATGTGGTCTAAAATAAGGTAAATTGTAGAATGGTTCGGGTTGGAAGGGACCTTAAAGCCCACCCAGTTCCAACCACCTACCATGGGCAGGGACACCTCCCACCAGATCAGGATGCCCAGGGCCCATCCAGCCTGGCCTTGAGCACTTCCATGGGCACCCACAGCTTCTCTGGGCAGCCTGTGCCAGGGTCTCACCTCCCTCTGAGTAAAGAGTTTCCTCCTAACATCTAACCTAAATCTCCATTCTTTTACTTTAAAACAGTTCCCTCTTGTCCTATCAGACCGTGTAAAAAGTCGGTCTCCATCTTGTTTATAAGCTCCCTTTGAGCTCCCTTTGACTGAAAAGTCAAACTGAGGTCTCCCCAAATCCTTGTCTTCTCCAAACTGAACAAGTCCAGCTCCTAAATTACACAGTCCTTTTTCTAGAAATTGTAACTTTTGGAATAAAACCTTATCTAAGAATTAATTAACACTGCCTCAGAGCTCACATATAGAGTCCCTCAAATTCCATGTAATATTTAGAATTAACTTTCATATATTATCTCTTATCAGAGCTGAGTTTTTTATTCACTCATATTTGAAAAAATGAGCATATAATTCTTCCTTACAATTTATTGTTGGGAAACCAAAATAATACTCTAGGTATTCCAAACTCATCGAACATACGATATTTGCTAGAATGTTGGGGCTTTCTGCAAGCATCATGCTATGTGGCAATATCAAGAAGTTGTCCTGAGGGTTTGACATTAGTTCAAATCTCAGAGCTTTGATTGCCATCCAGACTAAAAGCATTTTGCAAACATGCCAAATTGATAAAAATGCCTCCTTGATACAATTCACCTGGCCTTGTATTACCTGGCTATACCCATTCACAGCAGAAGAAGAATGTATTTTCAAACTTGAGATTCCAGAGAGAGTTCAGAAGACATTTCACTCCACTTGAGAATGCTCATTTATCTTTACTGTGTCTTAAAAAAAAAAAAAAAAAAAAAAAAAAAAAAAAAAAAAAAGTAGGCTAAACAATAGCTCCTCTACTGTAACCTAAGCTTGTCTATACAGGCAGTAGTTTGTTTTCTATTAAACCTAACTGTAATCACATTGTAGATTCCTTATATCTAAACAATATGGGTCCAAAATATTTTTTCTAATTATTGTTTTTAACATTTCATATTAAAATAAATTCACCTGTGGATTTTGCACCAGAAAAGTTCTATGTATTCATTTATATAAGTCAAGAATGTTTTCTAGAAAGTAAGTATTCTAATGACATTCTTTATGTTTTAAGGCATATCCCATCAGTTATTATTAAGAATGAATTGCATATGAAAATGCAAATACATCAAAACATATAAGGGCCATCTAACTATAAAAGGAAGAAAAGGAGACTGTAAGTTAATAAGTAATAGGATAACAACGGCTAATCTAAAAATATATCTGCAGAGGACATCTGTTTAAAGGCAATGAGGTTTGTTGGTCTATTTTGGAGTAGTAAGAGGAGGAAAGCAAACTACATTTCAAGGCCAGAGAAAATCCCACACCATGAAGTCAGTCAAAATTAAAATGTTGGCTGAATCTAGATGTGCCATGGATAACTGAAAAATCTTCAGTTCATGAGTATATTAAATATCTAAATCATTAGTGTGTAACACAACTACCAGAGCCACAAACCCCAAAATTCTGTGATGTCCTCATCCTTGATACTAGCAGCTCAAAGAGAAAATGAACAGAAGCAATGGTAAAGCATTGCCAGAGCTGCAACTGAAACTAAATCACTTCCAAAAGCAATAGCTTTGATATCACACTGTACATCGCCTGCATCTCTACACTTTCTTTAGCTTTTATAAGTAGGCATAGCCACGCCACTCAATCAAATGCCTTTTCAGTTGTAGCTCACGAAAGTGATACTTGAGTTGCAGCTCCACCATTTCCACAGAAGAGCTTATCTAGTATCAAGCAGGTTCCTTCTATTCAAAAAGATTCCTTATAAAATATAAATCCAAAGATAATGCTTTTAACTTTGTGTGGTGGTAATCTGGTATAAATCTTGCCTCATATAATGGAGAGACTGTAGCATGCTATCAGGACATTTCATGCTATTGTAGAGATACAAATCTATTCCAACTTCCATCTTATTCCCAAAACTCATTAACACATGAAATTGCAAATGCTATGTAGGCCCTTATGCACCAATAATATTAGAATATTATTACTAATCTGTTGATATTAATAGTATTGGCATATGGTCAGAAACACCTGGTTGCAAAAATCACATGCTTTCCTTTTGAAGGCAAAAGATAAAAGTCTACTTTTGAATGGAGAGCATGACAACTTGAATGGAATGCTGATCTGCTTTCATACAGTGCCAAATTTCTCTAATATCACCTCCAGAGTTTCACTGAATATTGAGTTCCACTTCTAAAGGCATCTCTACCTTTTCTTAGAGAATTTTCTCCTTATATGTTGCAGTCATTAAAAATGGCTTAATCTTGACTCTATATGCATAGCTTGTTTTAAATCTCACTGTCAATATATAACATTCAAATAATTCTATTTTTTTGTTGGCTTTGAAGTCATCCTGTATTGTATTAGTTTAAGACCAATGTTCATGAGATTAAGACAAATGTTACCAGAGATCTGAAATGAGCTTGTATAGTGACACTATTGCAAAAGGTGCAGGTTGACATTTCAGGAAGCTGACGTATTTAAGAAAGATTGAGATGTCCCTGCTTCCTCATCAGTTTCAAATGCATAAGAATACTGGTTCGTGAAGAAAGAGTTGTAGAAGTTGAGAGGACAGTATAGACTCCGGGTTGTGATAGAAAAATTGTTTGTGTTTCATGTAGTTTTCTGTTGGTTGCTCCTACATTGACTTCTACAGCATAGTTTGGTATTTAATGTCAATAAATATTTTTTTCACATAACTCCCAAAATGTTATTTCATATAGTTTTAATTGCTTCATTTCTAATGAGCTCACCAAAATATTAAACACGTATCAAAGCAAGGGAGCTGATGCAAGGTCACAATATATCAGCATAATGTGCTAACCCTACCACTACAAAACAGATACAAGGAAAGTTGAGCTCAGCTTTCCTAAGTCCTCCTCTGTGGACTCTCAGAGCTTGATTCAGCTGCCCAGAAGCAGGCATCTAGTACCAGCTGAGACAACACAGAGTCTCTGAAACACCCATCTGACACGTAAGTGACACAAGATTTGAGAGACTTAAACACTACAGGAGTGGCAGCTGAAGGTCAGCTGATATATCCTAAGGCATCTCAAATGGCTCTAGAGAGCTATGGTTAGGCAAATGAATCCCACTTCTTGTGATTTTAACAATATAGGGTCTAGAAGAAAGTTCATGGGACATAGAGTGAACTGTCATAGGCTCATACCGTATCATACGCTTTTATAACAAACAGACCACTCTCCATCATTTAAATTTTATCTCCCCACAGTTTGCAATGGGAGGCGGCACGAGAACTTTCTGATATTACAAATGTTGTTCATGTTGCCAGTCTTACTCATAGATGATTAAACCCATTTGTTTTAATGCCAGCATTATTCACTAGCTTAAATAACTTGAGTGCTTTCCTCCCTTGATAGGTTTCCAGAGAGAAGCCATATACACTCACAGGACTGAGTTTGCTAAGCTAAACGTTTGGCTTTAACAATGCTTTTTATGATGACATTAATAGTCTTTATCACTACTGGAAATGCCTTGTCTGAGACTTTGTTTGCCTTTTCCACACTCAGTCACTCAGGTGAATCACAGTCATCTCATTATTAACTAGTGGGCTCCATCCTTTCCACCCCTTTGTCATTTCAAGTAAGTGAGCATCCAGATTACAGCAGATTTGTCTTTTTGTTAACTCTATACTATGACATTAATTTTATTTCTTTCCTTTTTGTTTATCTAGCTAGCTTTCCTTTTTGCCACCGTTCAATTTATCCTTTCTTTGGTAAAACTTGAGCTCACACCTTCACTCAGTCACTGCAAGCTCACTATTCTTTGGTCTAACTGAGGAAGCTCTTCACTCAAGGCTCAAGGAATTCACATCCTAAGCCAAGAAGGAAACAGGGTTGAGAGGATAAAAGCAAGAAAGGAGCAAGAAAAAGCAGGTGAAAACTGTTGATTATCTGTTGTAGCTGAGTCTTTCCACAGTGTCTGGAGTGCAGGATTTCTATTCTTGTCTCCCAAGGGGCTGGGGGTTAACAGAAATGAAGATTGGGTCTTTGGGTCTATGTGGACAGGTCAAAGTTTCTTCTTGGAGAGATAGCTTATATAGACTCTGTGGTTGCTGGCCAGAAAGAAATGCTGTTGGCTGGAAGAGGAAGAGGAGTCATAGCTAAAGGAAGACTATGGAACAGCTCTGTTCTACCTGATGTCACTCAGATCTGGTAATTTATATTAAATGGGCAATTTAATCTGAACTCAGATTTCCTAGCACAGTCTTACTTGTCTTGGAGACAGAAAGATCTTTAAATCTCCAGCGAAGATCAAGCATGCCGTAATCTAACAGATTCTTGCTCTCTGCTCAGTAGTTGGTAGCATCAGACTGTTACCTCGTAGATGCAATATGATGCCTTTGGGTGGGAGAAAGGGGCTGAGGATGGATAATGCACACTGTGGAGCCTGAGGCAGCTGAGCTAGATGATGAAGTGCCTTATGTTCATTATATAGGCAACAAAGGCAGGTGCCCCAGAAATACATTTTAGGTTTCTCCATTTCAGAGCTCAGAGACATCTTGTAAAAACACCTTACTTTTCCTACCAAAGCATTCAAACGACCAGTTTTGTTGCTGTTTTTTTTTCAATGTGGATATTTACATCTCGTATCTACAGAGAATTATTGTGAACAGCATCCTGTTCACAGGTTAGCCCTGAAGTGGCCAGACAGTTGGACTTGAAGATCTTTGTAGGTCCTTTCCAAATCAGCTATTCTATTCTATTCTATTCTATTCTATTCTATTCTATTCTATTCTATTCTATTCTATTCTATTCTATTCTATTCTATTCATCCCATTCCATTCCATTCAGATTGGGCAGGGAACAATGCTAAAAGCTATGATGAGTTTCATAACAACAGCACTACCGTGGCCTTGCATGTACTCCATGTATACAAAGTATACAAAGTGCATACGATAAACTGACCTTCCATCATAAGAAACTTCTATTTGTGTTACTGGTTTCCAAGGAGCTAACCCATAACAATGGCTTCTCTCATAGAATGAGACTAAGAAACAACCACCTTATCTAGGGTTTGGCAAATTAACAGATATTGTGGACAGACTTATCCAGTATGATTGGTTCATTTTCCCAGCAGATGGCATTAATAATTGTTCACTGATGAGCTCCTGGATGACTTTCAAGTCCCAGGAACAAGAGATCTTGGCAGGAGAATCTCAGAACCTGAGCTCTGGACTTTTCTTACTGACTTTGCAGCTTTTACACACCTTCCCTTGCCCTTTAATCCTCCCTCCCAATATTATCTTATCTTTTCCCTGATCTAGGAATATTAACCTCTTTTTGGGTCAAAATCTAGCTGATCCTGCTTGAGCAGGTGGAGTTGGACTAGACAAACTCAAGAAGTGCCTTCCAACCTCAATCATCCCATGATTCTGTAAATTTGGAAAGTAAATAGAAAGCTGAATAAAAAAAAAACAACCTTTGACAAATTTTTACTAAAAAATAATAACTTTATGGCTAGTGTTCCTTAAACTAATTAAATTCCTACTTCTCAAAAGTTTGCATCTTTCATTTCCCCACACTAGCCCCTACTTGAAAGGACAAAGTCCCACGGGCTTCTTATGTGGCCTATTTGTACCATATAAACTCCTAAATGCAGATCTCTGAGCATGTCACTGGAACATCTGACATACCTCACTGCTGAGCTGTGACCAGCTCTCACCGTCAGCCTGGAGGTGACCCATCCTCACTGAAACCCTGCTGGCTGCCAGAGCTGTTCACTCCTTCCCTGCATAACTAGTCCAGTATCGCCAGCGAACGCAGTGGATTGTGACAGTAACCATTCCTCCACAGGAGGCGTTTCACTTACTTCCCTTCTTCCAATAAGGCTCAAGGACCCAGACAAGAACCCACTAGACACAAGTCCAGATTAATTCAATTGACCGTTAGGTCTCTCACTGGTTGCAAGCAAGAAAATACAGACAGTTTCCTAACAATACATACAGGAAAAATTCAGATGAGGCATCTAGTCTGAGCTAGGTCTCCAGGCTCCATCTATAGCCAACGGGGTAGAGCAGCACCTTCACAAGAGAATGCAACTCATCACTAAGTCAGGAGGCATGAATGGCTATCAGAAGAAGCCACCCCTTTCCCCTTCACACTGCTACTCCTAAACAACAATTTCAGGCAATGAGTCAAGTGACCTGAACCCCGCACCACTTCCTACATGTTTCTCTGTCCCTTTCCACATTGATATTTTTGTTATTCCCCTTCCCTCAGCCAAATGCAAGTCCATTTGAATTTGCTTCCATTACGTCTCCTGACTTAGTAAATCAAATCCATTGTAAGGCACAAAGGCAAAGGCTTTCTTCAAATCCAAATAAATTATGTTCAATGTCTCAGGATTGCCTCCCAATCTGCTAGTGTATATAATGCATTTAAATGAAACGTATGCATATGAATGGTGATTGCTCCTTATTGAAACGCACATCTCTAAACACCCTGTAATCTTGTTCCTTACCAATGTCTCCCAGAAATTATTCAGCATAAAAGGCTCTCTTCTTCATCCTTAAACCAGTTTTAAAGCCATACAGCAAAAGCTCGAGCTCTTATATTGTCATTATATTTATTATTTATTCCCTTTGCTCACATACACAATTAAGTATTTTTCAAATGTATAAGGGAAATCCTTGAGACTGGAATTTGGTCACAGACTACAAGAACAAGCAATATATGGAAAGACAGAAAAGATTGGGTTTCCTAATATTCTTGTCAAAAATGAGCAATCATTTAGAGACCTCATTTGATGCTTATTGCCAAGAGTAGGAGACTTTTTCTTTATTTCAATTTTTTGTAGCCTGAAATCCTTTCCCATCAGGCAGTCCCCCAGAACCATCTGATCAACTAAATGAGCAAAGTAAATGAGGTGCCCTTTCTATGCCTATGTCTTCTGATTCTGTATCCACCAATTAAAATCCCAATTGACTCAAAGAGGCATTAAATCAGGACTCATTGTCTCTGAAAAATATAGAAAGGCTTTCCTGAAGATTTTCATTATATCTAGGGATGTATTTTAAGTAAATCTCAACTGCTGTCAAATCACACAACTTCCAATTTGCCCACCAACTCTGTGACCAGAAGTAAATTTCACATCCTATCAAATCCTATCAAAATGACTTAAAAACCGAAACTTTAGTTCCCAGTTGACTAAGGTACTTCAGACTTAAATTACATTGAAGACATTATCTGCCTAAATCCCCTCTGAAAATTGAAAGCTTCACAGCCATTTCCCACAGCAACCTACATTCTCACTGTTAAGTTATACATCTGTACAGCTTCTTTCAAGTAACAAGGTGGAAAAAAAAAAAAAAAAAAAAAAAGAGATTTCATCACTGGGAAAAAAA
>VXAV01009408.1:422684-437823 GCA_013399715.1 Alectura lathami | reverse complement strand
TCATGAGAGTTACTGTTTTAGCATAAAAAAGCTATATAGGGCCGGAAGAATCTGGCTATGCTGAACATACAGAATTTTATTCTAGTTTATCTTTCGTTCAGGTGAGGAGATAGTACAATTTTGATGAAGCAGTGTAAATGTGGCATGGTAAAGAATTCAGATTATGGGTTTTGAACCCTCTCTCTTTCATAGCTCAATCTGTCCAAGCAGCATTCATCTCTCCTGATGCACCAGCATGGTTCAATCTTTCCTCACCCTTGACAACCCGTAACAACCAAAGGATTTGTCTTGTTGAGGAAACTGGGAGCAGGAAGAACAAAAATTACAAACATTAAAGCCTGTACATGCATTTATTTACTAAAAAAAAAAAAATCCTATTTGTCCATGGTGAGGGAGAGAATTTTTGTAAATTATAATAGTGTCCAAATGTGAATATTTGATAAAATGCAAAAATAAAATGTGAAGTGTAAAGGTAAAGGAATTTCTTTCTCAAATGTATTGGGTAACAATTGTCAGCAGCTAACATCAGCAGCCAGCTAAACCCCACAATCTGACTAAGCTAAACTCCGTCACTCAAAGATTAGGGTCAAATAGTATTGCAGGGTATCAGAGGTGAGGAGGGGATGGATGCAACTAAAAGACACAAATGGTAGGATGTCAGGCACAAGAAAGGGAAGGGGCATGAAATTATAACACCAGTCAAAGTGATCAGGAGAATGCTGAAGAGAGGATACTGGGGATGTGAAAATACACCACTGGCCTGACCCTCACTCTTATTTTGGAGCCTTTGGCTTTGAATGGAAATAAACAAACAAACAAGGATCAGGTTCCCAGAGTTTTTAAATGAAATGCACAGTGAAACTATAACCCCACTGGAGCTGCTGGCATGATCTCATCTACTTCAGTGCTGACGAGAATTTTAATCTCATAAAATTAAATTATTCAACAGTAGAGACAGTTAAATACAGAAAGAAGAAGTGTTCATATTCCAAGAACGATTCCAATTAATTAGGTCTCTAATCTCTTTATTTGGCATTCACACTTACTCACCTGAACCCATCTTCATTTGCATGAACAGAGAATGTCTCCAAGACTGGTACCTGACATGAGCACTCTGGGATGTGCGCAAACAACTCTTATATTATCTAGCAAAACCATTATCACATATACTGTGTAACTAATCCCAAAGTACATAGTGGAGAACAAAGATTCAGCAGGGAAATAGCCCAGAAGAAGCCATAAAATGAATGATTCGGTGAATACTTATAAAAAAAATACATATTATATGTGTGTTAGATATATTAGATGCTAATAAGCATTAGATGCTAATAAATAAATGGTAGAAAAAGAACAGAAGGCCTTCCTTCCATGCTCACCTCTGGCAGTGGGAAATCTGAATAGCAGATGTGTTAGTACACAAGTCAGTCAGTAGAAGTTCGCTACACCCATACTACCCTGACCAAACCTCACCCATAAAGGAGGGAAAGCTGTTTTCATCCCCACTTCCTCATTCAAATCTCACTGTCAACTCGGTATCAACTGCTAATGAAAGGTTCCTTCAGACTGCCTTGTACTTTACTCTGTATCAAAGTATCACGACTGGCTTTCACCTGCCCCTGCCAGGATAATCACCTGAAAGTTGATCAAACATATCTGAACCAGCACAAGAGCAATAACTGATGGAGACGGATGCTGTCAGCTAGGAAGAAGTCTTCACGCGCTATTTGTTCAGCACTTGTCACCTTTGGATCACAGTACTCCTGCGCGCACCTTTCTTTTTTATTATGACAACACTGCAGCCCAGTAGCTTTCATTCCTGAAAGCTCGATGAAAATACGTGATGATTTTTTGAAATATGAGAAGAAGCTGCTTATCTTTGGAAAGACGTCGTCTTTGATGCTGATGTAAAAATGCTTGGAATGCATCAAAACTCAATTAAGGAATATTTGTAGTATCACTTAACCTCTTCCAAATGCTTCCTGGCCAATTGTAAAGAGAGCTGATGTTTTCTTTGAAAAGAAGAAAAAAGGAGACAATATTAAAACATACTTCTTGTAAGAATATGGTCAGGGAAATATATTCCCAGGAGAGAACATTTTAGAGCTGCCAACAAAACACAGCACTATGTAACATCATGTCATTTATTTAGAGTTGGATATAGGATACCATTACCCAAGCCTAATCCAACTGAAGGTATTGGACAGGTTGCAAAGACACCAAAAACTATTTCTGTATTTTATTTAAAAACATTCCTACCTAGAAACACTGGTCCTTAGTTCACGTGAACTGTGAAAAATTATGGTGGTGTTTTAATGTGAAAAATAAAATGATCACTAAGTTCTTTTCCAGCTTCCCAGTGATAACACAACAAATCGTTTTCCCCTCTTGGAATCTTTGAGTTGAATGCTCCAGTAAATTTGCTTTTATTTCCAGAGGAGTCTTTCAATTAATTTAATTCATTTAAGTGTTTCATTATGGCAGATATGTAAGAGAATAACGGCAAAGACCTGAGGAAGAGCAGACTGTGTAACAAGACATAGCTCTGAGATCCTCAAATCTGTGAAGAAATATAGATCTTGTCACCTCTAAGCTGGCCATTTCAGTCTAAGTTGCAAGATGCTCCAAGGTGGTGCTGCTATCTTGCTATTATTTTACCTATCTAAAGTCATTAACAACAGGTAATCCCCTCTGATTATTCACAGTATCTCCAGGAAACATGCTGGTTGTCATACTTCAGCTGCTAGCATCATGGTCCAGATTCTTATAGCTCAAATCCCACTGAAATCCCAACACATTTGCTGCTTGTTGCCCTCAGGTCTTCAAGGGTTTTCAAACAGAAAGCCCCAGCTGAGCGGAGTCTCGGCTGTGTGAATCAGGGGTCTCGAGATACAGATCCACACACTGCCTCTCCAGGGCTGCTGGATTTAAATCACAATCTTAGAGAAAGAGGGGAGGGACAGTAGAGTAACACACTGTGTTTGTTTCCACGCCCTATGCCAGTGCTACTCGTTCAGCTGAGACTAAGCAACAGGCTTCAATCTCCAAGAGAGCAGTTCTTAAAGGTTCTGCAAGCACTAACTAAAAGGTAACAGAAGCTGATTCGCTTTGCTTTGTTTTTAAGTGCAGGGGAACAAAGAAAATGGAACATCAAAACACTGCATGCTTCTGAACTTCAAATCTGTTCTTCAAATACGTTCTTTAATTTACATGGAGAGCAGAATTATGACATCAACAGGCTCTTTAAAGAATGACAGTGGGCCATTACAGACAGAATAAATGCAATTCTTTGACTGTTCTATAAATGCTTACAAGGAAGGGTGTGTATTTACTTAGCCAGCACTAGGATAAGGTCAGAGGTGACAGATGAAGAATTAAGCAGCAACCTGATAACATCAGCTTTATGAAATACTGTTCACAGCCACAACATGTCAGCTGTCCTTTATCAGCACTCGAGAACAATAATGGAATTACTCGCGTACTGTGGACAATTCTCTCCATCACATTTTTCCACACTAGAGAAATGGGGCCAATAGTTAAATCAGTGGAGTTTACGCAGGCAAACATCCACTCAAACTTTATGTGCATTGGCACAGCGTCTACCCCACTGTCACTGCCATGCACAAAGCCACACACAAGCTACTCTCAGTGAAGTCAGCTCACATACTGACGCTAGACACCCAAGTATTCGCCCAGCTTCCTGGGAGGGATTTACAACACATACTCCCATGACAATATTGTTAGTAGTGGCCATTATCTACTTTTTGTACAAAGAGTACAAGCTGTTGACCAAAGGCTATTGTATCATGAGACAAATGACTTCCTGGAATTCCCAGGATAAAGGCACTGGGAGATAATGTAATACATAATGACCTCAGGTGGCCTTTACACAAAGTCTAAGCTTCCATAAGGAGGAGAAACTGGAATTTCCTATGCTGTTTATGGAAAAGAGGGTACATTTTGGTAGTTTCCAGTCTGTCTTTGGCATCAAGTAAACTGGAAAAGGTAGATGGGACTTGGAATTGTAAGTCCCGTTTCCTTATCAGGCTTTATTGGGAAATAAGGAAGAATCACTCTAGCATGTCAAGCATTAAAATGCAAGAAGTCTTCTTTTCTCTGGTTCTTTCCGATACAAGCGGGCAAGATAATTAATGAACACACTAAACCATATGAAGAAAAATCTTACATATTTTTTACAGTTTGTTTTACTGAATATTTTTATTCACAGTACCTTAGATCTACCTGAAAGCATGCACTCTCTTTTGAATTCTTACTGATCCGTGCTTTAAGCGCTCTGCCCTCTGAACATCCAGGCCCTTTGATTTTGTTGTGTTATCCAACTGACTCAGATTGTAGAGATCGGACACTCTGACGGTTTTGGATCATCGTGAACAGAATATTCTAGGTCACTTTGGTGTTTAAGCAAAGATCCAAATACACACTACTACGCATTGATATCTAATAAATACTTAACAGGTATGCTGTGTATGCTGTACAGTGCCCACACAAAAGGAAATTACATTGCATTTACAACATTACAACGTAATGAACAAATAGATTCCTTCCACACGGAGCTGTGACTCCTAATTATAAACCAGTTATGTGTGGGAGATCAATAACAAGACTTCTTTGCTCTCCCTTTTCTGCTTTCATTCTTCCAGTTCCTTCACCCAGGTAAGTTTTCCTTCTGTAGTACCTCCTTTCCCATCCTTCTTGGTAGGAATGCTCAAATGCTTTTAACACAAGGATCTATATAAAAATATATAAAAATAAATGAAAGTCATGAACATAGGGGGTCTTATTTACTGGTGGGCTGAAAAAAGAACAAGACCAGTGGGATGATATCTGAAATATTGAGATACAGAATGGAAAAAACACTTAGATGACTATAGGCAATGTGGATCTGATAAAGGCTGATACCAAACAGATTTAGATATAATTTGCCTGAGATTTAAGAAGGCCTTTGATGCCCTAATCTAAAAGCTTACCATCCCAGCACTGGGAAGGAGCTGTTTATTGGACAGAGAGGATATTAAAGAAAGAAGGTACTTGTGAATGGAAAAGTCTAAGGCAAAGGAAAGTGATTAGCAGGTCACCACGAGGATCAGTATGAGGACAGCTTCTGCTCACACTAGATATAACATAGAATAAGAACACATCTCAAGGCAGGAAAGCTTGGCAGCAATTAAAGAAAAGCAAGTATCAGTATTAAGTTTGATGCCAATAATTTTGCAAGTGACCTGAACAAACTAGGAAAGCATATGGGAAAATTGTTGACTGTCTTATTGTAACCTGCAGAAATGCAGGTTGAAGAGATTTTTACAACGGTAAAAATGAATAAATTTGTATGCTACAGAACTTTGCAAGAAAGCTCCAATCAGTTTATTCTCTCCTGACTGCTTGTGCTTCAGTGCTCAGAAAATCTTAAAGAGGATTGTAACTGTAGTAAAAACACATACACATCCTAATGTTGATACTCAATGAAAAATCTCTATCTTCACCTAAACTAAATGAGTATAAGAAAAATGGTCTACAAGATGATTACAGTATACAAAAGCACATTACAAGATAACATTGCCTCCACTGGTGCAAGGACCAATTATTCACTTGTAAAATGGCCTGAAATCTCATAGGCCTTATCAACAAAAAGATACCACATACCTGAAAACATACAGCTATAGATAACATTCCCTCTCAGAATGAGTTTGAAAGAGGTTTGAGATGCTGAGGTTTGGTTCAGAGACTTCAGAGGCAGAAAATAAAAAAAATGGAATAACACGATTATTTGGGATGCCCACAAGTTTCGGCTGGGTCCTCCCTAAAGACTGACACTGAACAAACCGCCACAGCCCACCATCCAAAGCTCCTAGCAAAGGCCGTGCAAGGCATATACCCCAGACGGCGATCGCAGACTCACTCATTGCAGATAATGTCATGATGCCACAGGGTCAGACCTGGAAGTGGATCTTGCCCACTCTGTGATGTTTAAGCACGCGTTAAATGAGCAGGCTGCAGGTTAAGCACATGCTCAGAGATTTTTTCAGACAAAATCCTGACTGACAAGGCAATCACTACACAGGAAATGTCAGTTTTAAGCAAACTAAAAGGAGGGGGTGTCAGGCCCTAAGAAAAGAAGAGGTTTAGCATAACCAAACCTGACTTCTCTCTCTTCCACAGCTGAGGTATAGATACAGACAAGTTTTGAACTGCTCTTTTCAAGCCAAATGATGGCAGCTTGGTCACTGGCTGAGATTTACTGGTCCCTTCAGTATAAAGAGCGTACTAGGGTAAGAGGTTTGCTAGGAAATCTGAGGTTCAGCTCTTTCTCTTAGACTTCGTCTACACCTACTTTCTTCTAGCATGAAGACAGACACATCAAATCCCCTTCCAATCCACTGAATATAAGCAAATAAGCATTGAGCCAAATCTTCTCCCCTAGCATTATGTTTGAGTGTTATATCACTTCTCCTAAATACTTTCCTAAATGCAGAAATTCCTCATTGCTGTACTTGAAAGCCATGTCTCAGTAATAATAACATCATAACAATAACATTCTTATCTAGTAGCTGGAAAGGATGACAGCCTTCTAGAGACCAGTAAGTAGGAATGGCATTAACTTAGCCTAGGAGAAATCTGTGTTATTGGAAGCATTAAGAATGTCACAGTGAAAATAAGCAATAGCAGTAGTTCTAGTCAAATACTAATCAGTGGAGAACACATTAGTTACAGTCAGCAGCAAACAAAAGGTGAACAGCCTTCAATTTGGAAAGACAACTTTTTCTGAGTTTCTTGTATTATTTTGATACAAGCATTTTGGGGGGAAACTCATCAGCTGATACCTGTTCTAGCAGCAGTCTCAAGCAACACAGAAGTCACCTCTGCATTTCAAACTACTATTTGATTATGTCAGAGGAATATTTGCTTGTGAAGTCGAACTAACAAGACTGGAGCATACTAAAATATGTATTCCTAAGGGGGTTGGAGGCACTACAGAAGTAACATACAAAATGTTCTCGCCACCAGAAGCTTACAGTTTACAGTAGGGAATGCACAGTTTGCAGAGGACAGTGCTTTTAAAAAGAGTTCCCATTGAAAGACCCTATTTCCAGGAGTTCACAACTTCCTCAAACTGTAAATGTTTGGACTGAAACTTTTGAAAATACCTCTGACTAAGTCTGAACTTTTCAAGGAATTTTGCGCTACAACAATTCTGCTCTTCATCAGGGATGAAAGGATGAATGCATTGCTCCGCCTGCTGCCCCTATAAAAAACACCTTTTACAGCGGTTTGGTGGCAATGCTACAGCTCTCTCCATGACTCAGACGAGGATCTGGAAACACAGCACTGGAGTTGCTGTAGTGCCAATATTCTGCTATTCTTGTGAAAATATCCACATATTCAGCCGAGTTATGAGCTTCTATGAAGCTGCCCACACATGCTGAGTGGAGATGTTAACTGCTTAGCAGATAACTGGGGTTGGAACTAGATGATCTCTGAGGTCCCTTCCAACCCAAGCCATTCTATGATTCTATAACAAGGAGCTCGCTCCAGCCACTTAAACCTGCTCGGCCAGCTGGACCATGCATGCCCCATCCTCCCCACATTGCAGGTCCAGGTCCATCCCCTGCCTGAGCTGCAGAACTTTGCAAGCCTTTCTGCCTAGCCACCAGACCCACGGCCTACAAACGAAAGCAGTGAATTTTCTCTGCCCTGTGTTTTTTATTGCCTCCCTCTGTTACCCTTCCTCTCCTCAGTCAAGGTTAGAAAGGAATATTGCAAATCACACACAGTGGAATGAGGAACAGGCAGAAAAGTTTGGGGATGATTGGATAAAACAGCTCAGCTACAAAGCACACAGCACAAGCTGGGCCACATGAAGAAGAAAAACAATTGGCAGCAGACTGAACAGTGCATCCAAGGATTTTGGCCTTGCCAGCGTCTCAGATGATGAGTATGCTGCTAGGTGCAGCTTCACAACCACCCTTACAATTATCTGGAAGTTTTATTTCCCTCAAAAGGATGATATTATAAATATTAAGCCCCCCCCAAAAAAAAGAAATGCCAAGACTCTGGAGTCCCTGCATAACCTTACTTCAGCACATCACTAGTTTTAACTACTAGATGTTTGTCCATCCAGAGTACCAAGCGGCCAATACTCTGGGAACTCACCACAGCTATACAGGAAATGAGATTGCCATCTTCAGGGTGCTCTCATTTAAGGCAGAAGTTGGAAGACAAGCGGTGCATGAAGGAAAAAGCATGGTCTTCAGGTTAAAAAACATAAATGTCATCCCTGGGTTCTGGAGTCTGTTCAGTTTTGACCACAGTATGTATGCTGCTGACTAAACTGCCCTGAACTTTTCACTGCTGAATTCTGATTGCTTGGCCCTTCTTTTGTGAAAATCCAGATTTTCTGAGGTCACAGAATCTGATTCATGAAAAGGCTGAGAATTCAGAACTGCAGCAGGAGCCAGCTACAGATATACTTTGGCTACAAGAAGCAAGAAGCACAAAGTATTCTGAAATGTGTCAGGTCTAAGGCACCTTACACTGAATTGAGAGAATTAGTGATAACTTTTGCCTCATATTTTACCATTTTTTTTCTGTTTGTGTGAGTTAAATAGCAAAAATACTTGAAACAGTGATGAATCAAAACGTTAATAAACCACCTTCTTATGGCAGAGCTATAGAAAGGTGCTTGAGGAAGTCGATAATCACGCATTCTGTGCTGGATGGAAGGATGTGCAGCAAAAAACTCAGAGGCATGCACTGAGCAATTCAGATATAGAAACATCTAATAAAGCTCCTATTCAGTGGTGCCTATTGGCAGCGTTAAAGGCACAGGCCTCACAGAAAAAGGTAGCTATGCTATCCTGTAACTCAATATCCCTGTCAGGGTGCAGATGCAGTCAGGAAAATTACCAGAATTAAGAATGCCCATGGATTTTCTGTTTTCTCTGCACTTGACTTCACAACCTTTACACTCCTGTTGCATAGCATAATACAGTAGCTTACCAAAAACCGTTTTTCCACCTCTGAGTATTTCCATGTCAGGGATTTGTAAACATCTTTTTGTATTAAAGTCCTACTAACATAACAATTCAGGAACTTCAAAAGTAGCTGCTCGGAACTTTATGTTCAAAAAGATTAGCTCACTATGCATTTCTAATAACTCGGAATATTGAACCTACCTTTCAAAAATACATGAAAATGCTATCATTTATCACACAAGAGTATAAGACCATGTTCAGTGACCCATTTAGGAGAGTATGGGGGTAGAGGCCAGGAATCTGAAACTACCCACTTTAAAATGTCTCCCTTCTTTAACTCGAATCAATTAAGGAAATGGTTTGCCATTAAATTATGGCTCTCCCACACACCATTTAAATACACACTTGACTCCCATTGAAATGGTCAGTTCTACTTAAATTAGATTGAGCTGTGCATAAACAAAAGGCTACTGCAGAGCACAAAACTCCCATAGCACCCTCTACTGATAAAGAGGGAATGGGATTAACATTCATAGAGAGCAATTCCACAGAACAGGCAAAGTAACAGAGAAAAGTGAAAATAGGTTTTCACTGCAGTTCAGAATTTAAGCTGCTGCTTTATAAAGGGACCCTTTCAAGACATTTACACTCAAAGGCCCAGTCCTGCAGTCCTTACTCTGGCAAAATTCCAGCTGAAGTCAATGGGAATATTGCCTGTGTAAGGACTATTCAAAATTAGTCAAACTGTCTGAATATCATTCAATCAGCTCTAATCACTGCATTGAGAATAAAGGCCGTAATTTTGGCATTTTTTGTCACTTTAAATTCTTCAACAAATACTTGCATTATTCTCTGTAAATCATCTTGCCAAGCAGTATTTGTCAAATAATTGGACAATTTTTTTCCATCAACCATTGAATAAATTATGAATAACAAGCACTGATTTAACCACGTGACTCCCATCAGTCAATTCTTAAGTTTCCTGTGAAGGGCTTAGCTGGGGGTTTTATCGGTGGCTTAAATGTTAGAGAAAATCTCATCCAACAAGATCTGCTCAGCTACCTTTCCATCAGTATTGACAGCGTAAAGGCTAAACTGTGATTTCCTTTTTGAATTACATGGAGTAATATATATGTTAGCATGATTTTGACAGAATATCTGATTATAAACTCATTCTTGCAAGACTGTATATAACCCTTTAAAAAAAAAAAAAAAAAGAAAAACACTACTTAGGAGAGATGATATACATAAAGAGACTTCATAACTTTTTTTAGCTTAACATATGTCCTTGGAATAAATGCTTATTTTCTCTCGGGCACATAAGCCTCAGAGGCACACAGCAGCTACACAACGCTTACCACAATATTAGCAACAGCGTGTGTGCGCCTCCCATGCAATAAATCTTCTATTGGTTCTTCACCTTAATGAGATAAACTCTAATCAGGAATATCAGGGCCATTAGGAATTTTTAAAGAGAGGATGAAGTTGCAGCATTAGGATCTTTTAACTCTGTTTAATAAGAAATGTTAGAAACACTGGAGTGTATCAACAGCCCAGTGACTAGCTGCTAAAATCAGCCGTGACTTCTGTTTTAGAAGAAACAATCCCTTAAACAGATTATTGTGCAGTACAGTACTAAGAGAAAAATCGTGTTTTTATCTGGAATTGTAGAGCTACCATAGGTACTACTGCTAGAAACATTTTTGAATACTAATTATCCGAACAGAAATTGTTCTTCCTTGACACCTACCCCAAAATTTAGCTTATATGCACTTGTGTGCGTGCCCACCAAGCTGGGCACACACACAAGTTATGACAGCTATTAACAATGCCAGGGAAGTGCACGGCCAGCCTTAGCCACCTCGTCCTCTCCAAGATGAACACACTGACTGAATGAATTACCACTCAGGCCATAAAAATAAAATAAGGTGGGGATGCAAGGACAAATGAGATGACGAGCAAGAAAATTATAATGAAACTTTACAAAGTAATGGGGTAAATGGTAAAGCAAATGGAAATTCTACAGAGAGAAATTAAATTGTAGAAGGAATTACTACTCTATGCAGCAGCTTGCCCTGCAGAAGATCCTCTCTCACCCCCGTGTGGATATGTCCGTATGCACATTTCCTTCTATCTTACTAACTCATTAACTTTCTGCTTCCCCCTCATTAATTCACCTTTTATCTCAGGTAGTTTCAGGAAGTGCAATTAGCTGCATCAAACATGTCTTCACTATGCAAATTATTTATGCCATAACTATTTTTATAATTAAGTGGTTTAACACCACATATTACATTTTTTCAGTTGCTGACAACCTTGGCAAACTTCAGCTGGTTTCCACGCCAAGTTCCTGTACCAGGAAGAAAATTTTCTGGAAAGTTTCTGCAAAAACCTCCTGAGAGTGGAAAAAAAAAAATAGTTTTGTCTACATTGAAAATATTGTGAGTTTCGCTGATACTATTGCTGTCACAATGGCAGAAGATAGGTAAAAATTTGGGCATATCCTTCCACGCAAGCTCAAGGAATTCTTGTTAGGGTTGGCAGATCTAGAAGCCTTTGTCTACTGCGAATACATTCCATCTTCCCAGAGCTCTGAAAATCAAACCACAGTGAGCATATTTTAACCCCAGCAGTTAAAATCCGCACCCTGAGAGTCTACACAGGAAGGCAGGGGATGGATACCAGTGCCTGAAGAACATGGACCAAAACCAGAACCAAAATAGCTTTTAGTCTCACACAGCAGCCCGAGATCTGAGGATACACATCTGGGTGATACCGCTCAGGCAGTTTAACAACACTGTCGAATTTGCTTTCGGTTCAGAGTGGGCCAACCAGCTCAGTGTTAACACAGTATTCCAGGAAGACTTCACAGCCATCACTAAACCCTACATGTCAGAGACACGTTGGCAGCAGTTGCATTCCACACCCTAAAGATAGTGTGGGCATGGCCAGCATGCACACCTCCCAGCATAGGCGTTCCTGCTACCTCTTGTGCTCCCACTGCTCCCCTCTTCGCTCTGGGGTGCCTAACCAGAATAGACAGGAGGAACACCTCCCTGATGCCAACGGAGCACAGAACAGCACCTGGGAGAAGGCAGGAGAAAGGGCTGGACTGGAGGAAACCTGAATGTGAGGAGAGAAAACCTATGCAAAAAAAAAAAAGTAGAAAGTGACATTGCATTGACCATAAAAACTGATCCTAGCCAACGCACAAAGGGCAGACAGCTCTGAAGAGGCACGTAGGCCGATTCTGGCACTTCCTAACCCTCGCATCCTTGCTTTTGTGATCAGACTGCTTTTAGTGCAGGTCTGTGCTATAACCACCCTGCTCTTTCCTCATATTAAAAAGGTACTGGGGTAGATTCTCCGCTGGTGTAAACTGGCACCGTGCCATTGATTCTAGTGGAACTGTGCCAGTTTTCATCAGCTGCAAATCTGGACCATTCTTGTTAATTTACTTGTACAGAAGCGCCCCACATGCCTCTAATCATTTCCATATTCCCTCTTGACCTTTCCTATGTTTGGCATTTTTTTTTTTTTTTTTTTTTTTATCTTGGAAATGTAGTGATAAAATGCTTTATTTTCTTTCATCAGCAAATTGGGATGTCATTAGTCATCACTTCCAGCCTCTCCTCCAAACACAGAGTGACAATGGGGTGCAGCATGTTAAGCTCTATGCCACTGCTGACCCACTCTGGTGTGTCCCCATGGTTTGGCAGGGTGCAGGAAGGGAAGCACACAGAGCAGCCTGCACCACATCTCAGGTAATAAGACCTGCTTACTAGCGGTCTTTTGCAAGTGCAGCTGTATTGCTTCAGAACGAGAGGTGGCATGTGCTTTGCCTCACTGGCAGTTTAAAAGCATCCACAACAGTCCCGTGACACTCCACTGACTGGCTTACTTTCCTGAAGAAATATTTTTCTTTCTAACACATACCTAGTTTCTCCCCTGTATTTGCATATTTACATCAACTTAGTTATCAATTTTTTATTATTATTTTTTATGATTAGCTGTGTTACTAGCTACTGCCTAAAACAACAGCTTTGTGTTTTTTCCTCAGAATCATACTCAGTCCAGGTTCTTTACAGTTTATGTGGTTTTATGTTTTTTTTTGTTTGTTTTTTAAATCTTTAGTGAATTTATGAACTAAGTTTCTCGGCACCAAAGTAAGGATCACTGTTCTAATTCCTGGAATCATTCTTAGAACTGCTTCCCCCAAAACAGTTTTGCCTGAAGCCAGGTACCTTCAGCTTTCCTCTATCATATCACATTTTCCTGATTAAGTTTTAATCGGAATTCAGTTAGCAATTCTTTAGCTCTTCCAGGATTCCATGGCTGAGTGCCATTTGTTCCGACTTTCACTGTCATTTAAATTCCTTGGGTTGTTGCAAACCCTGTATCACTACTTTTGGCAACCTCTGTTGTTTCTAAATAGCAGCACTAGGGTAGGTAGTTTCTTATGATGGGCTCTGCTGAAGCTCTAAGCATCCAAAATACTTCATTCCTGCAGGAGCTCCTTGTCCATTCAGCTTGTTCCCTTTGTGCCATGGTGACTCCTCACGTATTTCCTGCCATACTTTAGGCACATTATCACTGCATCTCTAAGCATTCCTCAGTTACACTGAAATTTATTTGAGATTAATTACCCTTATATTAGAGGTATGTGCCTTTGAAATAATAATAATAAAAACCTTATTACTTAACATATGCACCAGAAGTTGCATTCCAAGTTTTATATTGTTACAAAGCTTATGTTTCTAAAGTGTTTAGTTTACATTGTGTTTATATCATGCTTTGACATGACATGGAATGATGTCATCCACCTCTACTCAGATCCTCCTTAAATTTTCCCTGAAGAAAAAAAGAAACAAAAACACTACTCTTTGCTTTGTAGTCTTTACTGTTATACTCACTCTGCTCATGGTATTATCTAGCCCAGATGTTCTCTCATGGTCCTATCCGCTCTTTTCTTTTCTTGCCTGGCAAAATAGTATGGAATTTATAGAATCGATCTCCCACTTCCACACTCCAATCTCTTTCCTACAATCCATACAGATATGAATTACTGTTCCCCACTGACCGTTTTCACAAGTGATAAGTCATGTCTGTATTGCCCTGAAGCCAGGTATCAAGCTTTGCCCAGAGCTTCCCTTAGGCTCTTTACATGGGTCTGTTAAGGATTTGCAAATTTTATCACTTTATTGAAATGTTCCTCTTTAAAGCTGTCTCTTCACTGCAGCACAGCAGCAGTTGCTTACCATTCCTCCTATTCTGGGTACATTTTGCAGTGCTGAGAGGTCTGAACAGTAGTTAAGGAATGGGACATTTTCATCTAAAAATATCAAGAGAAGAAAATTATGGAAAAATTCTCTTGAAGAAAGTTTTGTGCTGCCTGTGCTTCTAAGATGTCTCCACCAGGAAACACATGTACTAAGCAAAGATAAGAAATACTCTTCATTTGTATAAGGTGTTGATGAAAATAAGAGTACTATAGAGTTCAGGTATTTTCATTTTTAAAATAGCTTGAAAAAGCACAGAATGTACAGGGAAGAAAAAAGACATGAAAATATTCTAAGCCTAGGCAAATGTCCTAAGAGTGGTTTGACAAACCCAGCCTATTCAGATTAGCAACAAAAACTGAAGGATGACTTGATGACAGTGTTAACAAATCTTTTCAAGGAGAAAATGCCAGTTAATAAAAAGCCCTTCAGCCTAGCTGAGAAAGGTATAAAAGGAGCAAATGGCCAGACAAATTCAAATGAGATATAATAAAGCATCACGACGATTAACCACTGGAACAAACAACATCCCCCCCAAAGTTTTAACACTTTAGGTAAAGACTGAATGGCTTTCTCAAAGATATGCTTTAATCAAACGTGTTAAGTTCTAAGCTTTGCTAACTGAGTCAAATCCCTTGTACAATCTTAGGTCAGACTAGATGATCAAACTGCACTTGGGACATGCAAGTTTTAATGTTTGATAGGACATAACCTTCAGAATCGCGCAGAACAACCATTCAGAACAACGGCTTGTTTTTGTGATTCTTTTTTGCATTCCTTTTTAAAATAGTAATTCTGTGAAACATTTTTTAACCCTCTGTCTTATTACACACAAAATTAGTTTCCTTAAAGACAGAACAGGTAAAAGTTATA
>VXAV01009408.1:386829-421053 GCA_013399715.1 Alectura lathami | reverse complement strand
GCAATTTATTTAAAAAAAAAAAAAAAAAGGAAAGAAAAAAAAACACCGCCTCTTTGACTGGGTAACTACAGAGCTCTGTGACACCGTGTTCCTTGCTGAGCTGAAGGCACTGCTCACATGTGCAGATTTCCCAAAGCCTGCCTTCCTCAGCCAGCAGAAGTATTTCAAGCCAGAATTCCTCTTAACACATTCAGCCTCAGCTCTCATCATCTATGACAGCAGTGCTCTTGATTTTTAGAAGAATTATTGGCTTGTTCACTTTCTGTAGCATAAATGTCCTCATTTCCGGTGGGGGAAAAAAAAAAAATCTATATCTTTACACACACAGAGATCATTCCCCGTCCTATTCAGCATTCACACTCTGGAACCTGGTTTGGAGACAATAACACAGCCTAACACAACTGTAACAATTCTACACAGCAGCCTTTCCAGGGGCAGGTTTACAAAAGGTTTGGGTGGGTTCAGCACTCACCATTCCTGCTGTCTACAACATGGGTTTTATTTATCACAATCGATATATATTTTTATAACACGTTCTTTTAAAACTGCCACTCAAGTGTTGATCAATTTGAAATAACCTCCACAAAAGTACTGCATTCCCTGTAAACATATTATTTTTTTTAACACTCCTCTAACACAACAAAGTGTCAAAATATGTTGCAGACAGCATCACAGTATAAAACCCAGGTTTCAGTGAAGCTTATTGCAGACACCGTAAAATAAAGTTTACTTCAAACCTTTGCCCTGGCATTGCTGTGTCTGCATCAGATTTATTCAACACACAGAATTTGATATCAGCTCCTCCTGCAAAGTTACCCTCATCCCATTGATGGCAGCAGGCCACCTAACTCTGCTAATTAGCAGCACCTAGCTCAGTTGCAGCTCTACAAGAAGAAAATGGATTGGCTCGTCTGCTAGTCCATTTTGTACTCCCAGACCAGAAACTGCTGAACCTGTGCCTTCCTCCTTCACAAAGGCTCTAAAACTTACTACACTCTAGGGTATCTCAGATGAGTACTGCTAACCTGCGGCTAAAATTATCATTTTCATAAGTCTTCCTAAAAAGAATTCTGTAAGACTCATGCATTCCAGACAGATCCATGATTTCAGCACTATTTCAACATTTAAAATCATACACAGATAAAAACAGGTATCATTAGTCACTTGTTATTCACCTTTGGAACAGGCAGCATGTTCATTATGTTAATGTCCTTAGAGCCTTTAAAGCAACCTTCTGCATTTTAAGTGGAGGCTTTTGGTAAAAGACAGCACTTAAGAAGAAATAGCAATTACTGAGGCATGTTACTTTCCAGAAGACTGCAGTATGAATTTTAATTTCCTTCTGGCCTTGTACCAGCCAGGGCTAATGCTAACGTTTTAGTTTAGAAGCAGCAGAAAGTGCAGTAATGGTGCAAACCAAAATAAGAGATGACACTAATCTTCTTTACGTTTCTATTAAGGTCCAGCACCTTTGGATTAAAGGCTTATTTTAATGAAAGCCTTAATTAAGCATACATGTGTATAGGATCACCTTAATGAGGTATGACAGAAATGGGAATGAAGGCAACCTCTCTTTTTTTAAAAGAGAAGCCTATTAGCAAGTTTAAGAAACTCAGTAAAGGATTCATGGAAAAAAAAAATGTGATACTGAATAGATCAAGAATGCTAGACCAAGTTCAAGGGTAAGAAACTGTGAAACCAAAACAGGTATACGAGAAGCATTTTTCAGTATCTTTGTATTAAAATTGATAAATAACTAATGATTTTTCTATAAATCAATGGATTTATTTTTGCAGTTATTATAGCATTTACACTTTCACATAAATTTTAGATGATACAAAACCAAGTTTTCTACTTTATTTGCTAATTAAAATTTATTACCAAAAAATCTTTTAAAGTGTGTATTGTAAAACCTCCCTCCCTTTATGGTCTTACTGAGTCAGGTTTGGTGTCAGGCTAACTTGCAAGTCCACTTTAAAAACTGTTATTTTATCTTTCTGTCCTTAGAAACAATCAGTGATTTAATGCCATTATAAAGACAGCCACTTCAGTTGTTTTTTACATCTTCTCCTACAGTACATGGAGGTATTCTCATTTGCAGATTTGAATTTGAAGTAATTACTTATAATTACAGAGAAGAAATGCATCCAGTGGATTAATCACTCCACTTATATGCTGCTCAAAGGATTACTCTCAGGACAGCCTCACCACTTTTGCTTGGTAAATGTCACTTCCACAAGAAAATAATTTTTTCAAATCAGTAGCAGTTGAGAAGGACTTTGAAAACTATCTAAACCAAAAATATTAATAAAACAATGTGCCTGGATGCAAGGCAGCAATCTGCACTTGTCCTCCACTTGGGAGATAAAGGGCCTCCAAGCGAGATCAACCAGCAAAATAGCCAGAGGAACCCCATACTCCTACTGTGGGCTAAAAATACCTTTCCAGGGTTCTGGGCCTGAAAGAAACACTGGTGGTCGCTACAAACAGGAGTAATGATTGTGGCACGGGTCATGCTCTGAAGCCTGGTAAGTCCCTGAGGGAGCTGTCAATGCTCACCAGTCCCCTCAAGCCACCCACTTCTTTTTGGGGCCAAGAACAGGACACCTGGTGGCAATAATATTTGGTTTGACCCTTAGGGATACTGTTCATCCATTCTCTTTGTGTAGAGATTTTTTTTTTTTTTTTTAAATGTGGTGACCTTATAGATTTGCCAAAAATGTGAGTCACCCAAAATGGCAGTGACGCACCTTCCCTTAAAGCCACCAACATATAACTTCAAATGTGCCACCCTAACTTTTTTGAATCAAGGGGAAAATGTGAGCTCCTCACCCCACCCAGCCCTGCTTAGGAAGAGGCACAGCCACAACTACCACATTAATCCCCTTAAGGGTGTTTTTCTGGCTGGAGCCACTCATGACTGAACTCATCCCGAGCAGATCGTGGATCAGCACCCTAATGGAGCACTAACAGTGGCTTAGGGGCAGCTGCTGGAGCAACTGGCCAAAGGCAGACCAGCAGCCATACCTGAGAGGTTCTGAGGGAAGCTGGAGAGCTTTGCCAAAGGGCTGTTGCCAAAAGGAATTCTTTCGGTGTTCAGAAACTGCACCTCTTAGAGAATCACAGAATTGTAGGGGTTGGAAGGGACTTCTGGAGACCATCTAGTCCAACCGCCCTGCTACAGCAGCTTCTCTACAGTAGGTTACAGAGGAAAGCATCTAGGTGGGTTTTGAATCTGTCCACAGAAGGAGACTGCACAACCTCTCTGAGCAGCCTGTCCCAGTGCTCTGTCACCCTCACAGTGAATAAGGTTTTCCTTATGTTTGTATGTTTGTATGTTTCCTCTGTTCCAGCTTGTGCCCATTCTCCCTTGCCCTGTTGCTGGGCACAGCCTGGCCCCATCCTCTTGACACCCACACTTTAGACATTTGTAAGCATCAATAAGATCCCTCCTCAGCCTTCTCTTCTCCAGGCTGAGCAGCCCCAGGCCTCTCAGCCTGTCCTCATGAGGGAGATGCTCCAGGCCCTGATCATCTTTGTAGCCCTGCCCTGGGCTCTCTCCAGCAGTTCCCTGTCTGTCCTGCACTGGGGAGCCCAGAACTGGACACAGTGCTCCAGATGTGGCCTCACCAGGGCTGAGTACAGGGGGTCAAAAACCTCCCTCAATCTGCTGGCCACGCTCTTTCTAACGGACCCTGGGACACCGTTGGCCTTCCCACCCCGCCCGAGCCGCGCCGAGGGGCGCGGGGATTGCCGAGGGGGTGCGGGTCAGTGGCCCCACACGGGGAGGGGGGGATCCGTGAGGTGAAAGAAGGTCGGAGACGGAAAAAAGAGTGTGCTGGGCTCTGCTGCAGGGCACGCGGGGGGCAGCGGTGCCGTGAGGCCGGGCAGGTGGCCTGAGGCCTTCTCCCGGAGGTGGCACCGCCGCCACTTTCGTCACCCCAAGCGGGAATGCCACAGAGAGGCTGCTGAAGTCCTCTTTGCTGGCTTTGGCTTGGACGTACTTGTTTCCAATAAGCAACTCTGTCAGCACAGTTCGCTGGGATTTATTGCCACAGCCGTGTTTGTGCCATGGTCCGCTTGAAATTTGTTATTGCTGCCACTGGTTCTGAAGTATTCTGTTTGCGTTGTGTGCACAGAGGGGAATACACTGGGGATGAGATAAGGGTGACAGGGGAGGGGCACAGGCCCTTGTTTGTGGACCCGGAGTTAACTCCAGTATGTGGAATACATGTGAAGTCCTCCCTGCTGCCAGGGCCCAGGAGTGAAACTGTAAGATTTTATTCTGCTGTCAGTGAGGGTGTTTGTGCTGAGAAATGTTACGTTCTTGTTTGTTTCAGTTCATAGAGCCACCCGACTTGTGGAATCGTCTAAAGATGATCAGTGGAACGTTGTGGTTATTACAAGGTATGATTTAACATCTTAAAAATAAGGTAGAAGGGTGGGGGGAACTGCAGGAGTAGATAGAAAAACCCATTACCGACATAAAAATAATATATTCTTGTTTATATTTGGTGTTCTGGAAAAACAGGTTAGCCTTTGGGATTGTTTTTAGTTGAAATGAAATGTGTTTGGGCATGCCAGAATTTATAGTCCATAATGAGTTTACTGCATAAAATAATTATGGCTTAGTAATTAAAACTTAAAAATTACTGCTACTTTATACAATATAAAAGATAAATCAAATATATCATTTTACTTTTTTATAAGTTAAAACTAGGATGTGTCAGAAGCATCAATCTTAGACTTCACGTTATGGTAATTGTATGTTAGGCTTCAAGTACCGGAGCTGCATGTGTATAAAATCCCTTGACAAGTCAAAAACATTAGCTAAGAGCAGAATTTCTTATAATTTAATGTCATATATAATTTTTTAGATCATTTACAATAATAATTAAGGAAGTTGTTTTTTTTTTTCTTTCTTGGGCCTCTCCTCTGAAAGAGAAGGGATAGCAGTTTGTGCAGTTGCTTTGCAGGATCATATAATACAGAGCCATCAGCTCCAGGATCTTTCCTTAGCAGATCCTGTAAAGTCAAGGTCAAGGAGGTTCAGGAATGCTTACAAACCTGTGAACAAAGAGATGGTCAAAGCAGTAGTAGGTACTGGACCGAAGAAAGAGCACTTGCCACGAAAGTAAAGAAGATGCAGAAAAGGAGTATGTTCTTGACCCCAGTCCTCCACAGCTAACATTAGGTAAACCTAATTATGACTTGTGAATTCTTGCTTTTATTTAAAATAAAAAATGAGGAGTTGAGACTTTTTGTTCAATAATTCAATGCTAAACAGCATGAAGTCCTGATTTTAGATTTGTCAAAATCCAGCAGTTTAGGCCATCGTGTAAACAATCAGTTAAACAGTGGGATTGTCATCAGTGGCTTGAATGCATCTTCATACCTGAAATGTATTAAAACTTATTTTTCTTATGGCAGTGAGAGTGAAAATGAAAAAAGCTAGTGCATCTTGAGGAGGAAGAATTCTTCATTAAGAGGCAGGAAGTTTTTACACTTTTTTAACGTTCTGAATATTGACTATCATAACTTGCATTACTTCATTCTCAAATAAATCGTAAGCTATGTGGCCATTGTATTTATTTGGGAGGTTGTATTACTACAAAGATAATTTTTATGTCTGTTTGAAATGGTTTCCTTTATTCCTTATTCAGTAAAAAGACGTTTCCTACTGCTGTGCTCAATGTATTCTGTGTTAATGTATACCTTTACTCAAAGTTAAAAAGGTTTGTTTTTACAATGGTCCTGGGGCTAAACCCAGGAAGAATTAACACCTGTAGTTAAATACTTCTTTCAAATTTAGAAGCAAACATGCAACAAGATAAAAGTCACAGATGTGAGAGCTTGGAATGGTGCCTGGTGAGAAAACTCACTTTTAAATAGTATTATAATAATACAGTTGAAGAGCAGTGACAGATCATACTGCTTCACAAAAAAGACCGGGAGCCCAATTGTGCTTCCTAGCAATCGGTTTCCATTTTCTGTTTCCCTTTAGAGGTTTCTACAGTATTCTTGCCATGATCGTCTCGTATCCATCCTTTTGGTTCCCTGGATCAGGCTTTTCTGAAAGAGCCTTCCAGATTCACAATTTACAGTTTTACGCATAATAAACTTTCATTATCATTAATAACTTCTTTATTTATTCTGTTTTTTAAAAATGCCCTTCGGCCTCTCTGAAGCTCATGTTGCCTTTGCTGTAGTACCTGTCACAGCAGTCCAAGCTCTAAAGAGAACCATGTGGATCAGTGAGGCTCCGTACAAGCACAGGCATCTGCCTCTTGGAGTCAGCTGAAGGCTGAGAGGCTGACTTAAGATAATACACCACAAGCGAGTGTAAGAAGTGATAGGACAAAGGCAGCAAGACAAGGCGATTGTCAGTATGTTTGCTTGGGTACGCTTCTGACGGTGGTTCCGTTTGAAGAGGAATTTGAAAGAGGAGAGGATACTGGTGGAGAAAAACAGCAGAGAGGTACTGGGGTTAACACAAATATAAATAATGAGTTTTTTAAAAAAACCTTAATAAATAAAGGTGGTGGTGAAAAAATGCAGCCCAAGTGCGAGCATGTTCTCTGCAATTTCAAGAAAGACAAAGTATTTTCTCTTTAACTCACGGCATTGACTGAGAGGTCCCTTATGAATGTTTGTGCAAGCAATTCCAAAGAATGTGCTGAAAGATTTTAAAAAGTCATTGCTGTTGTTTCTGGGCTTGCTTGTTAGTGCTTTCACCTGTTATCTCTCATTAATGTGTAATGCTTGTATCAAACTTTCTCTTCTTCGGAATTGTCTGTTTTAAACCCTAAAGTTGTGAAAAAACTTCAAAAATGTAATTTAATAAATTTTTCTTTTCTTGAGTGGTAATCAAATTACCTCAGAGGCTTCTGTCATTAAATTTATCTGAAAAGGGGCTAGTATCCTAAAAGCTAATAATAAAGGTTTGAAGGTTAGTGTATGTAACTGCTTCGCTAATGTTCATTTCAGGATAAATAACTCAGCTGTGAAATGGGTGCATCAGTAAATAGGTTGGGCTTGTAAACGATGCATAGGGATGAAAACTGCTGGACCTCTGGAGCTGAGATAAATGCAGGCTTTGCTTACATTTATTCCAAGTGCTGCTTCGAGAATATGTTCGCTGAGCCTTCTGCATCAACCACAGACTGCCTGTGGTGTGTCCTGCTGCCAGTTTTCCTTCATCAACTACGTTGTATAAAAGCTTTCCTTCTAAACACTTGTCTAACCTGTCCCTCACGAGTATCCCATCTGGTTTATATTATTTAGAGGTTAGGTTTTGCCTCCAATCTCTTCCTATTTGGCAACTTCAATCACCCTTTCATGAAAGTTTTTAATAAGCTTTTTTTTTTTTTTTTTAACCTGGGGCGTATACAAAAGGCTTTCCACAAAGCCATCTCATTGTCTTCCCCAAAACAGTCTGTGACCACGGTGCTTGGAAGAAGATGGAGGGAAGGCATTTTTTATGTTGTGATGCTGCCTTTTGTGCTGCGACTGGCCTCCTGTCTTGTTTGCTCCCTGTCTATCCAGATGTCGTCATCACAAAAACTGGCACTGTGTTATGTTGGACTATCCAGATGAGGTCCTGTTTGCTTGCTCATTCACTGATACTCTTGGATATCATTTCCAGGTGAAACTTGATAAATGTTTTTGGTAAAGCTGTTGTCATGTATTTTATAACCTGATTCCTCTTCTGTAGCAGAAACACTGATCTGTGCAGCATACGGTCTTCAAGAGTTGGATGGTCAAGAGAGAAAGCACTCCTGGCTAGAACTTCCTTGCTGCTCAGATAGCAGTTTCAGCAGTTTGTGCATAAGCTTTAAGTAAAGTACATGCTCTGAACTGCTCTGACTTTTAGAGTCTAAAATGTTTTTTATAGTCTAGACCTTTCAGAGTCTAAAAAGTTTGCAGGATCCTTCAAAATTCTCTTAATGCTCACCTTATTTTTCACCAACAGTATGAACAGATGGGTGCATTTTGCTGCACCAAAACTGGTAGGCAAAGCTATGTCATGTTAACATAGATTATATTTTGCGTTCTGCAAATACAGTGCCATAAATACGTCTGCATGTGCTGCGCTGCTTGACAGGGAGTAGTTGGAATTCCAGCCCATAACCTGCAGGCAGAGCTGTGAGCTTCCCCACGTGGGGAGGAAGATTTACACAAAGACTTTGGTAGGCTCCATTCTCTGGTGTGAATTTGAGTTGACCCTTTCCTTCTCATCTGCAACTGAAGCTCTCATCCAGGCGTCATCAGACCCATGTTGTGGCTTATTACACATACCTTGGGCATTCCTCCCCTGTCTTTAGGCAGTCCATACAAGCTGCTTCCTCTGGTCCTCAAAGGTGACAAAAGTCTATGCTTTGCTGCACCAATTAGCATTTTTATTATTATTATTTTAAACTACTGAGATAACAATCTTGGCCTCTGTCTGCCATTTGTGGGGGAAAATGTGAGTATTTTCACTAATTCCTTCTTTGAGGAGGCAGAGATTTATGGGTATTTAGCAAGGTACCTCACAGTTACCATCTGAGCTGTCACAGTGGCACTGTCACTGGTGTCCCAGACCACCTCTTTTGTTTCCTTCTGCTCCTTCTCTTTCAGTCTCATGTTACATTTCAGCATTTCACACCAGCAACAGTTTTTTATGATACCACTTCATTCATTTTTCTTTTAATTTCAAGAATACAAAAGTGTAATACTAAAGAAACCTTCACAAATGCATTCTAAGATTTTGTTTTTACTGAGAATTTGAAATCAAGTCACTGCACTGCTAGCTACATTGTCTAGTTAACAACCCCTGTCTTGACAGCCGTAAATAGGTACCGAATTCGTATTGCATGGCACATAGAAGTCTACATTTAAAAAATCCCTATAGAAATCCTGGATCTAAAAGAAGTTCTGGAAATCAGTATATAGCTAGCTCCTAGTACTATCTGCTGCTGGCTCCCTGCCAGTGGTTTTTCTGATGACAAATTTGTATCAAGCACTTGTATGACGTACTGAAATAAACGCATTGTCGATGAACTTCACATGACGAAAAGCCGTTATCTGCATCTGCCAGTGGGTTTTATTCGGTGGTTTGCTGTTCTCACTGTCTACAGCTCAGACATTAGGACTACTTGAGCCCCCTTCCTGCCACTAACTGCTGAAGAATGGGCAAAAGCAAAGCAGAGATCCATACAGCATGGAGACTCCATGCAGCCGTGTGCAATATGCGGGGAGGAGCTCGCTCTTCAGCCTCAGGTACGTGGGTGACTGTGGACTGCACGATTGTGTTTAAGTAAGGTGTTCCAGAGTTCCTGCTAGAAATCGTGAGCTGGAGGAGGAAAGGCAAGAGCTGAGAGGTTCAACTTTGAGGTGCCATTTCGTGTTCAGTAGCTGGACCTAGCTGTCATTAGCCAACTCTGAAAGTATTTCAGAAGGGGGCTGACAGGGAGAGGCTGGCGGTGTTTGTTCGCTGCTGGAGTTGTGGTGGTGGAAGAGAAGATGACCAGCAATTTTAGTCTGCTCTTGTAGACTAAAGTACTAAAGGACTACTTTTTGCTTCATTTAAACCCCTGCTAGATACCGTCTTAGCCTTTGTTCATCACAATGATAAATACTCTGCTTTCTCACAAGTTTTATTACTTTGTAGTTGAATTCAATAGTTATCTCTATTTGGAAAAATGAAAGTGGGTGCGCTCTGAAAACCATTCAGCCTCTTACTTGCACTATCTGAAGACGCACTTGCATTTACTTTGGTGGCTTTATTCAGTGCCAGGTGTGTACCATGAGTATACATACATCATGCTTTATTAGATTCTCTCATGCATCATCTTGATTAACATGAAAATGTTAAGCAAAAGTGACAAGTGACTGATGGAGGAGGAGTGCTGCTCTAGAGAGAGGATGGTGGTCATTAGGAGACATCTGAACTGCTTGCAAGTTTCTTTCCACGGTGCATTTCAGGACACTTCTTTTCTGCCAGTTCCCCCTTTTAACTTGTTTTCCTTTCAGATTTTCTTACAGCCAAGTCTGTGACGTGAATCAAGATCTTTAATAACTTTAGATGGAGGAGTTTTGCTTCCTTTTACATCAACATTGACTGGAGGGTGTACAATTGTCCATAGACAGGTGGGATGGATCTGGCAAAAAAAAAAACAAAAAAAAAAAACAACATACTGCAAATTTCTGGCTGCCCTAGAACCCTAGAAGTCTAAAGCTTGACAAGAGAGAGCAAAAAGCAGCGCTCATTAAACAAGTTACTTTAGATTTGGCACAAAAAAGGAAATGCCTCTGGAATTCTTTTCGTCCACAGGGTTTCGCTTAGCTTTCCTCCCTCAAGGGAGAAAAAGCCACTGTATCTGAAAGCTTTCCCTTCAGCTGGCTGCTAGCCATTAATCCTTTTGTGTTTCCCAGCTCAATAGTGCACGCTACTTGTGCTGGTTTTCACTCCTTTCCCAGTTTTTCCTTCCTCTAAGAGCAAACTGCCTTTTTTGTCACACTCTGTAACTTTTGTCAGGATGGAGATCATCAGCACTTGGTGGGAATTTAGGTCAGATAAAGGTGAAGTTTTCTTGTAGCCTGTGAAAATGCTTTCTCTCTCTTTTTTTTTTTTTTAGTATATGTGAAGTGCTGCATTTGATGTATATCAGTTCTTGAAATTTTATGTCTTTGTGGGGAAAAGAGAAAAAAATAATGAGCTTTCATTTTAAGTACTTGTTTCATAATCTTTTGCTCTAGTCAATAGAAGTTAGCATTTCTTACTTTCTGCCACTCCATGTGTTGTTAAAGCCAAATTCCTTGACTGGTTTAAGCTGTAATTTATTAAATAATTTCTGTAGAACAATGATTTTATTTTTACCAGAAATAATGGAATAGTCACAGAAAGAAACTGGTGACTTTCCAGGCAGTCAGAATTTTTCTTTTGTCAATTTATTTATTTATTTATTTTTCAGCTTTTAGAATGACTTAAGGTCAGGTTTGTTTGTTTGTTTCTCTTTATAAAACAGGTGTTGCTTTCTTGTTCCCATGTATTCCATAAAGTGAGTATGTTTTTGTTTAACAACTCAAGCATGTAGTACCTATTTTAAATTACTTAAGTGAATATCTTAATGAATTAAATGTAATCACTTTGAAAAGCAAATTTGTTTCCAGGTTCTTAGGACAAGAAATGTAATTTAAGGCTATTGAGTGATGAGGCCCTTTACTCCATTTTATTACCTTTTTAAAACTTTATGGGAAAACATAGTTTGTGACCGAATTACACATTTGTATACCAAACAGGCATAGTGTAATTAAAAAAAAAAATCATGAGAATACACTTAGATTTACAAATTTCTCTAACATTTTAGTTATAAAAATATGCATTTTGTGTAGTGTTCACAGACTGATGAATAAACCTTTTTACATTCTGTAATCTAACCTGTTTCGTCCTTTCCAATGATACCAAATATATTGCAAATAATTGCAGTTATTTTTTGCAGGCATGCCTGAAGGCCTTTGAAAAATTTACAGGCAAAAAGTCTTGTCCTATGTGTAGGAAAAAGCAGTACCAGACCAGTGATACACCATGGGGCCCGCTTGTATAAAAGAAAGTGCGCTGTCAGGTAAGCCTTGCTTCTGCTAGAGGTGTTGGCACCAGGCAGTATTTATTTCTCAAAGATGTGCCAAATTTGTTAAAATTTTGGTAAGAAACTAGACAAATGAAATGCACTACAAAACTGAGATGCATAAAAGGATTGTTTCACTTACAGAGTAAAGCTATGTCAATTTGAGTTTCCTCTTCTTGAGCAATCTTGTTTCTTACAGAATTCAAGCCTCCTGGAGGGAATATATTGTTAGAAAGTGGTATGAAAACTTGAGAAAAACAGTGCCTCCTAAAGACAGCAAACTACGAACACAGTTCTTTGAGGAAAAGGTACGTTGCAGTTGCCTTTTCTGTCCATTTCTTTGATCTGACTCCACTCCCTGAAACCAAAACTCTGGAGTGTCAGCTTTCTACCTTTGCATTTATTCCTTGTCACTCATATCAGGTAAGCAGCACTGGAAACACCATCCTGTTAGTCTCCCTGTTCAAGCCTCTTTTCAAGGTAAAAGTAGGGAAGAGAAATGAAATATTTAAGACCTAACTTTTGCCTTGGCCAACAAAAACGAGGCTCTTAGTGAAGCTCTGTATTTCCCTTCTCTTTTTGCTTAGTCAGTCACCTGATTTTCACGAGGGGGCATAGCAAGAGGAGAAACAAATCCATAAATAATCATAACTTCTTCACACTGTCCACGTTCCTGCACTCGGCACAGAACTGGGTAGCTCTGTTCTTGCCCTTCTCTAACTCCTGCTCAAGCACAAGCCAGACCATGACAATTTGGGGTCCTGACCCCACACAAACCAGTATCAGGTCCAAGGATTTTGCAGTGACCCTGCATCCCTTTAAGCACACAGCTGCACAACCCATGTGCCATCCCTGAGTTCTTTGCCAGCTTCCTCTCTTCCCCCAGTTTGGTAACAGCCAAGCCAGCTCTGTTTTGCAGCGGCAGCCTGGGCCGTGCTCAGCAGTTACCCAGCAATACCTCGGGCAGTGAGAGGAGCCATCCGTGGGTCCAGATTACCAAGCAGCCTGATCAGCAAAGCCCCACAGCACAGCAATTTAGATGTAGCTAATGCTTACACCTGGGAAAATACTCCTACCCATGTTGCAAGCTAAACCAGCGGTGGGTTTGAACCAATGCTTAAATCACTCAGATTAAAAAAATAAATAAATAAATAAATCTCTGCTGTATTTAAATAAAAAGTGCTTGCAGAAAAAGGCTTGTTACTGCTATGCAGTCATCATTTCCCACGCTTCCTTGGCTGTATCGTTTCAGAGCATAGCTTTGGAGGCACGGACCCTCGCTTGCTGTGTTATGTATGTGAGGTGGGTACCTGACAGGTGATGGTGCAGACTGCTGCAACAACACCGATGCTGCTGTGTGGTGACAGTGGCAGGGACAGGAAGTGCTGCTCAGCCTTAGGACTGAGACAGCTCAGTGGGTGCTGTGCTGCCCTGTAATCAATGCAAGGTCCTTTGCTGCAGCAGAGAAAATGAATACGGAGGTAACCAGAGAAGGCTGGCGTTACCTTTGACAGTGCTTAAACATTTGAGTTTGGAAGAAGTGAGCGTTTTGGTGGACTGTGAACACCCTCAAATAGCATGATGAGAACAGACAACAGAATCAGACCCTTCTGCATGGAAGACTAGGGGAACAACCACGCCTCTTTCCCAACAAGGTTATCAACTTTCCCTGGGCTCAGAATGCCATCCTTAGTTACACACAATGTCTTGGTAAAGGGAGGTTGAAGAAAGCTTCTAAATGTGCTGAAAGTCCAGCTGAGTGTCACTTGCCAAAAATTCTTTCACCAAGCTACAGCTGTCTGCAGTAGCTGCCTAACAAAGCTACCTACAGTAAGCTAGCTTCTAGAGCCCCTGTCTTAGATAGTAACTTTTAGGGAGAAACAAACTGCTAAAGCCACTCACATTTCATCGGATGATTCTAAGCCACGGCACAGTCTCTAGCATAGCTTCTGTGTATGGTCCACAGCCTTAGGAAATCATTCCCATGTGTGACACTTCAGGATTTTGCAGGGAACAAAATAGGCACTGCCTTCTCACCTTTGTTAAGAATAAATTCATAAAGACCTCTCATATGGATCAGCCAGGTTTAAGTGAATTCAGTACTGATTGTGATTAAAGGATACATACATACATACCATTTTTCTTAGTGGCTTTCAAGCGGGAATTGTAGATGAGTTTTCCTGCTGTTAGCTCTTATACTCTTAAGTGTTGGTTAATGAAAACGCTAAAGAAATTTTTCACAAGATCTATCCATTTCCAGATGCTAAAAAGCTTTTCTAAAATAAATTTTGCCTCTCAAACTTGTGCTGTGCTTTTAAAATGTCACTTCCTAAACGTTAGCACAATCAAATGGCATCACAACTGGAAAAAAAAAAAAAAAAATCAAATTTTTAATAATCCTGCCTCTTCTGGAAGTATCACAAAGGTCAAATGCCAAGTTTCATGCTCTTAAATAAATACCATAAAATAAAAAACACAGTCTGAAATATTAGCACTAGAAGATCATTCATTACTTGTTTCAGGGTGATACAGTAGCCCTTATTATACCTATGATTAAAATTTTTAATAATCCAGATCAAAGGAGATAAGAAAGGTCAGAAACCGAACTGTGCCACTCTTTAGCACTACCATACACAGAAACAGGGTTTGCTTCAGCATGTTAGGTAGTGAATTTCTTTGATCCTACCCATAAATGTCACTTGTGCATGCCATTTAATTGTGGTACTGCCTTTTATTGGTGCAATTAAATCTTTTCAAATGCATTACATTATCTCCAGCTTTGCTAAATATGTTGACCATTGTTTCGGAGGCTAGGTAAGGCACTGTGAAGTGGTGTGGCTGGCTTTAGTTTCTTCCTCCCCCTCCATGTGATTTCTCCCCACGATTTTAATTTAAATCTCCCCAAACAGGATAATGGTCCTGGCATTTGTTTAGTCGTTTGACTTCCTTTATCACACGGAGATGGTAAACATTCTGTTGCTAACCTGAAGTGGCTCCAAGCAGCAAACCGAGGAGGATATTAAACCAGTAAAAGCTTATCAACTGATTCATTGATACGCTGTAAATTCCAGCCTTTTCATTTTACTTTTGAGGGCTGCCATAAGTCAACACATTAGTAAGCAATTTGCTGACATTGGATCACTTAAAAAGGCTTCCCTGTGGGCAAAGTTCACGTCGGGGCTTTGTTTCATGGCTTTATTTTGTCATAGCCCGGTGCTGCAGTGCAGATGGCCGACGGAGTTCTGCGTATCGACAGAGTATTTCAGATACTCTGCTTATGCTTTGCTCTTCAAGATTTAGGAGGTCACAGACAAAATAGAGGGATGGCATTTCCAGAATTATTATTAAGTTCATTTAATTTCAGATCTGAAAAAAAATGACTTGGTGTTAGCAGCAGGACACAGCAGGATTTAGTATTAAAACCCTGGAACATATTAACAGTAACAACTTACTTATATGAAGTGCTCATTCCTTTCTGTTCATTTTGGTAGCACTGGCAGTTAACGTAAATTTGGGGTTATACTTCACTTAGGGTTTTTTCCTTCCCAACCCTGAACTTCATTGCTGATTGATGGATATGGGTTGGGTCAGGTCATACTGCAGAAAATACAGGAGCAGCTCAAAGCAGATAGTATCTTAGCAGCAGGGGAACTTACTAGAACGCTGCCTTAGGCAGGAAAAGAATTTTCCTCTCTCTGTTTTACAGTGTCCACACAAGGAAGCTCATGAGGAGACTCTCAGGATCACTGAGTGAAACGGGGCAGAGAAACACAAGTGCGAGTCAAGGAAGAAACAGAGGGCTTCTCCCCACGGGGGGAAAAAGGAGCAAACAGCACACGGAAAGCAAAGGGACACCACTGGGTTTAGTGCAGCTCCAGCCGCTTTCTCTGCCGCCTGCTTTCAGCTCTCTGGCTGGTGAATTTTCCTCAGCAGTCTGTCTAATCACGGAGTACTTCACAAAGACAGGCCGGGTCCTGGAACCGAACGCACGCTGTTTGTGTTGCTCTCAGATCCACGGAAATAGACACCGGACCAGGGCCACGTCAAAATGTAGTTGTTTTTCCTCAAGTTTTGGGTCCTGAGAGGCTCTCAGTGAAAGTTAAAGCACCTTCACGGCTGCTGTAGCTTTCTGTTACATTGCCCCAGCTTTCTTACGAGAACAGTTCAGGTCTGTTCAAGTTTGGTACTGACATAAGTGAAGACTGAGCATAAATCAGGATCAAAAGTATTTTCAAATGGATCAACTTGATGCAGAGTAGAAACTGTGAATCATATGAGGTTTAGGTATAATCTTATCCTGATTTTAAAATGAAGTTCGCGAGAGCAGTTAGCGCTACCGCATGGAGCAGGTCCGGTTTAGAACAACAGCTCAGATTAGCCAGGGCCATCCCCAGTAATTGCTATTGAACATAGTCACAGCAGACTACTGGAGACATACCAGTGCACCACACACCAGTCGGGTTGTTTCAGTCTCAGTCATCATTTGGGGTTGTTGGGAAACCGCACAGCGTAAATATTGAAGGAGGCCGCTGGGGGGATTTCTGTGTGGTTTCTGTCTTACACATACCACCAAGGGTCAGGGCTTGCATGTTTGCATGGGACAGAATTAGATTTTTTTTTTCCCCTTTCTTGTCAGAAGGAAGCACAGGATTACTCTTTGCTAGCTACAACATTTCTCCCACAAATTACAGACATTTCTGCTTCTTCCCACATCACATTGTGATTTAAATACATTCTGTGGGGGGTCTCAGGGTAACTAAATAAAAATGAAACCCCTGTAAATTCATACATCAGCAGCATCTAACACTGTAGCTAAGCCTGACTGGCACTAACAGAGATATACCTCCTTCCCACAGACTGCTGTGCTGGAGATCAGATACAGGAAGTCATAATAGGTCCCAGTTATCAGTGAATCAAACTGGGAAAAAAAAAAAAAAAATCAAACTTAACATTGAGAACCAAGTGACTTAGAAACAGTGAAAACTGTCACGTCTGGTCACATCTGATGTTCGGTCCTTGAAGTCTCTATTGAGAAAAACTGCAGCTTTCTCTGGAAGACGTTCCCATACCTGCACATTATGTGAACATATATTTTTGTAAGGAAACATAGCTGCTGCTGGGGCGGGTTCCATAGTTTTAGAAGGAAGGGGGAAATGAAAAGTTTTCAGATAGTTTTGTGGTTGGTTGGTTTCCGCAGGTAGCTTTTTGGTTGGTTCTTTGGGGTTTTTGATTGGTTTTGTTTGGATTTTTTTTTTTTTCCAGCCATTGGGTTTGGCTTCTTGCACCCAGAAGGTCGAGACAAGTTTACGCTGACTATTCTGATATGTGCTGTGAAAAGTCACTTTAGCAGTTGTAAGGGAAGCAGAGGTCCTGGTATGAAAAACTCCCAAAAGAGTCAGATAAAAACACGAAGAAATTGTTCAGTACTGAGGTGGTCACCACAATGCCAGGTGGATGGGTTTAGTCAGATGAGAACAGGGAAATGCTCTGCTGGGGAAGGCTCAGGTAAGTGTTGTACAGAGGCCTGCACCAAACTATTGGGAGAACTGGGGAGGTCACTTGGTACATGTGAAAGAAGGCAAAGGGAAACGCAACCTTTGGGCCTTGGAAAAGCTGATGCAAGCAGGAGGAGCTGTCTGACTAGGGATACTTGCAGACAAAAGCACAGCAAGGGCCATTCACACCTAGCGTTTAGGAAGGTCCGGACAATTAAGCACTGGAGTATGCTGCCAACAGACAGCACAAACCTCACAGAGTCCCTGGCAGGCAGGTTCAATACCAGGAGTAACGCAGGTATTTTTGATCCTGTGGACATGACATATGGTATGTGATAGAGAGTCATGTAATTTCTTAAAAAAAAAGAAAAAAAAAGAGAGAATCTCAAAAGTACATTAAATGTGGGGGGAATGCAACCACCCACACCAGCTACTGACAGAATAACTTACAATGCTGAGAAGGCCACAGATTTTCTTCATTGTTTCAAATAAATAAAGGAATCAAAACCCCACTATGAATCACACTTTATTGAAAACACAGTAAAAAAAACCTTCCTACAAAACACGCAATGTAACATTTCAAACAATGGGGGGAAAAAAAAAGAAAAAACACAAGAAATACAACCACTGCTTTTCACAAAAAAAAAAAAAGTCAACCTGACCAAGGCAGCAATTATTTGCATAAAGTTTTGTAACACAGCAAAGTATCCACAACTGAGAATGTTATGAAGACATCTCCGGATGTCCTGAAATATGCTAAGAAGGGTTTGGTGGAGAGAAGGTATTACAGAGAGCATTGTTCTAATTGCATCAACACCAGGAGCGGAATTTTTCCAGCCACATTTCACCTTGGTCCAACATACAACCATGTGAAAGAAATCTGTTGCTCAAGAGTGCAGAATCCACAAAGCCTTAAGCACAAATTGGACCAAGAGAGTGCAACTGAATCCGCTCGACATCGCTCAGCTCCGCACACAGTTCAGATTGTGTCATGTTTTGTTGTTTTTTTTTTTTGTGCACTGAATCTTAGCTAGTAACACTACAACAAAAAAACTGAAAGTGCATGATGGAGAACATCCGTTGCCATTGTCACAGTGCCACCAGCAGCAACAGCAACAGGAGCACCGCTCAGAACAGTGCTTTTATGGTTGCACCACCCAAGTCCACTTGCAGGTGGCCACGTGTGACAGCATGGCCAGCAGCACTCGGTGCTCTCAGTCTCCTCAGTGGGGATTTTTAGAGGCAACGCTGCACACAAAGACAAGCCTTCCAGGGCAATGCATGTTTTCTATTTAGGTGACACAGGGTTTGGCTCCCAACCCAAGAAGTACAGGAAATCTAGCTGTATATTTAGTGTCTATGTGTTTCATACATGTTAAGATTTCAAATCCATGACCCAAATTAATCAATTTTCTACCTGTTTATTTTAAAGCAAAAGGAGTCAGGCCAAAAGTCCTTTGAAACCTACCTTTAAGAAAAAAATGTAAAGTGGTGAATTTTGTTTTGTTATATAGAGTCGGGGGAAGACAATTAAGCTGATCTTGTGAAACTAAGTGTTTTGGCCCAGGCTGGGAAAAGTTACAGCTGGGGGGAAACAGAGGTCAGGCACCACTCCACATAGGCACTTAAACACATCCGCTGCACCCGCACCACAGGTGCCACCATCATGCTGCTTTTCTTCATGATCATCCTACATGGAGAAGGTCTGAAACACGCTCATACACATGAAATACAGAAAGTACAGGAAACACACATGACGAGTCTTACCTTGCCACCAAAGTCTGACTCTGATCGAAAGAAGAAAGCTACAGACTGACACCAGAATTGTGCACCTCAGTCTCTGCTGAGGTAAGGCAGGACTGCCTGAATGGAATCCAGCAGGAGAAAAGAGATGACGTGCGAATGAATAAACACCAGTAGTTCGTAACAGAAGAACATCATCGCTGCACTGCCAGTGGTGTTCAGCACACAGCCTACGGGACAGGGGGGGTGGGGGGAAGCCAGGGCCAGCACTTGAGGTCAACACACGCAAACATTTAGAAGCAGTCCTGCAGTATCCTGAGGTCTGAGGTGTTCGTCTTGGTACACATGAAGAATCAGATATCTGAACCCTTCAAGAGCTGGGACTTCCTAATTTCACTGTTGATATGAGGTCCTAATTAAAACACAGCTTTTAAATAGCTTGGATTAATCTAGTGAGTATCTATTACTCATATCAATGACGCTCCGTAAGATGGTGAATGACTTGAAAATATGGAAAAGGAAAGCAAGCCAAGATGTTGATCAACAACTAAGGCCAGATTTAGCAAAAAGTTTCATCAGCTCTTGAATTTCATCAGCTTAAAGATTTCAATTTTTTTTTTTCCCTAATGTGGAATTCTAAAGCCCAACTACAAGAAGGATGGAAGGTGAGCTTCAGTGGCCTCTGTGCCATTTCTGCCCCAGCCTCCCAAAACTGGTGTGCACAGTGGGGATCCTGGAAGTCACATTCAATGTTAATTTCACACAGCATGTGATCTCCTTCCCCTGATTTTGAGAGACACTGTCAGGCTTTAATCATTCAATTGAAACATGCAGGAGATCATCTTCAGACATGAGCTGGGGGACACCATTCCATTCGGCATCATACACAACTCCTGAGGCAGCAAGAAGCCGTTCAAACCATCTGCCTGCACAGAAGAGTGCAAGCACAACATAATGGCTTAGTCCCAGCGAAACAGAGCTGACGGGAAGCTACAGCTGAACAACGTACACAGCCATCACCTGCAAACTCTGAGACTCTGCAAGCACAAGCGATCAAAAATCCAGCAACGAGAGTTGTGTGGCAGATGGACAAACCACAGGCTAAGCTCCTCATGCCCAGAGCAGAACAGGAGCATCTCAGCTTCTCAGGACTGAGCCAGAGACCTCGTCTGAAGGCCAGGCACCGGGCAAGGCAGGACAAGGTGGCAGAGGTTCTCACCACCCACAGACTTCACTTTGGTCCCAAAACAGCCTGGTGCACATGTCGAGCAGCCTGGGTGGCTGCTGCCTTCAACTGCTCTCTTGATGAATTCAAAAGCAGAACTTTTGTAACATCCAAATGCTGTTAACGCAACTGAAATAGCTTGCTAGTGTACCAAGAGGAAATTCAGTACTCCAGCACAAGATAGAAGGTGCTGAAAGATACTGGTGGAAAAGGTTTGTGAATCTGCACCTTCAGATATCCTTTTAAATGCCAGTGCAACACTGCCTGAAGTCAGCACTGCAATAACACTAACACTAGGGGCTAGGGGATCTTACTCCCTTCCTTCCTTAAAGACTTTAAAGGTTCCCAGCTCATATAATTTTTTTTTTTTTTTTAAATCAAACAAAACAAAGCTCATTTCTTCTTAAAGAGGTTATGAGAGTGGCTGTAGTGTACTGTCCCTACTTAAATGACTTCACCTAAGGAATAGTTATTTTAAAAAATCAGAGCACATGTAGAACAACAAGATCTAGCTGCACTCCTGAATTTGGTATTTCCCAACTGTAGATGCTGCTTAAATCCACTACGCATAGGCTCAGGCAGTGTACAGTAGCTGAGCCCTATCACACTTCTGGAAAAAAGGAAAAAGAGGAAAAGGAAGAAGGGAAAATAATGTAGAGCACTCCTACAAAATTAAGGAAAGCCACATGGTGGGGAAGCCAACTGCTCCTTGTTTTTACCATATTCCCGTAACTCAGACTGTAAATCTGTCATGAACAGGGCTGGCTTGCCTTTACCATGCAGCAGTGGGCACACCTGAGCTGCTCCAGAGACACGGGTGAGCAGTGGGGACTGGTGCAGGCTGCAGAGCTTTTGGTGGCTGTCTGCCAGCTCACCCGAAGGAGAGTGTCCCTGCACAGCACAGCTGCATGTGCTCGTCCCACTCAGCTGCAGCCGCACAAGGTCCTGCCTGCACACCCAGCTGCAGAGCAGGGTCTCTGGTAGCACTCAAGGCAGTGTTTGGAATGAGACCAGGAAAGCAACTTGTTAAATCCTTTAATTTCTATGACACTGTGAAACAGTCAATGGCGGAGAAGATACTGGAGGAGCAGGGCCAAAGATTAACATTCACATTTCCAACAGCAAACAAATCTTCCTATGATGCAAAAAACTGCCACTTGCACAGTAACCAAAACTATTATTTATTAGCTTAAGGTGTTAAGTATCAATGGTGTGCTTTACGCTTAGAAACCCCAACAGTACTACAGTTCTGCCACTGCACTTAATATTGTGCTACTAACACAGAATAAAGCCAGGAAATGGCTAACCTAAAACACCGAGTTTACATCCATTTTTTTTTGGTCTTGTGTGGTATCCAGTTGAAGATGGAAGCAGCTATATGCTTGTTGCCTCCTAAGAAGCGAGGCAGATGTTAATGTCACTAAGATCAGCTGTATATACCTTGAAGGTATAGACCACCTGACTCTACATGAGTCAAAATACGAGGAATGCATCGTCAATATCCATTAATGAATTACCAGTTGCTTGTATTTAAGTGACCATATGCTTCTGTGGAAAGTACACGGTGACCTGCATCTCACACATGGTACACTTGAAAGCAGCATTGGATCTGTAAGAAGTTTTGCATAAGCATGTCATTTTCAAAGCCAAACGCTTATGATGTGGACAGTGTCACACTATAAACAGTTGATCTAAAACAGAACACTGCCAGTAATCACACAGGGTAGTTCTCAATTTCCTATCCACCACAGAACCCACACAGCATCCAAACCCTATGTCTATTTCAGCATAAGATCTTCTCTCACGTAGCCTTACCCCACACATCTCTGCCTACAGAATCCAGAACGGGTGGGAGCAGGCAGGGCTGTATTTGCCCAGACCCCTCAGGCTCATCAGCAGGAGCTGTTTCTGCTCAGTTTAAGGAACTGCCCACCTTGCTTTCAGAAAGCACACGCACATTACAGCCCCACCCCCTTCTACACTCTTGCATCACTGACACTGGGACAAATCTCTCCAAAATGTCATGTCAGTCCAACTACTGAGAAAAAGTATGAAGATCAAGACCTATACTGGTTCACACTCCCTAGATTTACTCCTTAAACCCATTTATTCAGTTTCAAAGACTGTATTTATATAACTGTAAAAGTTGTAACAAATATTTCAATAAAGCTACCTAGCCTCATATACCACAATTCACCAGCCCCATTAAGACACAAGGACAATTTTGGCCATACTGTCACTTACTTACATGGACAAGTGGATACTTATCAGATATTTTTAGCTAGAATGCTAATATATAAGGCTACAAGCTCAGAATACCTGAATTATGCCCCTAATAATAAATCTCCTGATGTTTTAAGTGTAAACATTCTGAAACAGCTTCTAATTATAGCTCCCTGTTCTTGGCTGGGGAACTTTGACTCAGATAAATCTTTCTCACTAAAATGTCAGCATTAAACTCAAACAACAGAAAAAGATGCTTGTAAATCTTCGTAAAAATCAAGCAATTTTACTTTAAGCCTTCCATGACTCAGTACAACACATCAACAGTCAGTTTAATAAGCCTTGAATTTATACTAATCACACAAAAGGTAACTCCAGCGTATTTACTACAGCAGTATTTACATTATGCCCCAGTTCAAGTCAGAATAGGCAGCCTGCAAAANAAAAAAAAAAAAAAAAAAAATATTCCTCATGTATACTGGAGCTTGATTTTTGAAGCTCTCAAGGAGAGAGCAAACAAACCAAAACACCCTCGCATCCACACTCACACTCCACTGCAGTAAGTCTGCAGCCCAGAGCAGTCATCTCAGGAGAACAGCCCAGAAGCTTCTGACACAGGGTTTACCTTAGAGCCCCACTGGAGAGCCGGGTGTCACAGCCTGATCACACATCAGACCTCAGACTACAGACAGACGTGCTTCAGTTCTGCAGAAACAGGAAGCAACCAGGAGCATTGCCTGGCTCACTGCGTAAGGGGCACATGCTGAAGCTGTCCCCATTCCAACTGGACTGAAGACTACTTGTGGCAGAGCAGGACACACGTGCAACCAGATTTTGTTTGTTGGTGGGTGCTGTTTTTATTACAGACTGCTCAGACGATTCCTACAGCTGCAGTGATGCTAAGAGAAATGACATTACCACTCACCAACGCCAGTCTGAACCTAAGGCCTCTGGGCAGTTGAATTGCAACACCACAGAAATTCATACCACCAAGACTGAACACACAAGTTCTACTTACCGAACCACCTACGTCATCTCTATAAGCTCAGAATTTAATTTATCTATACATATAGACCTATATACATGTCTGTGTGTACAGTAAAAAACAGGCTAGTGAAAGATACTGGATTATGCCACTGGACAGAAATCCTGATAACTGTAGTATAAATTCAGAGAAATAATTTACTTCAAACTAAAGAAGATTGTTAAAAAAAATGCAACCACAGCCTCCTAGACCTGTGCTACTTGCATTGATTACAAGTACTGCTCACACACGGGAGTTCATACAGAACTCTACAGGGATGTACTTGGTAGGGTAAGTGGCCCCCGTGGTATGACAGCTTACAGGACTGTTAGAGCTGTGACACGGGGGCTATGCAGCTTTTTGCAAAGCATACAAGGCTCAGATTTAACACTGAAGTGGATCGTCATCATGTGCTTCACTCCATTTGGTAAGACATTGCCTGCCCACCAGGAAAGCAACCTGGCATTTACAGCTAAGAGCAGAAAGCTGCAGTTGGGCTTCCAGGGAACCTGCAGGGTATTAGCCTACAAACTGCCCACCGAGCCCGAGAGGAGCTGTGGTCTGCAACGGCTATTTTCATGTTTAATACATTCTTAGTGGAACTGTATCTACTGCCACGGATGTCTACTCCAGGTAGCTTACATTTCCAGTACGGGTCATACTGGGCTTCAAGTGTATATATTTTTAAACCAAGTCCCAAAGTTATTCTTCATAGCCGTGTCGGCATTACACAGGAGGTACTGTGCATTCAGATGGTAGCAGGTTTGTATCTAAAGATATGAGACTGTCAACAAAAAGGAATGCATCATTCTCTTCAGCTTCCACTCTGCAAGGCACCTCCTGCATTGACTTACTGGGAAATAAACAAGCAGACCAACAGGTAACTGGGAAGAGAAGAGCCTGGTACAGCTAACTTCCTCAGAAGCACACAGCATTGAGAAATGAGACAAGGCTGGACCCAGATTACCAACAAATAGAAACAGTACAGAACAGCTGATGAGATGACAGGAATGCCACGAGGCTGATGTTCTCAGCTCTGTTGACTGCGGGTGGTTGTTAATCACAGTGCTTTCTGGTGCCCGTTTGCAGACGGCTTTGTCTCCGAGTCTCTTGGATTGTTTGACAGATGAAGTTTATCTAATCCTGCAAAACATCACACAACAGGGAATAACTGAGAATCTTCCATGTTTCATGCATACAGCTCCTCAAAAATACACACGAGCTAAATACTGCTTTGAACCTAAGGCCTCCACATTTGTTGAAGACCAGCACTGACATTTTATTTCTGATAAGAATTACCTTTGAGAAGTTCCCCTGGTTGTGCTTCAAGTGTTGGAATGGCCTTAAGCTCCCACAAAGCATGGAAGTGAGAGAAGCTCTACCTCTTAATGTCTGAAGTCTGATTAAAGCAATGTGAATGGAGACTTGCAATCCTTTACTCTATCAACCTACAAAGCCCACAAGAATTACTTAAAATATTTAAACTATAGTATCTTTTTGAAAAGCAGCCATTTCTGATCTTAAGATCATTTACGAGGAACACACCAGCTCCCTAAACTGTTTAAATGTCTCATTATATCTTTAAGCATACATTATGACAGATTTATTTGCCTCCAGTTCCAGGCATTTGTTCTTATTGCATAATTCTGAGTGCTAAAGCCTCCCATCCTGTCCCAGGAAAGAATTTAAGCTCCCTTTTTCAGCCGGGAGGTGGGGGAGGATGGTAAATTTAACCCTACGTTATTCACCATTGCTTGCTTCTCCATTTTGATCCCAGCATTGACAAAATAATGGACAATATTTGATAAGAAGAGGCAAAAAGCTTCCTAAAGAATCCACTAGAATGATGCCATCCAATGACAGCTGTCTTGCTGTAGCTGCACTTTGAAGTTTGTTCATATGCTTTCCATCCATATAATTTATGGTTAAACACTACAAGTTGAATAAATTGCCATGAATTAGCAAGATAATTTGCTTTAGGATCAACTCTGAAGTTTTACCAGGCCTGCTGCTGTAAACTCAGTCTGACTGTTGTTAGCTTGCCTTCTTCAGAGCTCTGCAACAACCATCACATTATACAAAGTAACCCCTCCTCCATGGTTAAAACAATAGCACAAAAATATTAGGGAAGTCACTTGAAGAGACAAACCAAGAGACAAAGCTAGGCCTCTTCTCATAAAATGACCTTAACTAAAAGGTGGGGGATAATGACAAACATATCATACCCACATCGCATATCCATCTCAAACAACTGTGCAACTTCTCTGAAACTATTTCAGCATCAATATCTATGAAGAGATTTACACAACCTTGGTCTGTTAATCTGTTCCCCCAGAGCTTGAAAACTCAACAAGAAAAATGACAGAATGGCTTCTGTCCTACAGTGACAGTCGTTCTGTACTGCCCCGTTCAGAAGGTCTGAAATGAACTTCATCCCCACCGGCAGAGGTGCACTCTAGAATCACAAAATGGTTTGGGCTGGAAGGGACCTCAAAGCCCACCCAGTTCCAACCCCTGCCATGGACGCCTCCCACCACATCAGGCTGCCCAGGGCCCATCCAGCCTGGCCCTGAGCACGCCCAAGGAAGGCACAGGTTCTAGGAAGTGCTTGGATTTTGTTTACCATGTCCACAGCTCCAGAAAGCAGCAGTCAGTGAAAACATGTGCATCTCCCAGACACTGCAAACTGAATCTGTGATTGTAAACAAACAGTGAAGTTTCCCCTTAGCCCTTTCAATTTAAGCAAATACTTCCCTGTGGCTGTAAAAAGGGAGGAGCTGCATTAGTTAGCAGGCAGGAGATGTATAACAACCTCTTCTTATCAAACATTTGAAGCCTTTCTTGTATGCCCATACTTCTTAAACAGGGGAGCACAATTTGATCAAAATTCTCTTATCAACTATAGGTTCTACACATCCAGTTATTCCATACGTTCTGTACAAGGATTTTCTAAACATGAAACATTTAAGACAAACATCACAACAAAACAGCTGAGACTTCCACTAAACTATTTTTAAGAAATTAATACATTGCTGCAAAAAATAAACATGCAAAAATATGTTTCGGAATGCAGAGTATGAAGACAGTCCAATGTAATACACACAGCCTGAGTCTTGGGTGGCTCTGTCAGTGTAAAGGCAAAGGAACAAAGATTAAAACTTAACCTCTACCTTTCAAATGCCAACAAACGCAAAAGTTCCCTTTAAGAGGTCACAGACAACCACCACTCACACTTGCATAGTTAGACTTCGTTGGCATGCTCAGGAGCAGTAATGAACATGCTTTATGATCTCACGGCATGGGAAAATCTCCCTGATCTATAACTACACAGACACATTAGGACCAACTCTGTAGCTAGGTCTCAGCTCTTCAGAGAGCACCACACAGCTATTCACTCACACCCTGATTTACAGAAACTTGCACACACAGCAAAGTTCTCTGAGGGTTACAAAAACTTTAACAGTAACAGGACAAGGTATCAATGCTAGAGAAAGGAACTCAAGTACAAAGCAAGGTGCCAGGGCTGTCATTACCTATGGCCTTCAGGAGCTCTTCTCGCACAGCGGAAGTGAACTTCCTGACCAGGCATAACGTTGTCATGATAGCAAAGAGCAAGTTGTAAGACAATACAATGTAGAAGTTCCCCAGCCAGTTAAACCTTCCAAAGTCTCCAAGCAGATCAAATCTGGTAATTCCTGTTAAAATTGAATGTGAGACCTGCATTAGAACCTTGATCACATTTTTAACAGAAACACACAAGTTCCGCTCCACTACTTTTTATGGATGGAAGTAAAATTCTTTCAGACAATAGACAGTAAGACGTGTGGTTAAACACACAAGAAAATGCCAGAGTTATTTGCCTCTTTATTGACTACTATAAAGCTGTAAGACATTTATCAAAATGTTTCTTAGGCTTCCAAGTAAATGTCTGAATAACGTGAGTTAAAGCAACTTTTCACTCTAGGTAAGAGCTCTGCCTTTGCAATTTCAATAAACATAACTGGGAAAAAATCACTGTTAGAATGAAAACTGCTTGAAATTTCAGTTTCTATGAAATCCTTGTCTATTCCAGAAGATGATGAAATGCATTGTGGGCTTCCTTATTAAGAAGTACAGGCAGTAAAACACCTTTCCATGACAGCCACAGCACCTCACAGTAAACCCTACACTTTTGTATGTATTTTCCAGAGCCACTGCTTTTGAAACTGAAGTTTAAAAGACCTCTTTCCACCAGCAGCTTTTCTCGTACAGCCAGCCACCTCTACAACCTCAGAATATATGCAGAGCAGGAAAAGAGTTTGGCTGAAAGGTGGTGCTGACAGATCGTCTTCAGAGCAGACCTCCAAATGCTGACACTGGGGCTTTGTGCTGATAAAAGACGAGTCAGTCACCGCAGCTAAGTGAGCACAATTTGTCACTGACGGAAGTGTCTATAAGCTACAGGGAGCACCCCAGAAGGCAGAACCGTAGGGTGTTCCTTCACAAAGCCTACATCAAGGCTGTGCTGAATAAAAGGCAGAATCTTGAGCTGATACACAAGTAACAGTCAGCTAGGACTGATGAGCTGTTGTATTCCCAAGAACAATCAACTCAGAACATATCACGGCTCTCACAGCATGAAGGATGAAGTCCACCTCATGCCAGAACTAAAATGCCAGCAGAAAACTTTGCAGTCAGAAACTAGCCCTGGCTCTGCAGTTCCTGGAAACGAGTTTTCTACAATCACCTCTTAAAAGGGTTCTGAGGCTTTTGGGAACTGTGACTTCACCAGTGATAATAAGTGAAGAGACGGAATGAAAGGTCAGCTCCCTTCCTTTCAAAGGTAAAGCTAGCACTTATGAATCTCATTGTACCATGAGCCTGGCTCAGCCCCTCAGGATTCCTCAGCCAGTCATCATAATGTTAAAATATGGACTCAACCTTAGTACTTAAGAAAAACATACCACACATAAGGAAATGAGGAAAAAAACTTAAACAATAAAAAAAAGACTGAAGCTGATCAAGAGAGGCAGGTAGAGATACCAAAAAAAAAAAAAGCACAAGAAGAAAATGTCTGACTGAATAATTGGTAAACAGTTGAAAAATAACAGAGTTGTTTTCACACTTGAAGCCAAGTAGTGTCCTTAAGAACATTTTCAAAGGAGCAGAGTGTTCTACTCAGGCTGCAGAGCTACAGGAAAACTGAGAAAGTCAAGTTTGAATGCACAGAGTTCTGGACCCTTAAAGGAAAAGGAACAAAACAGGGAGAGCACTGGGTAAATTTATTTGGAAAAGAAAAAATACTCCTTGACACAAAGGGGCTCAGAAGAATAGCAAGCTATGGTGTAGGAGTCGGAAGGACTTGTGAAATGAAAACGAAGCCCGACATGTCTGTAACAAGTTACATTCATTTTCCTCTTACAAATACAAAAAGTCACTGCTTGTCAGAAAAAAAAAAATCTGATACAGTACTGTTCTGTAGGTTTGGGGAAGAAAAGGTTAAAGGAACTTCTGTGACTTTGCTACAGAAGCAGAGCCTATGCAGCCTGTAGGAAAACAGTTCCCTCGACTGCGACTTGAAAAACTACTCAGAACATCTCCAGTGTCAGTCACATGTAATATAGCCAAGAAAGTTCATGACAATTTCCCAAATTAGACACTAAAGAATTGTTCAGGTTTAAAAAAATTTAGTATTTTTTTTTACCATGAAAAAATACTATCTTTTTAAACTCCAATTGCAAATGAGTTTCATGCCACATTTTGCTCAATCCATTATATTCAACAGAATTCTTCTGGGAAAACTTTTGTGTTAGAAAATTCAATTTTGTCAACAATTCTTTGTTTCTATATTTGTCTGTTAAGTGCCGTGTCCCCAGTTTGTTTCATAATGGTTAGTGAAATGGTGCTGGTGGGAAACACCTTTCAAGCAGGACTCCTAAAAGGCTGAAAAGTTCTGGATAAAATGAGTTAGCTTAAGTTCAGTAAAAACTAAGTGGAGTTCTAAATAAATAAATACATACATAAAAATTAGAGACATCTCATCCACATGAGAATGCTCAACAACATGTAAAAAAGTTCTGCTGTTTCCATTTTTAGAACCCGAAAAGGCTCAGTACCTGCGTTAGATAGCGCAGGCTATTTTACCTTTCCTGTAATGGGAATCTTTAGTCTTCTCTGCACAGTCTAGAAACTTGCTTATTTAATGATGTGAAAAGACTATGAATCTGCTTAACAAATTTCTTCTTTCATCTGTTCAGTCCCACAGGGCAGCAGCATGTAGTGCAACACATGTTGATATTTTTGCAAAGCGCCACATGACTCACTGTACTCTAATGCACTCTATTAATCCTGTTTGGACAGCTGTGTCTGTGCGTTTGTTAGCTGTGTGTTAATTGTTCCATCTTTTTTCTTCTTTTATTTATCTCTATGGCAAACTATTCAGGAATTTCATTTGTTGGCTTTTTTTCTCTTTTTAAGTGAGTTTTACCATTAATCTGTTTCCTACGAGACAACAATGCACCCAGCATGTATACTTTCTTCCACAGAAACCATTTATTATCAACTGTTAATCTCACAGATCATTAACAATGATTTTTTTTTAAACGATGATTAATGCAGGAAAATAGTGGACATAGTACTGATGTTAAAATTCTGTTTTAAGACACTAATTTTTCGACATCTTGCTGAGTGATAGAATTGTTTTACTAAGGTCTTAAACTAGATATATTTTAAGGCTGCATTAAATACTTGAATTATGCCTCTGCATTTTTATCAAGTTTTGCTATAGGTTTTTTTTTTTTTTTAATGCAAGCTCTAGAATGTGTATTTTGGGATTCCTAGAATGTGTATTTTGGGATTCATTTTTCAAAATGCATCACATTCTAGTCATTCACTTGTTAATCATGTTAACTTTTTCTTATAGAAATGATTGAGTAAATAAGACTCATCTGTATATACACACCACACAAAAATACTCAGTGCAGCTTACTGGGGAACAAGCTACTCTTGATTTGACTGTGTTCGGGTTGAAGATAACTGCCTATAGAAGCGCTGTTGAGTACCCCTTGCTGCTCAGAGGGCCTGAGCTTTAACCCAAACTTGTACTTAAGACATACAGCCTGAGGTAGTTTTTTTTCTTTTATATTGCCAATTAAACTCACATTAGCTGTAAGTATCCTCCACTACTTAAAAATGTGCCTTTATGTACTCTGCTATTACAATCTAAATTCAAGAATTCAAGCTGAAGACGAACTAATTAAAGCTAAGATACAAAACATGTTGTCCTTCCAATGCTACGGCCAGCTCTTAAAAAACAGAATTACATCAATTCCACAATATTGGATTCCCATTCTTTTTTGTTTGAAGACTGAAGAAACACAATGCAAGCAGATTTTAAGGAAGACAGAAGTAGCCTGGTTTTCACATAGCTGATAAGAATTAATACACAGAGTCATTAATGTTTTCTAAAAAGACATTTCCACCTAATGCTATCTCATTTTATATTTGAAACCCCCAAATGTATTTTCTCTATAAAAACTAAGCACTGTAATTTGATAGTGAACATTAAACTATTTTATAATGCCCTCAACATACAGTCTATTTTTCTCAATATCTCCTCTTTCAAGGAGTTTAAGTTCTGACACGCCTTTTTAAAATTATGTTCTCTAGAAAATGATTAGGTTTTTGCTGTGTTTTTTTCCCCCACAATGTACATTCGGCAGTTGAATACACAGCCCATGTTGTCTGTGTTTGTGGCCTTTTCTACAAGATCATGAAAGCTACAGGTTTGGTTTGGTTTTCAAACTCAATTACTGAATGTCTTTTATGATAATATTCTGTATTATAGCAATCTATGCTTCACTTACCCAGTGTCCTTGACATCACTGGCAAAGCAGAGCTCAGCACCAAGATTGAAACACAGTTTCCAATTATCTGTTTGAAAATGACAAACAGCATTTAAATCGTTTTCTTCTTCAATGATCCTATTTACAAGAAAAAGTGGCCAAGATCAAGGAATTTCAAGAATTCCTTGAAATATCATTGTTCACATCAGACCTCAAGAATTTTTCAACATTTTTTGGTCTTGCTTACTTCTGTCACACCTCTCCATATGGTGTTAGACAACCGATCATCCAAGAGTTAAAAATCAAATACATAATCATTTATTTTTAACCAAAGCACTAAGTATGTCTAGATTCAAAGTAATTCAAAGCTAGCAGGTTGCAAAGCATTAACTATTTAAGTCCTGCAAACTTTTTATAAAGAAACCATTCCATGAGCTTAAATAGATGACTGACACATCAGCTTAAGCTTTGTATGTTACTGCTTGCAGGATTAGCATTATTTAAAAAAATGACAACAAAGAGCTTCCTTTCAATTGAATGTCAGTTGACTACTTTAAATAGTATGAAAAAAATCACAGCTGTTAGATTTTACTCCAGTTTTTGTGAAGCCTTTATAAAGAGTAATTGAAACTTCTTTCTCTCACGAGGGATCACTTTCTTCAGCTCTAATTCTATCAGAATTCCAAATGAAAAAAACTTCTTAAAGTAAGTAGATATTTGTGCAATCACTACTTCTGTACTATTTCTGGTGTACTGTAAACAGACTACACAAAGCACTAAGAACATTCCAATTCCCTACTAATCTCCTACATCCACTCTACATGTTTGCCTATTTTCTCACTTTCAATAATTTATAGTAAAAAACGTTTTTATCCAATACTTTCTTTTTTTAACAGTGAAACTAATTGAATAAATAATTAAATTCAACATCTGTTCCTTGGTTACTGATCACCTCCCCTTGTCAGCTGTGGGAATATTTTGCCAAAAAAGCTAAGTGTGTTCCTCAGCATTAGGTAACAGCATTTGTCATTCTGAAGCCAGTGCTAAACTGTAGAAAGTCAAATTAGCCTCAAACTGCAAAATGTTGCTGAATAGATCTCCTTAGTCTTAGTTTAATTATTCAAATTTGAATTACTTTGTATTACTTCTAGCAACCAAGTTCTTCAGATTTCAAACAAGCTCCCTGAAGTACAATCAGAGTTACTCATTAGCAATACGTTTCCTTTGAAACAAGCTCTTTCACTAGCTTTTCTATAGCTGGTTAACAAGCTCTGCTATTCCCAGCTTTTTACAAGTGAATGGATGCCATCCAAACTAAACAGAGCACATCCTTTTTCCCACTCATTCAGCATTTTGAAAATCCTCCAGTTTGTGTTTACGCAGCTTACAAACAAATACTGATCACTGCAAATGAGCCATTCAGGGCAATTACTAACTAAAAGAGTCAGTTTGTCTTGGGTGGCAAGAGAGGAGGGGGCCATCACAGACTTTACCTTACCTTTGTCATAGTTGTGTCATCCTTCCTGGGAGTGAAATTTTCAAAAAAACGAAGACTGTAGAAGCCGACGACAGAGGATACCATAAGATAGCTGTGAGAATCAAGGAAAAAGGAACCTCCAAAGAATGCAAGGTTCACTCAAGTTCTCAGCAGTCTCCTAAATGTCTTAAGAACCAGAGGGGAAAAAAAAGAAAACAAAAACACTCCGAGTGCTTGAGGACTGACCTATCTCTTTCTTCTTTCCAAAGAAGTGTCTTAGTAAATTACTGGTGTCCCAGAAAGCTAGACGGAATACTTGTTAACAGAAAACTCTTAAAGAAAGGATACAAAATCAAGATGATTTCGAGCGCTGCTCCCACAAAACCAAAGGTGGATAGGGATGCATTTCCTATTCCAGGTCCCTAGAAGGAGAAAAAGACTTTGCATAATTTATTAAGATACATACAACATACATAAAGTTGCTTATACCAGTACCAAAAAGATATTAAATAAAGCCTTTTCTTAATTATTTAAGGATCATTCTAATGTTCTAGCCTGCGTGTTTCACATCCCATGCAATTGCATCAGCTAGCTTTCAAACTTGAGTGAAAGGCAATAGTNCAAATTTGAATTACTTTGTATTACTTCTAGCAACCAAGTTCTTCAGATTTCAAACAAGCTCCCTGAAGTACAATCAGAGTTACTCATTAGCAATACGTTTCCTTTGAAACAAGCTCTTTCACTAGCTTTTCTATAGCTGGTTAACAAGCTCTGCTATTCCCAGCTTTTTACAAGTGAATGGATGCCATCCAAACTAAACAGAGCACATCCTTTTTCCCACTCATTCAGCATTTTGAAAATCCTCCAGTTTGTGTTTACGCAGCTTACAAACAAATACTGATCACTGCAAATGAGCCATTCAGGGCAATTACTAACTAAAAGAGTCAGTTTGTCTTGGGTGGCAAGAGAGGAGGGGGCCATCACAGACTTTACCTTACCTTTGTCATAGTTGTGTCATCCTTCCTGGGAGTGAAATTTTCAAAAAAACGAAGACTGTAGAAGCCGACGACAGAGGATACCATAAGATAGCTGTGAGAATCAAGGAAAAAGGAACCTCCAAAGAATGCAAGGTTCACTCAAGTTCTCAGCAGTCTCCTAAATGTCTTAAGAACCAGAGGGGAAAAAAAAGAAAACAAAAACACTCCGAGTGCTTGAGGACTGACCTATCTCTTTCTTCTTTCCAAAGAAGTGTCTTAGTAAATTACTGGTGTCCCAGAAAGCTAGACGGAATACTTGTTAACAGAAAACTCTTAAAGAAAGGATACAAAATCAAGATGATTTCGAGCGCTGCTCCCACAAAACCAAAGGTGGATAGGGATGCATTTCCTATTCCAGGTCCCTAGAAGGAGAAAAAGACTTTGCATAATTTATTAAGATACATACAACATACATAAAGTTGCTTATACCAGTACCAAAAAGATATTAAATAAAGCCTTTTCTTAATTATTTAAGGATCATTCTAATGTTCTAGCCTGCGTGTTTCACATCCCATGCAATTGCATCAGCTAGCTTTCAAACTTGAGTGAAAGGCAATAGTGTGGAAGT
>VXAV01009408.1:370794-385441 GCA_013399715.1 Alectura lathami | reverse complement strand
TCTTGACCTTTACAGAAATAATTCAGAGCTAAAGAGAGAGAAGTAATGCATCAGATTGTCTCAAGCAATCCCAAATATGTCATGATGTATGAAAAGACTGTGCTACCGAACTCCGTGCCAGGATGCCAAGTACTACAACTTTTCTGAAATTATGTTAAAAATCAGATCCAAATCAGACTCCCTGTTTAAAATGTTTGTTGGGCAGGGGCAAGGATTCTGTGGGAAGCATTCCTAGAAACAATGACAGTTTGAAAGGACTGCAAATGCACATATTTGGTTAAAAACAACTAGAATCAATCAAGTGACTTACAAACTGAACACAGTATCTTAAGGTCACTTACTCAACTGCAGTCCACATGAAACAGTATGAGAAAAAAAAATACATTACCTAGATTTGTTTTCCTGCACCTCACTTTTTCAAGCTCCCGTTCCAACTCCACTGTCTGGTCTTCCACTGTGGAAGGTGTACCTTTTAAAGCACGAGACATCATTTTGGTTTGGATGGGACTAACTGCAGTACTGCAAGACATGCTGTGAACATTCACATTCAGGAGACATCACATGAACACTTGTGAGTTCAGACTGCAGGTGTCTGTTTTTCAACTCCTTTTCAGAAACCACTTGTGGCATGGCAGTGTGACACAGAATGGCTTCATTCTTTTGCCTCCATACCACTAGCATATCAAGAAGCAAAGGATCTCTGGATGCCCTTCAAGGGCATTACTATTTGGCAGCTTAAAGACAAAGTGCACCTCTGCCTCCAAGCTAAGGAAGTTGCTGACTGAACCTGCAGTTTCAGCTTCTGCCTGTCTTCCTCTCCCCCTCCCCTTCTGTACTCCGTCTCCTTGGTTTCCATACTGCTGCCCTGCCTGTTGCAATTCCTTCTGCTCTCATCTCCACCTGACCACCAGCTCACTGCAGACAGCCTTTGCAGTGCAAAGCTCTCGCCAACAACCACGACCTAATCTTCTTCACAGTCACCCATGAGACCANTTCTTCTCTGCCTTGCTCATTTTCTGCCAAGAAGTCTTCCTCTCCCTCCAGCAGGTCAAGGGAAGCCAGCAGACTTTCCCTCTCCATCCTTTCCTCTCCAGCCTCTGATCCTCCTTCCAGCAGCCAGCCTTCCCACTGCAAGCACACTTGGATTTCTCTTGACTCCTGTTCCTCTTCAAACACTGCCTGGTGTTCAAGCAACGACAGAGCTTAGAAACACTGACTAGAGAGCTGCTCTTTCACTTCTGATCTCATGATTTCTAGTTTAGCCTTTACTCTTGGCAGTCAGGGATAAGTCAAACACCCCCCACTCACCTTTCTCCCACGCATGTGCCTAGTATTTCTATTCAGAAATAATAAGTTAAGAGTGCTCATATATTCCCCATTCCAGGCCAAACTCATTCTGCCAGAACATTGTGGCAGTACCAGTTCAAGGTCTTAATAACCCCACAGTCCCCCCTATTATCTTCTTTCTCGATTTACATTGACACCCTTCTGTCTGTTGGCCATTCCCTGCCCTTGGCCTCGCCTTTGATTGCAGCCTAACCTGTAGCAGCACAATGCTACAGATGTTGCGGTTTTTTTGTTTGGTTGGTTGGTTTTTTACACACTAAAGTTTCTATGAGACTAATCACCTTGTCCAGGCTTTTTTTTTTTCTCCTATCTTGATAATTTGTCTACAAAAACTAAATAGCACATAGGTTGCTGGCACACTAACACTATGGCCCAGTCTCATTATTTCCTTATTTTCTGTTGTCTGTTGATCCATCTAGCAATCACAGTACAAGATAGGATAAATTTCTTATTCCCCATCCTTCATATTCTTGCAGCATCCAGCACAGTGAGGTCCTACATGAAAATCAACTTAGAAAAGCGTATTTCCTGGATTTTTTTTTTGAAATCTTCACTCCTCTTTATTTCAGAGTATTAATTTAATTTTTCCATGTATTCAAATTTTCAGTTAGGCATACAAATCTTTCAGAAATTCATTTTTGAAGTATTTAACTGCTTTCTTCTTTCACTCACATTTTGGCACATAACACATTTCCTCTGTATGCCTAAACTTGTCTTTCATATCACTGTCATAACACGTACATCGTAATACCCACAGTGGCTTCAATACATAAACATCTCAAATCCTAGAACTAACCAGGAAAATATAAATACTGTTAGTTCTAATAACTTTTACTCACTTGAATTCAAGTACCTACAATGATCATTATTTAAGTATACATTGAGAAATGAAACTAAGTGATCAAAACATGAGTTGGGTTTTGTTTATTTTTATTAGAATGAGGGTTGGTTTCTTTAATTTTATTTTTAAATTTTTAAGCAAGTCTCATTATCAATATAAAACAAGCTGATGCATTCCCCCCTCCTAAAACAGCTGTTTTATGGAATGCCTAATTAATATTATCAGTTTAATAAAATGGATGGCTATAGAGCTCAGTGGAAAAAGTCTCAAGAACCTTGATAAAATAAGAAAACTCAGTGAGCATCTGACATTTTCTTCTCCATAATTGACTTAGTGGACTCTGTGGAAAAGCATGATTTGAGATATATGCAGTTTTTTCCCCTTCAATATAAGGATTCAGAGCTCAAGACTGATATCCATGGGAGCCTTTCCAACAAAGTCAGCATAATCACATTAGATCTCTAAAGAGACACCTTGATACAAACTCTGAATCATACCTAAGTGCTGTTGTGGTTCCTCCTTAAAAGTGGTAGCAAACAGGTTGCTGTACAAAAGGATATTTTATGAGCAGGGCAGGCAAAGTTTCAGATCAGTCAAAAGAATATTTGAAAAGGATGCAGCTAAATTCTTAAAAGCTCTACACCATTAGCTTTATTTCAAACATGCACAAAGTTCAATGTCAGCGCTGTCTAGCCAATAAATCAAATTGGTAGACGAGACTTGTTTGGACTAGCAATGAAAAGTTAGAAGGGATTCTCCAAGAAAGCCACAAAGCAGCTCATTTAAGGTCAATTTAACGGTATTATTCTGTTTTTCTTCCAGCCCAGACCTAAGATTTCAGTACCTCAAAGGAAATTGTAAGAGTATCTATTTGCATTCCCCCAGGTGATTGGCAGTTCAACACCAATTAGTTCAAAATTACACTGTTACTAGCGTGCAATAAAAACAACACCTTTCATCTTTCTTACATAAGAAAGGATACCTTCAGAGCCAATAACTTTGATCAAGTAAGTATTTTTGATCCTACCCCACCCATCTCTTTGGATTCAGGAAAACTAATAGCTGAAGGCAAGTTTTTTCTTTTAATATAAAAAGTCCCAGCTTTATTCTTCAACTGTAGGAGTGATGTGGGTACTGAAATATAATACACTGGAAACAAACATTTTTCCAAAGCCCAGTATCTCCTCAACAGAATAAAATACTGGGGTAGATAAAGTGATTAAACCTCCCTGTCCCTCCTCCAATTTTCACTTATAGACTGGAGACACCTGAGAACGAAGAAAATCAGTTTCCACAAAGATAATCTAACTGGGAAACTGCATGTTTATGCTCAAATATGAGGAGGTTTAGAGAAAATTATATCAACTGCACCACAGCCACAATAGTTACATCTGTACTAAGAAAAGAAGGCACAGCTCACCCAGCTGAACTCTTTTTCCCCTCTGAAAACAGAGGTTTTACCCAGCCAGCCCAATCAGAAGCGACTCATGCTAACCCCTTGCTATGCCCAGGCATTGTCTGAGGAACACAGCAGTGCTAGGAGTGTGACAGCAATTATTCCACCACGAGATGACCAGCATTGGTATCACCACGTATTGCTTAAGGCTGTGGTCTGGTCCTCTTTAGTTCTACTGAAATGTGAACTCTTTGGCTATATGTATAAATGCACTATGTATTTCAAAACACTTTAATGCTAAGTTGTCCAGCAGCCTTAAGCACATACAATATTTCCACTATGACAACTGCAGGAAAGCTGCAATGGCCATGGTACGAGAAGCCTACAGCCTAATATATCACATCTGATACAGCAACATAACACACAGAGGTGTAAGTGAAGGTGTAAGTCACAGATTACAGCCTCTGACATCACAGCACTGTATTAATCTATGTAGTCAGCACCACACCAACTACTACACTTTAAATTCAGTAAATATGATAAGCTTGAGCCTTCATAGTTTTGGCAAAATTTGTCTGGTATAATTTGTCTATTTGTCTGGTATAATTTGTGTCTTAGAGTTCTGGCAAAGGGGATGAAGCTTTCCATCCTTGCCACACAAAGAAAAACAATACTTAATCACATAAATAATTACTCAAAAATCTTGCAGAATGTCTTGTGCATGTAACATGCCCCTCCACCTACTTGCTATTCCCAAGTTAAGCTAAAGAGGAGATACAAATCTGAAGTCCATTGCATTTCTCTGTATACTAAACTACAAGTTTTCTAGCATTCCTTCAAACAGGGGTGCCAATGTCATTCCCTCAGCATGTGAATGAGAGCAATTCAATTCCCTCTTCTAACAAGAATTAAGCCCCCATCCTTCACCTCTCAAGCTCTATGGGATATGGGAGGGTTGCAATTTAACTTCATGATGAATTCCAAACAATTCACAAAAAATCCCATCTTTCTGCTAGTGCAGGTGACTTCCTTAACTGCAAGTCCTAAATGCAGATCCAGTTAAGATTCCTACTAGGCCCATCTCAAGTGGCATTATGAAATTGCAACAGATATCACACACGAAAACAGACAATCATCTAAATTACTTCCTCCACCTGAATGGTGAAAACCACTCTGCACTACTTCTAATAGACACCTGAGTAACTATTTGCTCCTTTTTCTGTATTGCTTCTTCTCATACAGAAGCATCATCACCATGACAACGTCAACGTAAAATATTCAGTAACAAATATTTTACAGTTGCTAGCTAACATCAAATACACAAAACCCCACCATAGCTTCAAAGGTATTCACTCAAACATTGTTTTGCACATTTGGATGTCTATATGCATATATATGTGTACATATACATCAGTATAAAACTGCATAGCTTCCAAAACAGCAGAGGTGAACATTGCCTTTAAACTGAAACCATGCCTGATTTTAGCACAGAAGTCACTACTCCACCAACTTTAAGTGCTGGAACAAAGACCATGATCTACTGTTATCAAAGATACTGTCCCTAATTAACTTTAACCAGAGGCTTACTGAGAACTGAAAGAAGGAAAGATTGAGGTATGACTGATGAGAAAAAAAAGGCTGGAACAAAGAAAATGGAGGCTAAAAAAGTCATATGCCTTCCAGAGAAGACAACAACAGATGAAAGTAATGACATGACTCATCTTTGATTTTCCAGTCTGAAGCAATTATATTGACTGTGGATGGATGGTTATCCATGCAGTTAACAGCAACTTAAGAGAATTTGTACAATGTGATTTCTAGATTTTAAGAGCTAGAATTTACATATTTTCCATAACTGGCATCTGTTACACTGCAATATTCTTTATAATAGAAGCTAAAGCTTCACACTGCTTTTAAAGTATTTTGGAACAAGAACATCTTGTCAAGAATGGCAGAAATATAATACTAAAATCAAGAAGCCCCAAACATTTATAATTTATTCATTGTAATTGCTCATTAATGGATGGCACAGGAACAATTACATTCACCACATGACTCCTAGAGCATAAAGAAGCGCTATGATACTTAGAATCTAAACTAATAATTCATTAAACAATAATTCAAACAAAAAAAATCCTCCAAATAAGCAAAATTCATAATGCAGGGCATTGCCTCTTTTCCTAGTAGAGCAAGTTCACTGCTCTTCAGGAAGGGCTAGAATACAGTCATTTACCAACCAAAACTATTTTACAGTAAGAGTGGAGAGTTTGGTGAACCTCAGCTTGGTTGCTCAGTCTCAGAATACTAGAGCTGATGAACACATGTTAAAAACAAAACACACACAAGCCAATCTTGAACACAGCAATCAATGAATTGTAAGCTTATAATGATTGTTTCATACTAAAATCTTGGACTTCCCTATTCGGAGAGAAGAGGCTATTTATGTAACAGTAAGATCAATACCTATGGCTTGGAGCACTCTACTCTAAATGCTGCGTTTGAAGCAGCAGCAGCACAAGCATACCATTAAGCTTCCTCTGAATTGCTTCTTCCTCTAAAGTGATGATATACATCTGCTCATCTAGGTCTTCAAGGATCTGTATTTGGAAACAGAAACATGAACTGACTGAGTATCAGAGTCACTTTTTTGATCTACTTAGTGATGTTTTGTTCCAGGAACCTGCATTTTAAATACGTATTGATATTATGAAGTTGTAGGATACAAGAAGGAACTCCATAGGAGATGCTCCATTCTGTTACAGATCTGTTTCTTTGCTGCAAACTGTTAAGTTTTTATTTCAGGTTAAAACTTGTATGTTTAAATCTTATTCTAAAGAGACTTGGGGAACAGGGAATGGACAGCCCATCTGACCTGTATTCACATCTTTCTGTATTGAAGTGGGGAGAAGATAAGCAAGCTACTGACCTTCACATTCAGTTTGATTTAAACAAAACTGCATATTTTGAAAAAATTTAAAAAAATCTCCTAAGCCAGTATTTCAAACAAATATAAGTTAATATTCAAAGTTAAAAAGCAAAATACATGAAGCGTATCTACCTCAATGTTAGGTGCTTTAAATTTAAAGCTTACAAGCAGCAAAACAATTGTGTACATTGTTTATATTTTCAGGGTTGACCTGACTAATGAAAAGGAATGCAAGACTAAACACACCCAAATTTTAGTAAATACAAACTAGGAAGCATGACAGCAAGGTCACTAGAGCACGTGCACATAGTAGAAACTTGTCCATTCCCTCACAGCATTCAGTACAATCACCATACAGTACCTACGTTTCAGAATTTCCCACAGGTGCCAGCTACCTACAGGCACAACTTCTCTCATTTAAGTGTACCCCCCAGGTACCTTTTCTTGTCATCCAGCCTTAGTTTGCTCTCATATCCTTAGCTCTTGAGCTCAGAAAAAAACCACACTCTTCAGGCATTTGCAAAACAGACAGTAGGCAATACCAGCCATTAATATTAGCACTGGTAGTGTTAATATAAACACCAATGGAAGTCTACACTATTAAAAAAAGCTTTGAGGAAAAAAGCAGGCTTCTGTGCTATGAGAAAAAAGTGAAAACAAGAATGAAGATATTGACTATAGAAACTCAGATGAATTGAAAAGAATTATGTAGAAGTACCAGCATTCTGCAAGAAAGTAGTTCAATGCCACCGTACTTTCTAACAGCACACACGACAGTTTTGTGTAACACTTACTGTTGGCTTCACCAGCAACTGACCCATTACTGTAAACATCCGTGAAAGTCCCACTGGCGTGCACACTGCAAAGGAAGGAAGATACGCAGACCAGTGATTTGTAAGTCAAAGACCAGTTTTTCTTTGCACGTTCATTCCACATACAACAGCATACAGTTCTCAAGACAACGGAGAGATCTTCGAACTCCACCCTGAACTTTAGAACTTATTGCTATTATAACAATTTTGATCAAGACAAGCATCTCTCCTTTTAGAGCTTAACTGATTTTTTTTCTGCCATCATAGAACACTATATAATGAGGTATCTTTAACTTCCTCATGTGATTATTTATCCAAAACATGTGGCACCAGAGGCTGTGTCTATTCTAGGGAAATCAGCAGAGCCAGGAAGCATTCCTGGGGGCTAAGCCCAGATCATCTACACAAGAACATCGTAACTACAGCTGGCATGATTTTGCCTTGAGCCAGTCTGTACTTTCCCAAACAGTTTCCAGGTGTAGTTCTGCAGGTCATGCAGCCCAGAAGCCATTATCATGGGGCAACACGCACAGAGCCACCTTCTGGAAACTGCAACACTATGGACAGGACAACACTGCGGCCACAGTGCTGGTGACCAGCTCAGACATTTAATCTGCTAGCACTGGTGTAGCTGTAAGCTCAGGACATCATGAAGCTACTTTGCTGTAAAAGCTATACTGCAACTTCAGGTGACAGTAGGCTCAGCCCCCAAATTTTAAGCTTCTTTTTCTTTTAAAAAAAAAAAAAAAGTGATTTGTCCTTTTTGATAGTAGCCTGTGATGGCTTCCAGGTATGGTGCAGGTATGCTTATAGGGAGAAAGGCTCAAACTTCAATTTCTTTTACTATTAATTTTTTATTGTAAACTATTAGGGAGAACAGCTTTCAAATACTGAAGACTATAGGAGATAGAAGGAATTTGTAACAGCAGGAATAAGGATATACATTTGTAGTTTACATTATCCTAAAACAATGTTAAAAATGGAGATGCACAGCATACAGATTTTATAGTGAGGATTCCATTTATTTTCATTAACTAGTGCTTCACTACAACTACTACATATTACAGGAAGAATAGAAAGCATTCACAACAGCTAACTTAAGCTTGTCTTCCTTGACTAAAGAGGGAGCCCGTAGGAAAAGGAGAAAAGGGAAAAGCAGCACTGCTGCAAATCACCCCAGCAATAAGCCTGTCACTTCCTTACTGATATCCTGCTTCAGCCAGCTGAAGATGTAATGAAGCTCTACCCCAGCGTCTACCACTTCCCAACTGCTGTACGCTGCCCTTTCAGCTATGCAGATAACAGCTTGGAGGGCTTTAAGTAATTCCAGGGATTTTGTTATGTGAGTTAGAAATAACTATTCCAAAAACCAGCATTTAAACCCAATTACTTTCATAGAATCATAGCATCATAGAAACATCCAAGTTGGAAGGACCTTTAAAGGCCATCTTGTCCAGTTCCCCTGCAGTGCACAGGGACACCTACGGCTGGATCAGGTTGCTCAGAGCCCTGTCCAGCCTGACCTTGAAGGTCTCCAGGGACAGGGCATCCACCACCTCTCTGGGCAACCTGTGCCAGAGCTTCACCACCCTTAGCATAAAAAGCTTTTTCCTTATATCCAGTCTAAATCTTTCCTCTCTCAATTTGAAACCATTTCCCCTAGTCCTATCACAACTGTCCCCGCTAAAGAGTCTGTCTCCTTCTTTCTTGTAGTTCTTGGTGAACTGCATAGCAGTAGCCTTAGAACACATACTGTGTTGTCAGCTCTGCTGAAACAAACTGCAAGACACGTGGGAAGTTTGTAAGCCAAGTTCCCCATTAAAAGATTCAGTCTTAAACAGCCCAAATGTTCATGAATGAGACAGTCAAACACTTTTTTTCCCCTGTCCCATTTCTTCCCTCCATCTCACACTCCATTAAAGTGGATTTAAGAATCTCCACATACAGAGAAGCTAAGGAGACAAACCAAGTTCTCCAAGTAACGCCTTCCACAGACTGATCTGCTCAGTTAAGTAAATGTCTCAAACCATCAATCCCCACTCTCTCTCCATAAAGACAGCCCCATAAATTTTAGCTGTCAACCTTTAAAAACTAGCGAACAGGTGAAACCATGATGATCTATAGCAAGGGAGATGTTCCACACCCCCCGTCAGCAATTTCTTTTTAAAGACAATCTGGGGCAGCAGACATGAGAAGAGCCCTGAAATGAAGTGTGATTTGGAGCCTCCTATCATCTTTCCTACTCCCTAAGCAGTGATGAGGGAGCTCTGGCTAGGACCAGTTGGAATAAGATCCATTTGTTTTGTCTGGAGGTCTGTTATATGACTGCATGCTGGCCAGATACCAGATCTGGATTAACTGTGTTATGTTCCAACTTCTGACCTTAGAGGAATATCCTCAACATTTTCATTTAAAAACAGGGAGGAGCATAGTTTACTGAACACAGGACAAACTAAGCGCTCTGACTTCACTCTGTACTGCTAACCTCCTGCAGACATTTCACTTAAATTGAGTCTTCCTATGCAGAATGGAGTCACTACTTTTCAAATATTTGCTTTAAGAAATTAAGATTTAGGTGAGGTGTGAAGTGCCTCAAAATCTGGAAGTGTAAGGTTGCATTTGTTTACAAACTTCAAAATTCCAACCTAACAAATTTATACCAAAATTTAAACTTATACAAAGTTTTCACATCCAATTTTGACAGTGAAAGAACAGTTTCCATCACTTTTTAAAGAACATAAAAACATTCAACTTTTGAAAAAAAAATCAGGAATATACTTACACAGAAGCAACAAGCATCCCATCAGAGATATACAGGAATATAAATACGGGAGGTAGAATTCCCAGAGGTCTGCAAAGAACACATTAGGTACAGCCTTAGCTTATTATGAATAGGCTGCTTAAGTCACAAATACAACTGAATTAACTCACTTCCCTAAGCTTTCTCCTCCAGGACTGAAGAACTTCCCTATTTTGAAGTATTAACTGAGTAATTTTAGTTTATAAATCTGCAGGCAACAAAATCCTGTAGCACTTCAGCTTGAAAAATATCTCCAGCTTTGATTCCCACCCCCTTTAAATCACCCATTTTTAATGCAGATATACAGCATCTTGTCCATGTGAGCATAAAATGTCTCAGCATGCTAAAAATTGATTTAATAAACTTATTGAATGGGAAAAAAAAGGGTTAGCTAAATTAATACAACTTCTCAACCTGTACAATACTCACAAAGCGTTTGCTAGAAATACATTTAACTGAAAACCTCCAATTCCATAATTAAAACAAAAGTAGTGCAGAGGGGTTTTTTTGTTTGTTCTTCAAAATTCCATACCATACAAAGACTCCATACTGGCAGCATCATTGTCTATGAGGGCTGAGGCCACCCATACGATTCCAAGGATAAGCAGTGCAAGAAGTATGAGCATTACAAGGGTTTCCAAAATGCGGGCTCTGATCCCCTGTGGGCAGAAGAGAGGGGAGAGAGAATAGCCAGAAAACTTTGAATCAGACATTTTCAAACATAAGAAAAATATAAATAAATAGCAGTTCTTTCTTCCTAAATATATATCCACGTTTTATTATGTAGACAAAAGGATAACATGTAATGTGCATTTAAAATACAGTCTTTATGTGCATGAAAAAGGAAGTACTTACGGCTTTATGATGCCTAGGTTGCATTTTTCCCCTTAAAACCGTAGAAAAGTGTTTTAAATTGCATATGCCTTATAGTTCTCATTAATCTCATTATTCCATAAAATATTCTTTATATCATATGATTTTGTCTGAGCATTTTTAAAGAGATGGATTACTTTTCTAATACTTTCAGCAAAGAAAGTGGATTAGCAAATTTTTATCTATGATTCCAATCAAGGGAATGGAAAGCCAATTATGGCAAATAGCCAAATAGCCCCGGCAAGCATTAAGCCTCACACGGAGGTACAATGCGCCCATTTAGCTAAGGCACATTCTTCAACTGGAACTGCCTCTGCCCCGCTCCTCGCAGTCTGCGGAGCCCTCAAGCGCCCTGCCGCAGAACTGCTCCCCGCAGCCCTGCGGGCTGAGCCACGCTGCTCCGGAGACAGACACGGCACAGGTCTGCCAGGCTGCGCCAAGGCATCTGCCCACGAGTACAAACAGCAGCGTCTAATTGCTGTGCATTGCATTTGCAAATCTCAATATACCAAAAACCTTTGTTGTATTTACACCCACACTACACCACACAGGATACATATAACACAACCTCAGTACCCAATCCTGGATGAAGGCCTTAGACATCTTCACCAGGTGCACAGAGCTCCTCTAGAACACCGATTCCCCTCTGCCATCAGTCCCACGCAGAACAGTTAGCGTGAAGGAGCACAAAGCTAAAAACAGGAATTGAGACCTTCACGAAATTTCCCTTCAGGCCTAACTGTGGTAGGTCAGGACAAACTCCATAAAGGCTCTCAACTTTCCAATTTCAAACAAGAGGCAGTATGGATAAGAGATGGATTTAATCCTAGAATGTATTTTCATGTATAATAGAAGCGGCACTGAGGTTCATTTATTAAAGTATAATTTTTATAGTGCTCAGAAACTTGCTTTGTCATCCATGAGTTATTTTGAAGTTGAGCATGTTAGCCAAATAAGTATTTGAAGATTGAAGATATTCAATAGCCATATGTTAAACACTAAAGATGTGAATTTAAGCAATAGTTAACCAGAAAAATGTACTGCAGTCTAATGTTTGTGGTATTCCCTCCCCCCCTCAAATCACAAACTTCTTACAGACTTGAAAGAGTCATAAAACAGCAATTTAACCTTCAGAGGTAAATAAATTCGCTAAGCCTACTGCATTTACCTGCATCTGTCCTTCTTCCAGTACAGAACGCTGGACACAGAGCTTTCACTTTACAACAGAAAAATGCCACCGCATTAGAAGAAAACCCAAAACAAAGATGCATGCAAGGAGATCTGCTTTTGAGCTTTACAAGAAGCTTGAAGACTCCTTTTCTCTCCTGAGCACAGGAAAAGGTGAAGCTGTCTTCTGAGCTTCTGACAGCCTTAGCCACAAAAAGCTGATTCCCAGCTTCTCCACTACAGGACACATGTCCCAGTGTCAGCCGTGGATTCAAGCTTCACAGCAGTGGCTGCTTCTGGGCAAAGCTGGAAAATATTTCATTTTATGGGGAGCCCAGAACATCAAATCCTCTTCCTTTGGATGAAGGAGTACAATTGTCAAAACAGAGAACAAGAACTGCATTGTGATGTATTAACAGTTGCTTCTGCCAACTGTGCTAACTTCCTTTCATATTTACTGCAAGTGTTCTCTGGGAGAAGATTAGGACAAGGCAGATAATGCTCTCAAAAGAGGGAGAGGACCATAGCCAGAGGTAACCACTCCCAGCCAGAAGGACTACCCGCACAAACTCTACAAAAAGCAAGTTACATGCATAATGTGTCTTTCCCATAATTTGTTCCATACTACTTAGAATAATCTTTGATCCTCAGAAAGTTTGATCACTTTTTTTTTTCCCCAGAAGGTAGGCTTGTTTGTTCAGGTGCTTTTGCATTTCTCAAACACTTAAAGCTTGAACATTAAAATTAGTAACATCACTAATTTAAGAGCTGGGCAAAAAGCTCTTCTCCTGATTGAGGACATAGAAATAGTGGGGAAATACAAGCAAGAGATGCAAAACATGTCACTGAGAGGAAAATTAAGCAAACAGACTCTGAAATCCACTACTGACTTTTTTGAGCAAATACCTTCTCACTGACTTTTTCATTCTGGCTTAGCATTTCTTCTTTGAAGCATTCAACTTTTCTCCTCTCCCACAGCCCCATTATATTACACAGCTTTCTCAGATAAAAGAAAAACGTCACGGCATATCTTTGTGGCACAGATGATATTGCCACTTCTATTTCACAAAATGCTTGCTGCACTTTGAGTCCATTTACTCTTCAACGTTTTGTGTGAAATAGAACATTAAGTTTAGTCTGACATCTTCAAAACCAGCAAATCGATCTAAAACTGGAGATTTCAAAGCAGCTTGAAAGAGTGCATTTATTGTTCATGTTCAGCCTACATCCTATCTGCCTTGAGCACAGAGCATGCAACATGGAAGAACACAGTGTAGGTATGCAAGTTAACGTTCCAGCTACGCAAGGAAAAATAGTCATAGTGCTAAATCTTAATAACAAAAAAGTGACTGCATTTGGATCAGCTGAAAAAGTTCTTTGCTTTCTCCTCAGTGCGCAGCTGGAACCCAGGGAAACCTTCACTGCACCAGCGATGAGGTGCACATACACGTGTGCACAGACAGGTAGGTGAGGGAGCTGGGAAGTGTCACCTTCTACTTCAGGCTTTCCCAGTTCAATTGTTTAACTGGGAGACGAAGTCTTATGAGCACCTGTAATCACTGCTTAACATTCCCACAGGAACTAGACTGGTTACAAGAAAGAAGAATGAGAGAATAGTTCATATTTTTAGTGTTATTTGCTTTCGAAAGGGAAAATGATGATGTCCAAACCCTCATCTGGCCTCCTGTTCCTGCTGGTTCTGACAGGTAGGCAAGAACAAGGGCAGAAAGCACCACAAAACCAACCTGCTTGCATCAGGTTTTTCAGAAAGATTTTCTGTATCACAGCTTTGAAACCTTCATTTGGTAACGCAATTACTAAATCATTCCTAAGGTATCCTTCATAAGGAAGGAATGCACAGGCCACAGTTAGTTCCCAGTTTTACGAATTACTTTATTGCAACTCAACTTGCAGTTTAACTAGTATTAAAGGAGGAGGGATTTACCTCCAAAACCAAGCATGGACAACAGTACAGAGCCAGAAGGACACATCCAGGATATCTTCAAAATGAGAAAGACTGGTTTGCATCTATCATATGTTCTAGTATTTGAAGGAGAATTCAAAAGTAAAATGCAAACTGAAGCAAGCTGTAACTATCTGTACAGCTTATAGGGAGGGACAATAAGAAGCACAATCTTGATATCACTATCAGTTAAGGAATCAAACTCAGATTTCAGTGCAGCGTTAACCACACAGCCTTAAGTAACGCTCTCATGCTGTAGACTTATGAGATGAACACAGTCATAATCCTTAGAAATAATTAAACATGCTCCCTTCCACCTCAGGCTAAGTGGTGTTGTTCTTAAATGCAGCAATAAGACAATCAAAGAGTGGGCTCCAGCATTACACCTGCCTTATTTTTCAGCAAGACAAGCTTTATCCCTGCAGTACTTCTATTAACATGCCAGTTCTAAGGAGGTCAAATCCCTTGCTTTCTCTTGGCCAAGTAGATGCTGGGATGTTGGTTAAGTTGGAACAGCAAAAA
>VXAV01009408.1:331265-353261 GCA_013399715.1 Alectura lathami | reverse complement strand
TTTATCTAAGGTCTACTAGGATTTTGGATGGCTTCACACCAGCTGCAGTACATCTTGTTTTAGTTCAGCCACCTCTACCACTAGCAAAAGCTTTGGTCAAACCTGGAAACACAAAGATGCTGAACTTCCTACCTTGCTATATAGAATAGAAACATAAATTATACTGTGCAGGCATAAAGTGGTATTTCCAAAAGACTACCACATTAAATAAAAAGATGATGGTCACAAAAATTCAAAGGTTCTTCTATGTGAAAGCTACTTTTTTTTCCCCCAACAGATTTCCAGCTAACCCACATTCTCAAGTATTGTAACAACTCTGACATGCACAGAGCATTTCAGTTCCTTAACACAGAGCTTTCACCCTCTGCAATGCCATACTGTAGTTTCTCCAAAGTAAACTCAGACACAGCAGTAAGGATTTTCCATTTCATAGCTTCTTTTCCCATATTTGGGAGTTAAGAATATAGATATCTGAAGAACTCAATCTCTGACAAAAATAGAATATTTTATTCCCCCTCCTCATGTAGGAGGCGTGCGAAACCTGCGATACCCCAATAATGTGCGACAGCACAGAGCATAAAATAATTTGACTATAAAAATCCTCTGAAGCCAAGGAGACTGATCCCTTGCTTAAAATAGCTAATCTGCAGGTGCAGTCAGGCTGCTCAGGGCTTTAGCCAGTTAAGTTTTGGAAAACTTCCAAGGATTTAGTCTCTCTGGATAGCCTTTTCCAGAATTTAACCACCCACTGTGAACAATTTTTGCTTTATGCCCTGACCGCATTGCTTCTTGCCTCACACCGCATGTGCCAGAGAAGAATTCCAACACAGTCCTCATCTACAACATCCAGGGTCTCTTCCCACCCCCACCCCCCCACCATACTTCCCAACTTGGCACAGAGATCTGTGAAATCTCAGAGCAGACCATGCCAGCAAAGACTGAGGCAAGGACCATCTCAAGCCAACAGCAGGAGGCTGCGTTCCTTGATCTTGCTCTAAACACAGCCCTCCCTGTGCCCCACTTGGGAAATCAGTCTTTCCCAATTCCACCCCAGAATACTAACCCAGGTGCTATTTCTACACTCCTCCTAGGCAGTTCATCCCTCCTTCCACCACCTGTGAACCTCCTCTCTGGCTCTGAGCTCAGCAGCTCCCATTAGGCCAAACCAGCCTTCCACCACTGCCGTGCCCATGGCAATGCACTGTTACAGTGCTTTAAGGAGGTCATCCCTGAAAATCTCCCATCTTCAGGGCATTCTCCAAGGACATCCCACATACACATTTCTAAACAGAACAAAGTCTGTTCTCTTAAAATATGTCTTTACCATACTATTTCCCTTATTTGCTTTTCCTCAGGTCTTAAACTACTCTGAGTCACCACAGTCTGAGTTACCATTAATTGCATACCAACAACAAGGGGGGCTGATCGTTTTAAAAAGAATTATTTCACTGCCCAGATAACACAAAAATGCACCCAACTGGTTTCAGAAAGATGATCGACAATATGCTTCATCTCCTGGCTTCACCTATCGACATTTAGTCTGTTGTAAATTTTTTTAGCCTTATTAAAGAAACCTTGCAAGTCAGGGATCTGGGAATTCAGGAATTTACTATACATAAATATTATTAAGCAATTTGTGGAAGTGTGTATTACCAAGCAAAAATGAGACCTCATGCAATTTCATGCAAAGCCCAATTACCACCTGTTCAGGAGAACAGAAAAGTGAAAGCAGGGTTAACTTGTAGTTTATTAGTTTCAGCTTAAATACCTCCACTCTGAAACAAGGTATTACCTCCTTGCTCCCACCAAATCTACTGAAGAACATCCTATTTCCATCAGTTATTTCCCTCAGACACACAGAAGTGGGCTGAAAGTTTTCAAATATCAGTATCTATTATATATGTTCTTGTACTTTTGCTTACCAAAAATTAACAGTTGAATTCAACTATCCAATCCCAACTGCTCACAGTCAGCAAGTTTCTTGAAACAAATGCTGTATTTAAAGAACAAGTCTATCATCATACGCAAACAGGCTCATGAATCTTGCATTTACACATGAGGAAGAACTTTGAACAGCGTATTTTCAAGTTACTTAGCTTCTGGTAGCTGTTATTGTAAAATGATATTCAAAGTAGTCAATTTGGTATAATTCCTTCAAGTCTGCATAAGATTTTAATAAAAAACATAGCAGCGATGACAGATTTTTATGACGCATCAACCAGCAGCAAAACCAATAAAATATCAACAATTCATTTAACATCTTAAATGAAAACCGGGTTATTAGTTTAAAAATAAGAACATCTGCAAACGTACAAAGAAGACATCCATTTTAATTATATTATGCTGAGTACTAACCATGAATTAGTGAGCCATTTAACCACTGAATATAGTAGTTTTGCGGAAAAGAAAGCAGGATCTCATTGCTGATTATTGAGAAAGGTAGAAGCAGGACTGCACCAGCTGAAACTGCTAGAGTGAAGGTGCTCAAGAACAGCCTGAAATTTAAAGAAATGTACCACTGTTACCAACAACAGCATGCTCTGAACAGGGTTAAAACAAGTAGTTAGCTACCTACCAGTGTCTGAAGGCAACCCTGCAACTTCCACAGTATTGCAATTCAAAAAAGGAAATTCAAATACCAAGTACTTTACAGAATACACTAAAATAATTAGTTCTTACGATCACAGTTACCCTCTTTAGAACAGTATTCATTCAATATCACAAGATAAATTGCTGGAATGCATGGAATACTTTTAGATGACTCATTTTACTTTTCATTTCCCCACATAGTCTTGAGAAATGGAAAAAGTTTTCCATTTCTAAATTCTTACTACAACTTTTTAAAAGCAGAGTTGCTTTTTAATATCTATAAAGAAGGTGTAATTATACATAAATATATTAACAGCAAACAAATAACTACTGCTTTTCTTTCACAAGGTGCATATTTCTCAATACAGAGAAATCATCAGGATTGTGTAAAATACTTAAGCTATTCTTTTTAGATCACCAATTTCTATGAAATGCCATCTTGTGGCACTAAGAAGAACTGTGCTCTTCAAAAAAATAGTCAAAAACACTTTTACAGAACTAATCCAATGACAGAACAAATTTGCTAGCAGAAGTTAGATCTATTTAAGTTTATAACAGGAATGTCAATAAGCTGCTTACAGAAATCTTACTCTTCCATAACAGTCTCTACAAATCCATTATTCATTGACACAATACTTAGAGGAGAAAGTCAGTGTGACTGATTTCTTTTCAGAAAAAGACACCATTATATGCCTTTGTTGTTGGTTTGAGGGATTTTTCCTTTACTTAGGAACGTTTAAGTAATCTAAGCCAGGATTGTGAAACCTAACACACCACTGCCTTTAAAGTGCTACAGCAGCTTGGCTTTGTTTTCCACCCCCCCCACCTTTAAGTCCTGAAAATTATGCTATGCAAAGAAATATCTATCTGCCTAAGTTTGACTGTTATTGCTTCTTGAGAAATAATGTCCACTTAAGAAAAAGAAAGCTTAGGTTGAAAAAACAGGAAGCAATTTATAACATGACTGTCAATGAAGAGATGCTATTCTTAAGTGTTCATCTTGTCTTTATGTACACTGAGGTTTTATGAAGAAGCTGTTACAGCATTCAAAAAGTATTTGTTCTCCTCCTTTAATCTGAAGTAGACCTTGTGGCAAATAAGTCTTCAAATTCATATAAAAATATCAGACAGTAGTGGGCAAAGTGTGTCCAAGAGTCGTATCATCTTTGTGCATCTTTCAAGCTTGCCACAAATGCACAACCAAAAGTGAACAGCTTGCAATGTACTCGGCACTTTCCCAGGGTACAAGACAAATCAATAAAACACCCAGCGAGCTCTCCTTCCAACAGCACGACAGTGCCACCATGGAAGAGCTAAGAACATTGTGGTAAGTAAGCAGCAAGTCCACAGATTACAGGAAATCACAAAACTCAGAGGGCAGCAACAGCTCACAGATGTGCTGTAAATCTTAAGCCATATTTAAATAGGAAAGATTAATATCTAGCTTTATAAAGGAACAGGAAGAGGAGAGCGTCGCTGGCAGACCAGCAGGTCTGGCAAGTGTTTGACTTCCATTTATTATCCTTTTTTAAGCACTGTTCCAGTGATCAAATGCAGATGTCTACTTCACAGCGAGCTAAGTTGCTCTTCAGGATCCATTGCCTCCCTTGCTAAGACTGCCATGGACTAGTGCAGCAGGACCTACCTCACAAGGTGTCTAAAATGTAGATGTTCAANAAGCATACAAGATTCCTATCATAGCAGTATATTCAGGAAAAAAGTTCTTAAAAGAGAGAGATACATACGATATTCTGTTAACTATGGCATCTTCATCCTCTTGCTCATCTGAAAAAAAAATAAATTATAGCCAGTAAAGATGTGTTGCTGTAAATTCCAATTTTCTGAACTATTTTCACAATCAAATACATCCTTCATCTACTCTTCATATCATTTTCTATACACTTTGGTGTTATTTATACATTTGAAATCATTTTAGAGGCAGATTTCTTTCATCTTTCAGGTCTCCTAAGTTTCCCATTAGGTAACTTGAAACACAGGTGTTTCAAGTCTCAAGGAGTCATGCACACACTTGAAATAAACACACAGCCACTAACACAATGTACTTTCACAAACTAATTTCATAAGAACATGGAGTTATTGTTTCCATTTCTTTGAGTGGAATGTGATGGTGTTTTGATGGGAATGTGATGGTGTTTTCAGGGACCAAGCACAGGTCTCTTACAAATTACTTTGGCTAGAGAGCTTGTTGTAGAAACAACATACAATTTTTCCTGAAATAACTCCAGAAGTGCTAACTCTCCAAACTTATCTCATCAGGAAGATCCTAGCAAGCTATGAAGTCTAAATACTCACAGAACTTTCTGAAAGTCATGACTGCTGCAAAGCATTTCATCTCACTAGCTGATGAGCTCAACTACCAAAAGATAAAAAGCATCTTTACATCTAACAGAGTTTGTCAGACCAGTTCCTTCACTCCGTTCTTCCATACCTCCAAACAGTAGTAGCTTTGTAGCATCCAGGACACGTATCAGGATAACAAGGCAGTATGTTTTCCTGACTTAACTATTCACTGTGTTTAAAGTGGCATATTTTAAAAAAAAATCACTACATTTCTTGAATATTTTACTTGTTTAAACATTAGTTCATCTATGAAATACACTTTATCCTGACAGGTCATTAAAGCTCAATAAGCAGTTTCTATCAAATTTCAAGTTGTCAATGCCTTGATGCATGCAACTGCTTTTCCAGGGTGACTGACTGAGCATCACCATCCCAGATAAGCTGTCAAGAGTCTGCCATTGTATACATATTTTTATGGTATTTGCCTTTACAAGAAATATAGNCCTAGACCAAACTGCCTTCTCTCATCGTGCCTTTCATAGTCCAAGTTGCCACCTGATCAAGTAATTTTCCTCTGCCCTCTGACAGAACAATCAGTCATCACATTTACAAGGAACTTCTATTTAGTATGGAAGCATACAAGATTCCTATCATAGCAGTATATTCAGGAAAAAAGTTCTTAAAAGAGAGAGATACATACGATATTCTGTTAACTATGGCATCTTCATCCTCTTGCTCATCTGAAAAAAAAATAAATTATAGCCAGTAAAGATGTGTTGCTGTAAATTCCAATTTTCTGAACTATTTTCACAATCAAATACATCCTTCATCTACTCTTCATATCATTTTCTATACACTTTGGTGTTATTTATACATTTGAAATCATTTTAGAGGCAGATTTCTTTCATCTTTCAGGTCTCCTAAGTTTCCCATTAGGTAACTTGAAACACAGGTGTTTCAAGTCTCAAGGAGTCATGCACACACTTGAAATAAACACACAGCCACTAACACAATGTACTTTCACAAACTAATTTCATAAGAACATGGAGTTATTGNCTAGCAAGCTATGAAGTCTAAATACTCACAGAACTTTCTGAAAGTCATGACTGCTGCAAAGCATTTCATCTCACTAGCTGATGAGCTCAACTACCAAAAGATAAAAAGCATCTTTACATCTAACAGAGTTTGTCAGACCAGTTCCTTCACTCCGTTCTTCCATACCTCCAAACAGTAGTAGCTTTGTAGCATCCAGGACACGTATCAGGATAACAAGGCAGTATGTTTTCCTGACTTAACTATTCACTGTGTTTAAAGTGGCATATTTTAAAAAAAAATCACTACATTTCTTGAATATTTTACTTGTTTAAACATTAGTTCATCTATGAAATACACTTTATCCTGACAGGTCATTAAAGCTCAATAAGCAGTTTCTATCAAATTTCAAGTTGTCAATGCCTTGATGCATGCAACTGCTTTTCCAGGGTGACTGACTGAGCATCACCATCCCAGATAAGCTGTCAAGAGTCTGCCATTGTATACATATTTTTATGGTATTTGCCTTTACAAGAAATATAGAAGAAAATGACAGGTGTCCCTATGGATTAGTTTCAGACAGACAATGTTTCTGAAGTAAGGGGAAAAAAAAAAAAAAGGATTATCTTAAGGAATAAGACTTTGGTGGGGAGGCCATAAAGGACAGGTTTAGGAAGAACACCCAAACAACTGTAGTGAACAAAGCAGAATTATTCAACTAAACCCACTACTACCCTCCAGTAGTGCTGGCAACCTTTTCACGGACCAGCTAAAGCTTTGAACTTGATTTTGATGCTAAAACAGCCTGAAGACACTTTTTCTAGAAGTGACATGAAAGGAGAACAAGATCTAAAGGCAAGACAGGCAGAAGGGCCTACTTGAAATTCTCCCCTTTCTTCCATCCTAGAATAGTTAAACTCTAGGCAGCCACAGTCAAACAGATGGTGGCCATCCACACCACCTCCTTCCAACCACACATTCTCACTCACATGGAGTGGCAGCTACAGCACTTACTCATCTCATTCCAAGATGCTTCCTCCCTTAGTAGAAGGCACAATGAAGGGCTCAAAAAGTGCTGGAGCTGGCACAAGAGAGGGGATGGAGAACTTGTGACTAGGGGACAAAGGGAGCAGGCAGAGGGTAAGACAGCAACATAAACAGTCAGATCAGTTCAGGATGCTGTGGAACTGCAGTTTGAGAAACACAGCTGGTCAGAGATCCAGGCACATTCTTCTGCTTTTCTTGTGGTGGCAGGGGGAAAGAATCACCAATTGACTTGAAAAATAAAGTGAATTTTGAATATATTAAAAAGTTTGTGCTTACCTGCTTTTCTTTTGTATCTTGTGATTATGAAGTAGGAAACTATGTAGAGAACAGCAAATAGGAGAAAACAGATCTGGAAAAAAAAAAGAGTTGGATTTATTATGGTTGTGAAGAAATGCCTGGATTGTAATAAACAGGAAATACTGCATCAGCAGTTTAAAGTTTAATTCAGATCAGTAGAAGTGTCTTATGTTAATGTCAGTGCTGGTTTTATGGTTTACACCTTATTAATAGAAAGCTAAACCAATAAGAACAGTTATTGGATCTACTACACAGCCAGCAAGTTTTATCTCAAGAAAAAAGCCCTACTATCTACAGTGTTTTATATTTGTTTGTGGTTTTGTTTTTTGAACTTTTAATCCATTTGAGTTTTTACAGTTATCAGTCCTTGCACCCTGTCGCATGTAGGGTGCACAGCTCCCCTCCTCACAGGGCAGTCAGCTCATTTAGGTCAGACATACCTGGAGCCAGGGTGACCTGAATCAAACAGCTTCTAAGAGTAGCACTAGAGTTTCAATGAAACAAGGCCAAAACAGCCACAAGTACACTGGAAACATGGGAGGAAAGGAATTAAATGACAAGACAGTTTAAACCCTCCAGGTCTTTGGGAGTAACAAAAAGAAAAATAACTTAATTTGCTCTTGAAGGAAACATCGGTGGCTCAACACTGCTTCCTTAACCTAGTTTACTGATGCCTGTTAAAAACATGAGTCCGTCAGAAGTAAAAGCAGTAAGCCATGGCACTCCACAACGCTGTGGCCCTTAATCTTCTTTAGTATTTGAACAGTGACAGAGAAGTGCTGTATGCCACCAGGGTATTTTGTTATTTTTACCAGCTTGCAGCAAACACATTGCCTACACACATAGGCTGAGAAACTACTTGAAGAAGCCCAAACTATTAAAACCCTTTCTTATTAAAACCCTTTTGCTTGTGTATAATACTAGCAGCCACCAACTAGGTCTCGTAACACAGCAGTTAACCAACTGGTTAGGCAAAACTTACTTTAGCAGTTTTTATTATCAGACGGAATTTGCCCCATTGCCTGCATAGGTCTGTAAACTGGTTCTGCCTGTAGCTGCAAATTGTAATTTTAGAATCCTTCACGTGTTTTACTTCAAACTGAGCTTTAATCTCCATGATCTGAAGTTGCAAAATAGTTTCACCAGCCCAGCCCACAGTTAAACTCTTTCTTTAATCGGTTACTTAAAGATTTGTTGTCTAGCAACCTGTTGTCTCAGGAAATCAAGCAGGACAGCTGACCTAAGCAAAGGAAGAGGTGAAATCAAGCATAGTGAGCACATCCCTTAAATTTTTACATCTAAAATTTCCAACCAGAGTACAACCAAACCAGCAGAATGAGAGGGTAAGGAAAAATACATCACCCAACCAGGAATACAAATAAAAATAAACTGGGAGAGTTATTTCTCCTATGCAGTCGGACACATTAGATAAGAAAGCACAGCCAAGACTCTGAGCATGGCATCTGGGTGCCTGCAGCTGCCCTACCGTTTCCCCAGCCACATTACTGTGCCACGGGTCTGAAGTGGCAACTGAGCTCATTCTGAGCAGGCAACACAGCGGTGATATCTGAAACACCGATGCTAAAAATCAGATTTCATAACTAACTTCTCAGAGATTCCTTCAAAAAAGAAAGGGTTTTCATAAATAGAAGTGGTTTAATAAATAGGCTGGTATAATTTAATCAGAAAGGACAAAAAACTGAGAACCACCTTGGGTTTTCAGAGCACTAACACAGCTTGCCCTGCCAGCACTGGCACTGCATTCATTACCTGTTACGCAGAAGAACACTTCTCTAGGCTTCCAGTTTCTCTGAAAACTAGACCAAACCTGCAGACAGAGGCATCTAATTTTAGGCATCCACCTTTGAAAATTAGGTATGACATACACAGGGTCAGTAAAATTCTTTTTAAAAAAACCTGCAAGACCTAAATAACCCTGTTTCTGTTTAAAAGACAGTTAATCTTTTTTTTTTTTTAATAATACAAAAGAACAAAAGTATGACTACAACCTTGTATGCATCCTCAATAAAACAGATGACCCTTGTTGTAGCTGTGATAGCAAGGCTCCGATGAAAACATGGGTCTGTACTTCTGAGACATCCCTGAGATAACCAAGCTATTTGCAGGGCACAGCAGGAGAAAGCTGTCCAGTAACATGAACTGTCAAATGCTGCATTTCTAGTCTTAGATGACAGCTACTTTGCAACTCAGCAGTAACTTGTAACTATATATCTTGGTGTAATTACCCTTCTACTTCTGCCAGAATCAAGAACAATTTCATCACTGCAAATATTTGATAAAAAGCTGTTTATTACTGAAAATACATATAATTTTAATGAATAAAGAAAAGAGAAGCAAGTTCTTATCAGCGGAAGCTTTAGGATCTTAACGAGTAAGGAGAGCATTCACAAGTTAATGCTTCATACTAATCAAAACAAGTCAATAAGCAAACTCAAGTGTGTCTTCAGTCTCAGTCTATAGTTGGTGAAACCCATGATCCTGATGTGTTTGTATCCAGGTTTCCTGACTAGGTCCCTAAAGGGAGAAGCAAAAGCCAGCATCCTAGCTATTTTTAGAGTGGAGCTCAGTTAAGACAGGGAACAGGAACGAGTTGCCCACAGAGCCACATAACAGACTCCACTGCCCGGTCACGCTGCAGTCCTGGGCTCTTACTCCTCACACTGCTCTTTGTTTCAGGTATTTCTGTACTGCAATAAGAACACAGCACTCGTTTGTACTTGTTCTAGTCTCAGTCCACGTTTCTTAATTATGAATGACTGAGCTTATATGCAGTGCTCCAGGTACAATGCAACAGCACTAAACCACCCCTTCTGTACCTAAAATACTCCAGCCTGTTCACCAAGAGCCATGTTAGGAACTCAGATATCCCCCCCATTGCTGAATGCATCCTTGCTGTTCTCCCCAACTGCTTCCAGCTGAGCAGTTCTCAAATTATGACAGAAACCTGTTTCCAAGTGCCTCACCATGTCTTGTTTTCCTTTTAGAAACCACACCTTACTTCAACACTCCCTCTGTTTCAGGGTAATCCAGGCCTTTCTGCACCACGCTCCAGCCATGCTGTGTGTCGACTAGATCTCCAGAGAAATGTGTGCTAACAGCAGCACATTTCACTTCATTTTCGAAGTTGTGCAAGATTGCTATTAATGCTGAGACCTGAAGAAAAGGAATGGCAGATTTTTCCAAACACACCACCTGTTGTCATGCACGCTACCACCATTTACTCACTTCACAGCTCCACTCCGAAGGCACACCTACCCAGTTTAATGTATTTATACCTACTTCCTGGATATAGCCCTTGGCATATGCAAAGGAAACAACCTAACAATAGTCAGGCATCTTCACAAAATAGTTCTGATCAACGCTTTTGTTCCTGGCTTTAAAACTGGCTTAGAATGGAGTAACTCCACATAGAAATATGGTCACAGGATCCTACACCAACCGTTAACTTTCATTTCTAATTAAAGTTATTAAATAGCACCCAGGTAGTCATACTGAAATAGGACACTACTCTAAACAGCACACACACAAAAGCTTTTCTTCAGAAAACTATTACATATGATAGTAATGTCTATAAGTTAATAGTGGGATATGCTGTTAAACCCAAACCATACTGCAGGCCATGTTTTCAATCAAAAAGCAGTGTTTTATGCCATCATTCATTTCTACAAGGAGATCTGACTAAAGGTAAGGATGCTGCAAATGCAGCAAATCTGGGACAAGCTCTATTCTTCACAACTTCAAATCTTCTGCAAATAATTTTCTACTGCAGCTCAAATTAAGATCTTCCAGACATGAGGGAAGACAACATACACAGCTGTGATTAATTAGGATTTCTGACAGCGATAGCATATCCTTCAACAAAACTTGTTTCCCTAAGATTGTTTTCACTTTACAGAGGGACAAAGCCATAGATCTGATGTCACAGTTAGACTGCTCCTAGGAAGGTGGGTCCCTGTTTGACCAGCTGCACCAAAATACAAAGTGCTAAGAGGAGCATGAGAATTTGTTATGGTCAGAGCCAAACAGTTATGCAGAGTAATTTGTAATTTTTTTTTTTTTCCAACAACCACTCAGCAACTGAAAACAAAACACATGGATTCTGTGTTACATTTAGGGGCTTCCTTTTAACAGGTGGCATATTAAGAAGCCTTCAGACATCGAGTATATAATTCATTCACATCTCTTTGCATGAAGAAATACAACCTCTGGTAGGACAAGCAAAGAAACCCATCTTCCCCTGGAGCTGCTGAGGTTACACATAAAACACACCAAGAGAAGCTACTTCTGGAGATGCACTGCATTACATTTGGTTGAACTCTTCCACACAGTCATCCTTCTGGATCTGTACCAGACAGCTCAGCTCCTGTGAGGATGGAGCTGGAAGATGAACTGCATGCTTCTCAGTTTGTAGCTATGTGCGGCTGAGGGGCTGGCACTGAAGAGCCTAACACTAAACAGGAGCAACAAAGGTCTGAACTAGCTCAAGTTACCTTGTACTCATCCCCTTGACAGTTAATAAAGATCAGCTGACATAAATTTGTCCATGTTGATGACCTTTAAAACTCTGGCACTGAAGTTCATGCCACGGATTGACAAAGCATCCTCTTCTGTCGCCAGTGCAAGAGCTACACATTAGGTCTAAGAAAGAATATGCTCAAAATACATGTGGGTTTCTTCTTCCCTTGCTACACAAGATAAGGCCATTACCCCCAACTGTTATCAGTGTGTGCACATTAGAAGTTGCACTTTATGCACAGTAAGATCAACTTGTATATACATAGATTCTGCATATAATACACTGTTCTTCCCAGCTGTTGTGCAGGAAGTGTAACAAAGAAAAAAGTTATATAGCTGTATTGCCCTATAATTGCCCACCAACAGCAGGTTAGTGTGTCCTGGCAGCAAAGCCCCCCAAGAGCACCCTGGGCTATGTTACCAGGAGCAAAACCAATAATCATGGGAATTAATTACCCCTCTCTGGTCAGGATTTATCAGGTCACATCCGCTCGCTGCAGCCTCTGATACAGGAGGGTCATTGGCAACTGCAGTGAGGAAGACCACCAGCATGGTCAGGGGACTGAAATGCTTACCCTGTGGCTGAGGGTCTCAGCTTGTTCTGCCTGAAGACAACAGGGCTTTGGGAGTCCCCAGAGCAGCCTGCTGGGACCTAGAAGGGGGTCATTAAGAAGACAGAGCTTGGCTCCTGATGGCGCATGGTGCGAGGATGAGATGAGGTAAGGAGAAGTCAAGCAGTTGGACAGGCTGCCCAGCAAGGCTGAGACACCTCCATCCTGGAGGTTTCCAAGACCCAGCCAAAGCCCTTGGTAACCTGGTCATGCCTCACAGCTGCCCCTGCTTCCAACAGGAGGCTGAGGCACAGACAGCCTTCTCTTCTACTATGCCACATAAATTAGCACCACTCAAAACTTGATATCTCAGAAGTTATACCCTTCTCCAGCTGTATGCATCCAAAAATATTTGCGTTAGCACAGCACCAAATGTGGCTGTTGGTGATGCCCTCTCGCTATGTCAAAAGCACCTCCCTCACAGGACACCACCTTTAAACAGAAAGGAACCACCACCGCACCCTCCTGTAGCAAAAAGTCATAGTCCTTAGTGAATTTCTTTGACTTAACACACATTTAACCTTTCCACTAGAAAAGCATCCGAGTGGACAACCGATCACTTCCTCCCACCTCACTGCACGCTAGCATTTAGAGTAGGCAGAGTAAGCCTGGAGAAGCAGAACAAACAGACAAGACTGTTTTCCTATGCTAACTAAGAAATGAAAAACCAAGAAGCTCCAAAAAATGATGGAATAAAGGAAGGAAGAAAATAACTTTAAAGTAGTGGCTATGCCAGTATTAAAAACAAACAAAAAAAAATGTTGTTACATCCACCAGCATTTCTATGCAAAGCATATGCAAGAAAAAGGCTATGGACATAACAGAGAATCTTCACTTGCTGCTGTTACTTCACAGACTATGTCCTTTTCCCTAAACAGAAAAAACAGCACAGAAAGAAAGAGAAGGCAGAAGACACAATGTAACATCACTGCCTGAAACACATCTAACAACACCTTAAGAGCTGAAAGCAGAACTGATGGTGGTTTTGCTTGACTGTCCATTACCCACAAAAAAGGAGTAGTGTTGTACATGTAATTTCTGAAACATACAAGAACAGCACTGTACACCCACCTTACTTCTCCCTTGCCACTACAGTACTTCAACATGCATTCAAATGCCACACCGCAGCTGAAAGGCTTCTTCCTACTGATCCACTTGGCAACTGCTGATGTTTACACCCGGAAGGGATGGCAGGAATAAAGTGCAAGGAAGCACAGGGGGAGACAAACAGCTCTCCTCCCTCTATTTCTAGCAACTCCATTATCCCACCGACATCTGAAGAATAAGCACCGTGCTCCACCTGTTTGGGTGCATCAACAATAGATTACTTATAACGAATTCATAGAATCATAGAATGGCTTGGGCTGGAAGGGACCTCAGAGATCATCTAGTTCCAACCCCCTGCCGTGGACAGGGCTGCCAGCCACTACCTCACTAAATTCCACAGGCTAAAGAAAAGCTTTTTACCTATTCTCTTAGTTTCACCTTGGCATTCATAATATCAGCTGCTTTGGACACCCAATTTTCTCAAATCAAGACATTAACTACTTTTTCTCAAAAACTCTGTGCTCTGTGGTTATATTAGTTCAGTCTAATTCAACCAGACAGCCTTAAGCACTTTGCTTGGCATGCAAAATTCAAAATTAAGAGAAACTATCAATTATCTTACCACCACAGATTCATTTTACTCATTAACACAGCCCCCCAAACCTACGACTTTCCCAAACACATATGGTCTCCTCTCAGGACCCCTCTTCTGCTGCGCAAGAGGCTGACCAACCCTTCTTTTGTTGGTTTCCAATTCATGGTGGGTGGTTTACAAGCTGGGTGTCTGGAGTTGCTCACCTATACAAAGTTGGAAGATCTAACAGAAAACAAGAAAAAAATCCAGAAACATTCTGTGCACTAAAAATATTGCTCAGGTGAAGACAAAACCAGGCTCTACAATCCCTTGGAAGGCAGTTTCTGCATGTTACGCGCTTAAACTACCTTCCTGTTACATTGTCAGCAGCAGAACCCCTCTTCTAACTAATGAAAAAACTCAAGTTAAACTATGTTAGCTTTCACGTTTGCTTTTATATACCCAATGGGAATGCATTTATATTGCTGAGTAAAAATTGGAAAAAATGTTTTATGACACCTCTACAAGCCTCAGTAACAGGCCTAAAATAGCTTTGCTCAGGCCACTGTATTCTATACCCAGTAATACACTCAGAAACCCTGAAAAAATGATCCCAAGTCACATTTCTTTGACCTGGACAGACTACAGTGTCATTAAAGTCAGATTCAATAATATTTTTCAGCATTAGTGTAAAAGTTAAACACCTCCTAGAATTCACAGCAATAGCACCAACCTAGACCATGCAAACATTCTGACCCTGAAAGAAGGCATTATTCACCATTTTGCTGCCAGACTGTAAACACCAGTAATATCGAAACTTCACAGATCCCGTCCGCTAAAAGCTCCTATCTGAAAAAAATTAAACTCAGGGAAGTCCCAAACTTGTTTAACAATTTATTTGTATTAAACCAGCTTGTTTGGTCAACATTAATTTTCACAGCAAGATGCATCTTTAGTGATAAAGCTAGCAAGCTTTTTTCCCAAAATTCATAGAAATTCTCCCCCTTTTCTTCTCATACATACATACTGTAGAATTTAAGTAGCACATCTCAGTTTTCCCGAGCTGTATTTAAAGCGCAATACTTGCGCATTTCCACTGCACAAGAATTGTACATCTACGTATGTCTTAAACTCAGTTGATCTTTTAGACATACTGCTTTTGTCAGATTCAACACAAACTCATCACCATTCATTTTACCCATAAGCTAAACAGGTTAAAAATAGAAACTGTAATTAGGTAATGGAAAAATGGGATAATCAAGGCAATTAAAATTGAGACTAAGAAACTGAAGCACCAAGTTCCAGTGACAGCCACGGAGCCACTCCACTGTAAGCCAAGGAAGGCAGCCTGGGGAGGCCAAGCACACACACTGCCTCCACCCTGTGTGTACTGCAGTCGGTCACACACGGACTCAGTGCCACCTGTATACATGCTGCTCACCATGGAGAGCTACATGAGATGGAAATCCACGAACTGAAACAAAGTTCCGTTGAATTACGTTTGCCAATTAATCCAGATATTTTCAGAGCCAAATTATTACCAAAGCACTCAAATATTAAAGCATCACTAAGCACTGGGGCCTCGCACATTGGTGCTGACTGCAGTTGGAGAACTTCTACCCTTTCCAGCTAGTAAAGAAACTGGAAACCTCGGTGTGGGAAGCAGCTCAGCAACACACCGATCCATATTCGGCAGCAAGCTGATGAAATGACAGCATCAGTTTTGTCACCATCTGCATGAGAGTTAATTGGGCCCTGAAGAGCAACAGATCAAAGCTGCTGAACATGAGGCAATGCCCCTTGCCACATGAACGACTAACGAGGTTACAGCAGTACCTCACTCCAGGTCAGCTCTACCCTGCCACATGCTTAGCTTTACAGTGATGCATCAGCCAAGGCTGCTAATCATTATATGCACAAGAGCAAACTACAGTCATGACGTTCAAGGTCTCTCCTGTTCCCACATTATAACTCATGCAGACCCTCACATGCTGTCAGTTACCAAGATGTCACCGTCCCCAGTCATTTGACAGAAGTTCACTTGGAGGGGCTGGAAAGAGTAAAGAACACTGCAGAAGCCATGACTGTCTCAACAAGAACCATCACTGCCCTCCTCAGTGAGGACAAAAACCAAATGAAATAGAGGAAGGAGAAAAGATGGGAAAGAAAAAAGCACTGCACTTAAATACAACAATTAATAGATCACAACCTTCAAGTAAAAGGAGTAAACTTACACTGCATGTAATGGTTTGTTTAGATACTTTTCCTTAACCCAGATTCACAGCTGTGTCACCAGAACTGAACTCTCCCTTGCTTACCACAACTGCACTTGGAGCACATTTCTGATTCTGAACCTTCACCATCACCTCCTCTGCTGCCAGCCTCGGCGCCCCACTCACCCTGAAGTCATTTCTCTCACAGGGTGCGGGGCTTACAAATTCAATCACACACAGCATCCCTACACCACAGCACAGCCTGAGATGTTCACGATAACCCTACCTTCTCCCAGCTGCATCCTGCCCAGCTATCCGAACAAAACCCAATTTCAGATACACGTATCTGTGGTCTTGTGATCAGTGACTGAGCTTGTTTGCTGTCAGTTCTTTCATCGCTTCTTTGTCTCAAATCCTTCCTGCACCTGTAGGAAGGAAGTCTATGTTTCCTGTACAGAAATTCTCATTTTGAATTTAAGTCTTAATCTAAATGCTTAACCTCCCATGAAATGTGTCTCCCTTTTGGTCAACTGCTACAACAATAAACACACCAGCACTCAGGAGGAGTTGCTTTGAATTGCAATAGCAATCTTTTACACTTCAATCTGCCTCGCTTCTTTCATGTAAGTGGAAAAAGTGGAACTCTCCAAAAGTTGCTTGTTTTGAGAATAACCACGTCTCTATCTGCTTGTCCAAGCCACGTGCTTAGAGATGCCTATTGATTCCAGATGGATCCACGAGCACTCATCTTCAGTACCAGCAGCCAGAAGATGACTCACTGCTTCCTGAAGTACAAAGCAGCATGCATGTTTACAAGTAAACGTATATTTAAGATAATGCAACGCTGCCAACATTTTTATAATATAATAGAATTATAATATATAATATATAATTATGTTATTATGGGCAATCTTCTGCCTTGTATCTCCACAAGCCACTACCACAAGCACTCCTTTATTCACTGTTGCATTTCTTTTTTTTTTTTTTTTAAAGTGTGTTTAGAATAAGATGCAGCACTGAGAAACTTTTGCAAAACTATTTTTCAGATGCAGTAAGTTTAAGATATAAACCACTCCACAAATTTTCAGAGCACAGATAAAAGAAGAAAGCCAATGCCATCGAATAAAATAAACTTGCATCAATTTTGGGTTTCTTCTACACGCGCTAGTGTCACGCGGTTACTGCTGGCATTTGTCCCCTGTATGGCTATAAAACAAGAACACGTTTTATGAAAAACAGAAGCATTAGTTACTTGTAATAAGTTGTTTTTAAAAATGACCAGTGCTGCTAGTCAGTATTTTCCTCCTGGCCCACAACCAGAACATCACCCACCTCTGGCACAAACCCCGCTCTGCGAGGACCGCAGCTATTGTCCGGGGCAGTTCAAGGAAGCAGAGCTGGCCACAAACAGCAGCAGGCCACCGGCAGGCCTGCAGGGCTCCACAGCTCTTCCTACAGCCACGGACGGGACCAGCGGCAGCAGCAGCCACACACCAGCTCACCCAGAAGAGTCCTAAACACCTCGCTGCCCCAAAACACAACAGGAGGACAGAACGTGCCAAAGGAAACCAAGAGGAGAAAACAAAACCACTGCTGGCCGTGTGAGGCTGCGGACAGAAGACACGGACAGAACTACCTACACAGGCCTTCCTAAGCTGCTCAAGCTACTTTTAGATTCTGATTTTTTTTCTTCTCCCTATTGAATAACCATTATATCACATGCAACAACCAAAAAACTCCTAATATAGCTGCAGTAAAAATAAATTTTAAAGTGGTATTTAAAAAAAAAAAGACAAGGTTAAAATTCCCTTATAAAGGGAATTGCATGAAGGAAAGAAAAATGCTTCTCCCACTGTCCAGCAACTGAAGCCTGCACCTCCTAGAGCAGTTGTTTCAGAAGAAAGAATCTGACATTATACCTGGAAGTACATATTACACCAGTTCCAATGTCTGCCCATACTTGCATGAAGCAATTAAAACCGCATTTTTGTCTTTGAGCTTATTCTGCCAGGCCTAACTTTTTTTTTCCACATCACATTTAGTATAATTAAGTCATTTCCAAATATACTTTGCTTTCTAACTAATAATTCTACAGTCACCAAGTTGTTTTCTTCCAGTTTTCCCCACACTCTGTAAACACAAGCACACCATTTATTTTGCCATGGAAGCCTCATAAGCAAGTGCATGTGTGTGGTTTTATAAGCTGAAAATCCTATATTTTGTAAACAGAAGATCAAGAAGTAGATCTAAATTTAAGAAATATGAACTAATATTGCAGAATAGAGGACTCAGACAGGAGCAAAGAAGGAGAAGAATATTTTAAGAAGCCAGAGGAACACAAACAAAATGAACCCCTGCATTCACTCCATTTGGGTTTGAAATAAATTTTTCACAGCCATACTAGTGGCAGTGGAACACGTTAACATTGCATAAACAGACAGAGCACCAGGACACCTGGGAAAACCAATTCCCCTAAAGCTTCCATGGATGTGCAAGAACTCAGCAAACTAGAAATGACTCCAAGGATCAAGAAAGGAGAACTAGGTGCACAAAGTAACAGTAACAGACTAGCACAGCAGGTCACCTGGCCTTTAGGTACTACAATACCTGCACACCAATGCTGACCAAATACAGCACACACCCCTCCAAACACGATGCAGCCAGAACAGAGCACAACTCCATCCTCCCTGAGGGCCGGGCTCTCACTGACTTAGAGCAAACTCGTCGTTCTGTCAGCCTCATGTTTCTAACACTGGGTCATTGGCTCTCAATCTCCACGCTCACATTATTGAACTGTAAAATTACGACAAGACTGACAGTTGGTTTTGGTTTTCCCCCTCCCCAGTAATCCAAACAACATGCCCTCAAAGCAGAAAATTCACATTTCAAGAATCATATTGAAACTAGGCCTCCTATTAGGAAGGGATCTTCCTCATCAAGCAACAACAGACAAGGCAGGGTATTTCCCCTACGAACAGGTACACTCTTGAAAAACCAGATGCCACACTGACACACCAGCCAAGCGGCCTGGAAATGAATGGGCCTAAATTTAATCACACATTAAACCACAGAGTAGGTCACCTCCACAGCAGATGAAGGATTTATTCTATTTTTAAAGAAGTCTTTCATTATTCTTACTTGAGCCATAAACATACATCAAAAGCCATTTCTCCTTCAACGGAGAAATTATCTGAGGTTGGCACCTACAGAAAAAGAGTCAAGCACTGCCAGCAGAAGGGTAACAAGCCTTTGTTTTTTGTTATGCAGCAAAACTTCTTGGAAACTTAGACGCTTGCCTGCTCTGAAAATAGATGAAAGAGAAATTAGGTGTTAGAGTGAAGCAAAGCTTAGCATGCCTTTAGGACTCCTTTAGGAAGCACAATCTAAAAATTCTATAACCTTTCAAAGAGGATGAATAAAAATTGCAGAACAAAAGAGTAGGAGTTTTCTTTTCAACTACATCAAACTTGTTCTGATTTCGCTTCTCTTCCAAATGTATCACTTCAGCTTCCAGTAAAGATCGTATCACACAAGTAGGTCTCCAAAGGCAGGAAGATGCTACCGGATTCCCTAAGTTTGACTTGTTTCTATGACATGCAAACGGAGGTTTCCTCCACTGTAATATTACAGAAACGTCAACTTTATTTACTGCCCCAGTGCCTCCACCCCACCTGCAGCTGGAATGAAAGCCTTGCGCACGTGTCAGAAAGTGGAACACGCTCCCTCCTTCGGAGAGGGATGACTGTACCTATACCCGCGCCACAAGTCTTTATGTGCATAGCTGAAGAAGTGATCTTCACTGTGCAACTTCATGACCTGCCAAAGCAGAACTAATTGCGGGGGATGGTAGCACCACGGCACATGTAAGCAACACGCTTTGTGTGCTTCGTTATGCTTAAGCTAACGACAAGAGCAACAGGAGGCCGGGCAGCAAGCAGACGTGCAATATGCTGCTGCAGCTGCGAATGCTACAAGGTCTCACACTCCGCTGGGATGGCAGCACTTCATGCACTCAAGGCCCTGCAGTCTTTATACACAACAAACAGTAAGAACACAATCGCGTGTGTTTTAGAAGCGAAAACTGAATATCCTCACTGACTAAATAATAACAGACCGCTTGCCACCATACTAAAGAACAAACTATAGTGGGAAAAGTAAGAAGTTTTTACTGAATGTTCTGCCTTCGCTGTCCACACAAAGCAACATCCCACCTCCAAAACAAGCATTCTTGATTTCCCCTGTGAATACTCACATGACTACACCTACAGGAAGAACTACCAAGTGCTCTTTACAAGGGCTGCAAAGCTTTACAGAAGTCATTGCAGTATACACTAATTAGTTAAGAATTCAATAGCCTTCAATAATTTAATAAAAATAGATGAACTAATTTGTTAGATTGTCTACCAGGGACGAAAACAATACGTAGCATACAAAGTATCAGAACAGGACTCCAGGGGACAAGAGTAGGAGATACAGCACAAAGAAATACAAATGGAAAAATGGACACCGGGGAAAAGATGGATTGTAGCACCCAGAAACGCTGCAGGATTTACACATACACTTCTGTTTTCATTGCACAGAGGACATAAGGAAAATGCTTAAGTATTTCTTCACATAAAAGTATCAGTCCTGTAATGCCCCTTCACAGGTCACAGCTCTCCTGACATACCCAATGCCCGCTCACACAAAGGGGAAGATCCTGAGACATCTCCTGAAGTAACAGCTCTCTTCATATAGACTTGGCTTGCACTCTTCAGGAAAAAAAAAAAAAATACCCTGGAAGTGTAAAACTTCAGCAAATGAAAGTAAGTTTGAACATATGAATTTCTATGATACAGAAATTATCACACTAGGGATCCAGTCAACTCTTATATCAAATAAATGAGTTATGTAGGCCTATAGCAAGGTTAACAGTGATATTTAAGACTGCTTCCTAATACAGATGAAAAATGCTCAAAGTTAAATTGAGATTATACTTTTAACCAAGTAACTTCACTCTCACACAGCAGTAACTGCAAACAGGAACTAATTAACCCAGTGGTGTTAGCATGGTATGTGGCCAACCAGAACTGCCCAACTCCTGTGCTCATCAGAAGAGATAAACTCCATCAAAACACCTCTGCGGGCTTTACTTAAACCAATGATGAGGCAGGCCAGAGAGAAAACCACAACAGCCCCCTCCGTCTGCACATAAGGTGTAGCACTGCACTCGACTGCAGGAGGCTGGGGCAGATGGGACAGCACTGGTGCTGCCTTGTGTGCTGCATTTCTCCAGCTGGAGACCACGGGGCACACATGGAGAACAACCTGAGGGACGTGGAAAGCCACGAAGGGTACACACACCCCTTGCTAACAGCGCGTTCTGCAACTGGCAGCGAAAGATAGGAGGGTCCGAGCACCACAAGCAGCACGCAAAACCCCACGCGTACCTTATGGTCATAAGGCTGCTCTTGAAGGCTGAGGTGCTAACACGGCACACAGGGGCACGTTCAGAAGCACACCTATACATATATACACGTATAGACACATGTATACACCTCACCGCCCTGCTTCTCTGGAGGTACAGGGAGACCCACAGGGAGCCCCACAGCGAGCAGGATCCCACGGGACAGGCCACCAGAGCCGGGGCACGGCGGGGAGCTAAGGCCAGGGCAGGGCACGGAACCCCACGGAACAGGCGGGGGTCTGACCCCCCCGGGCTTCCCCTGACGGGGCCGGGGCCGGAGAGCGGCGAGGCCTGCGGGCACGG
>VXAV01009408.1:289252-306493 GCA_013399715.1 Alectura lathami | reverse complement strand
ACATGTGTTAATTTACCAAAATGTTATCTGTCATACTCTGGGTTCTAAGTTAGAGTTCAGTCATTGATTTCAGTTATTTATTTTCTTATTGTCTGTCTTCTTTAGTTCTTAGAACGCAAACACTAAAATGCTCACAGCTGGTAAAACCAGAGCTGTTGTGTATTATGCGATGGACAATTCTTCTGAAACTTTTTACATTTCAAAAAATGGTCGCTGGGGTTTGGTGTTTAGCAGATAGGTCTTTGAATTGTAGCTTGAACACAGATGAATACAATAGGAGTTAAAGTAAACATCCTTCTCTGTGTTTGTATTCATGTAATCTAAATTTCAAAGTGTGTTGCCAGATGATTCTCCCAGAACAGATCCATTTTCTGCTTTACTAAATAGACTTGCAGCCCATAATTCACATAAATATTTCTTTTCTCAATAGGTTCGTTTTATGCTGGAGACTATGCTGGCACTAAGGAATAACGACATGCGGAAGATTCCCGGTTACGATCCCGAACCAGTTGAAAAACTGCGCAAATTGCAAAGAACCCTGGTGAGAACTTTCCTGACATGTACTGCAGCTGCTCCTACTCTGCAAATAGTTAATTCTGGTTTGTCAGCTTAATATGTAATAAACTACATAATGTCTGTTTATATAGTACATTCTGTATTGTATATTACAGATATTTTGAAATCATTTAACTCTGAAATTGTCATGGACAAAAATGACTTTTTAGATAGCACTTGGCACTATCTCCTGTCAACCAGCAGAACAGTCTGGGAAGAGACATAATACCTGTTCAGGGACTTGACTTTTCACAACCCTCTTAGTACAGTTTTCAGTGTCAACATCAAATCTGAATTTTAATTGAGTTTTATGGTGGGAAGATGACTACTGTTTATTGTTGATCTTCAAGAACTAAAAAATCAAAACCTTCTATGCGTAGACTTGATCAACCTCATCCATTTGAGTAGCTGTAGCAATGGGAGAACTTACAAATTCTTTTCAGATTGCTTCCTCGATGAACGGGTTGTGGAAGAAAAGTGAAAATCTTTATGGTTATTAAGTTTTGTATTTGTTTGGAAGTAATTTTAAGTAGTTAAAGTATCTTTAAAAAAATCTTTAAAATAAAATTATTAATAATTATTATTTTGTTATCCAAGGTTCACAGCAGTAGTTCTGGAAAAGAAACTCAGCTCCGTGTCTCCCTGGAATCTCTCCTCAATGCCGACCGGGTTGGTCGCTGGTGGATCATAGGGTCATCCTGGAGTGGAGCCCCCATGATCAGTAATGCAGACAGCAAGGTTCAGCAAAAATTGCGAATTGGAAAGGTAAATCCAGGCAGGACTGGTTATAAGTCTAACTGTTGTCTGTGATCTTTTGGATGTTCTTGATATAGATGAATATTTGGAGCCCACAAAAAAACCCTCTGTGGACTTCTTCAAGACTAAACATTCAGATTGTAAATTCTACTCTTAAAACTTTAAAAATATTGGACCCATGACCTTCATAAAAGCTATTATTTTCATAATACTATGATATAGTTTTTTTTTTCTTATCCTGTGCAATTGTAACTGTGGCACTGGAAAAACAACTTGTTATTTGAAGGGAGGAAAGAAGAGACTTAAAGCAGATCTGATTATTTGAATTCTTACCCATAGTGTTGTCTGTCCACAGGTGGCATACAGCTAGGCTGATTCTAAAATTAACTTGTTGGGATCGTCATGTGTATTAGAGTACTTCTGAAAAATAATTGGCACAATTAAACTAGATTTCTGTAGTTGAAAAAGCTCCTGATTATGCCTATGCCTTCGCTGGACAGAAGTTCAGGACCTTTGGATTCGTGCGGTCATGTTAGAGGCTACACAGAAATAGCTTTCATGGAACTTTTTTTTTTTTTTCAGGTGAGTTCAAAGGTAATGGAGCTTGCTCGTAAGCAGAGAATGAACACTGATATCAGGAGAAGTATTTTCTGTGTATTGATGACAAGTGAAGACTTCATGGATGCCTTTGAAAAGCTGCTGAAGTAAGTACTGACTAGGTCAGAAGAAAACCCAGAACTAAAACCAGAATTAGCTGGGTAGGAGAAATAACATTTCTGGTCTGGGTTTACAGAATTTGATTGATAATGTAATCAAAGAAGAGTGTCATTAGGGATCGACATGAGGATAGAGCAAAAGGGTAGGAGTGGGGAGCAAAACTGCTCTAAGGACTACTAGGGGTCAGACAGAACTGAGTGCAGTCAGAGGAAATGCATAACCCCTCTTCCTGTCGCTTATGTCTGGAGCTATGATTTACAGAATCTCCTGATTTAAGGAGCCTGTATGCTTTTTTGCATTCAAAAAACATGGATCCCAGTCTAGCAGACCCCAGCCTGTTGCAGGCTTGCTCTTGCCACCTTGTGCATCTCTGTCCATGCTTGCAGGACCTGGTAGCATTCTAGCACCTGATCTTCTCCCCTGCGGAATTTATTAGTTTTGGATTTGCTCCAGCGTCACACATCATGGTAAGACTGGTTTCCTCAACACTTGGCAAACAGCTTTTTAGAAGACTGTGTGATCAGGGAAGAGCTCAGACTAAGTTATTCTTTGTGTTTGTCAGAATATTAATTGCAAGTCTTCGGTAACTGGGAAGGGAGAGGTCAGGTCTGAACTTTCCTGTTGCAGCCTTGTAATTCAAAGGAATTGTTTTACCAGAATGGCATGCAATTATTTAATTTGCTAACCAAACCAAAACAGACTCTGTAATAAAGTCAACTAATATTTGATTAAATGCCACTTCTGCAAAACACAGCTTGGATTTAAGGCTGCGGTGGAGTCATTCCAATATCTTAATATGGCCTTGTTCAATTAAAAGAAATTAGCTGCTGCTGCTGCAGTTCTTGCCAAAGCCTGGTAGCTCAATTTGCAAATTGATCCTTGACTCTCATCTGTGCTATTTAAGCTAGTACACAAATCTGTGTACATACAGGCTTGTCAGAAAAACTGTGTCTGCAGATTGCCTGGTGTGTGTTGATTTTTATGCAGTGAATGTGGAGAGGAGGACTCTGAAATCTGCCCACGTTTGGCAGGGTATAATGGAAAGTACAAAGAATTGTCGGTGAAGGAATTAACTTTAGTGTGAACATACTTTCCAGAGTGTATGGGGTTTATATTCATATGTTTGGTGTCAGTCTCTTGAGGAAGAGCATGAGGAGAAGCGAATAAAGATGTGTTTGGTTTTGCTTGTTGATTTGTCTGCTGCTAGGCCTCTGGCAGAGTTGAGGTGTGGCTAAATAGTGATTTATACCATTTTAAATCCAGGCCGCTGGAATTTGCTTGTCTTTCTCCTCCTTTCAACAAAAGCAAGTCATTAGTTTGTAGGGAGAGCAGCTCCCTGAAGTGCCTCAGCTTGTGAATGTGGAAGAGTCAATGCAAAGGGACGGTTGGGAATGCGACTGCAGGCAGGGTGAGACTTGATCTGCTTCATCATGTGGAAGGCTGCGCTGTGAAACTACATATTCACACTGGAAGGGGGATGAGTGCTGCTTAAACTTGATTTTTTAGGGCATTTCATAGAGATGAACTGGAGAAATTTTACATCTGACAAAAAGTTGGAACAGTTGTAGAAGTGCTAGATACCCTGCTGTAGTGTGTTGTGCAATTCAGGGTAGAGAGTGTGTGATTGTATCTCCTGTAGTAATCGTCTGAATCAGCTTTTAAAAGGTGGCATTGAATGTTGCTCGTTCTGATCTTAAGCCAATTATAGTCTCGAGCTTCAGCTGACGATACCTAACCTACTTAGAGGCAGGCTCCTGCTGGTGATAAGTAACCTGCTTCAGAGGCAGTTACTCCATATGTGGAGGGAAATTTTTAAAGTGATCAAGACATTCAAGTCCATGGGGATGTTGCACCTCATGAATGATTTAATAGGTGATGTGGCTGCAGCTTCTTTATCTGAAATGATCAGGCTCATGAAATCTGTACAGCTTAATGGTGAAGTTCAGCAGTGGAAGACAATCCCAACACTTACTTTTTAGATGTTGAGGAATATCAGGTCTGAAAAGAGGAGATACTGCTAGTCTCTGAACAAGTGAAGGTAAGAGCAAAACCGAACATCAGAATGCTGCTTTACTTGGCTACAACTGTCTGGAAACATGAATATTTCTAAAATACGTACATTGTGTTGGATAATGGGTAGATATATTCCAGGTAGCTTAGAACCTGTGTATTTTTTTTCTGAAAAGACTTTTGTTGCTCTGTAACTGACTCAGATAGAACTTCGGCAGATGGGAGAGCAAGCAAATGATAGCACAGACCAAGCATTTGTTTTCTTCTGGGAAACCAGACTTAAGTTTTCACAGCTTATTAGCAATCACCCCAGATTCTTTGATTGAAAAACCGTAAATTCTGTTCTTTGGCTGAATGACAGACACACCACAAAAAATACCATGATCAAATGCAGCGGCAGATGTCTGGAGGGGTGTGCGGCTGATGGCTGCAAGCCTCAAGCCATGACAAGCTGTACTCTGCAGACTGCAGAGCGAGTTCCAGTGGGGTCGAGCTTAGTTAGAAAATACATTTGGGTTATATTAATGCCACAAGAAAGTTGAGCTTGAAGCAATGAAAATAATTTTGTTTGACGTTTTTCAGATTATAATATTAAGCATTCTTCATTTTAATTGGTTTTAATGCTGCCAAGTGTTTGACAGCCCTGGAAGCTAGACAGTATTATTCACAGGACAGGTGCATTGTGCGTTAGTTACTGTTCCTTGCCAAAGTGCCTTAGCCCTCTTTTGGAGTGGTTAAATCCTGGGGTGGGAAGGCTGCTCGTCCTTGGCCTCCATGCCAGAAGGCAGGCAGTGTAAGTACTTACTGTTTCCTTCAGTGGTGGGGTTTTTTGGTTTGGTTTTGTTGTGCAGGCAGTTCTTGACTCACTCTTTATGCTCTGTACAGGCACACCACATTGCAGTGCTTGGTGCAGTGCTGCTGCTTTCAAAGGCACAAGTAGTGGCAGACTCCATGATAACAGGGTCATCTGTGTTCTCCTTTGTGGAGAGCTGCAAACATGGAGCGGGCGACTTTTCCCTCTCCAGGCGGAAATCACACTTGTATCATTGTGCCTCTGTTCATTGGAGTCCTGTTTTCACAGCCACTGCTCTAACACTACTAATGCTGTATGCCTGTGTACTGCCATACCAGAATGCTGGTTTGGTTCACGGTCTTCAGGGTTTGATTCCATTCAGTGTTTTAAGGACTTTGTCAGAACTTCCTGATAGCTGGAATTGAATGAGATTTGCTTTGTTGTTTTGTTTTGTTTTTTAAGGCATTAAAAATGTTGTAGCTCTTTTTTAGTGGCAGTCTTTTTTTCCTTACTAAACTATTTTTATTCTCTTCCCTAAATTTTAGGCTCGGACTGAAAGATCAGCAGGAGAGAGAAATTGTTCATGTTGTCCTTTATTGCTGCTTACAGGAAAAGACATATAACCCTTTCTATGCCTTTTTGGCTGGCAAGTTCTGTGGATATGAAAGACGATTTCAGGTGAAAAAAGACGTTTCTACTTCTAGTGCCATTGTAGCAGTCAGGCAGTTGCTGAGTACCTGACAGTAGGTGCGTGCGTGTTGAGATCCCAGGATGCTGAGGAAAAATTCTCCTGGCATACTCATGCGTTCAGTAAGGTATACTCTGTGTCGAATTTGAGTAGGAAACAGTAACTTCTGCAGAAGATTTGCTTGCTTCTGTTTTGCACAATTTAAAAGGAATTGAACAGTCTGATCAACAGACGGCTTACAAAGAATAGAAAGTCAAAAGGTTTTGTTAGTTCTCACTTAAACAGTCATTTGATTTGTAGGCTGGTTGGTTTATTTGTGTTTTTTTCCTTGACACCTAGGTGACGTTTCAGTTTAGTATTTGGGACAAAATCAAAGACTTGGGAAACCTGTCAGCCAGTGCCATCTCCAACTTGGTTTCACTGTTGGTTCACTTAGTAAGGACGAAGTCATTGCCACTTTCAGTTCTCAAGGTTGGTGCAGGTTTTTTTTCAGATTATTCCTGTGCTTTCATTTGCAAGTTCTGTGGAAAATGTACGTGCTCTGTTACCTAGCTGGTGCTTTGGCTGTTTGTTGTCATAAACAAAGATGAAAGCAAGACAGTTGTGAGGTTGTTATTTTCTCTAGAGCATCTAGGGATGGAACTGAGGCCCCTTGGTTAGCAGGCTTTGTCAGTGGATTTGTGCCATGCGTTGGTTTTCATTAGACGAGAAAGAAATACAGAGTGCTTAGACTTCAGAATGAGAAGTCCGTGGGATTTGCTTAGAAGAATAATTGCAATGTGGGAAGCAGGCAATATTCTAGATTGTCCTTGGTATTTCTGAAGTATTTATCTAATTGAGTAATGGTGTCTTTGTGTTCTGGTGCTACTGGACAGGTTATTCCTTAGAAACTTGACTGCTTCCTTACCGGTTGGCTTTGCGGAGGCAGTGTTCTCAGCTAATTCTTCCGTGCCAGCCCTCAGGCTCAGTGTGTAGGGGAGTGCTAGGAGCTGTTCACTGTACAGAGAATTCAGTTGTCTGGAATACTTGAATTAAACTAATCCTCTCTGTTCTGAACTAGGTAATTGAATTCAGTGAACTGGATAAACCCAAAGTCCGTTTCCTGCGGCAAGTGCTAAGCACGCTGTTACTCAAAGCAGATGCTGAAGACATTAGTGATATTTTTGGGAGGTAAGTGATCAGATCGATCTCCAGGGAATCCTTCATTAGCAGTAATTAAACAAGATAAGAAGTATGGTTATTTTGGTTGGAATTATACACCGCCTTTTCCAGAGACCAGACATCGACTCTTAAAAAGCAAGCTCTCCTGGGGGAAGCTGGCGGTGTGGGCAGGCCGGTGCCATTTGTTTTGGTGGTACAGGTTCTGATACGGATACAGCTGTGGAAGGTGTTGTCTACAAAATAAGGCTTTCGGGTACTCGATGTGTCACAGGATTTCACTTTGCCATCTGCGTTCATTGAGATTCAGTCTCAAAGCGGTCCTTCATGGTATATCTCTTCAGTAATTCTTTTTTTTTTTTTTTTTTGCCACTTTACACTAATGGGGGAAAGATTTAGGGTTTGTTTTTTATTTTTTAAATCAACATGGTGTGGAAGCTCTTATTTTTGTACATGGGACAGGTAGCCTTTTTAAAATCCTTCTCCACGGTGATCAAAAGACGTCAGTGCTCTTGAAGGGAGCAATATGTTGTCCTGACACTTTTGTTTTACTTGAGCCACTACGAGCTATAAATATATCTGCAAACAGCCATGTCAAATGGAGTTCCAGTGCTCTGGTTGTAGTGGAGACAGCTATGATTTACAGCTTACTGCGGGAAAAGTTGTGTTGTACTCACAATGTCACATAAAGTTAGGAGGGGAAAAAAAAAACGAAAGTTGTCTCAACCATTATGCTGTAACGCAAGGAAGTTCAGCCATAGTGTTTGCCTTGGCTTGTTTTTTGGTTTTTGTTTTTGTTTTTTTCCTGTAATGTAATTGTTTACATAAAGCAAGTCTAATATGAGAATACTGCATTTTATTGCTGAGAAGCAATTGTATGTTGAGTGTGTTTGGGCTGTGTGCCAAATCAGTGTAAACATTAATTTGAAAGCCTCTTTAGAAAAACACCTTTTATAGGTTGAATTTATTTTTTAACCCCTCTATTTGAAGATGATGATGAGAAAAAAAAAATACATAAACTTTGGAAACAGTAGAAGCCTAATACTGTTTTTTAATCTGTGTCTTTACAGGATATCTGACAACCCCAAGCTGGGAATGCTACGGGAAGGCTTGAAACTTTTCCTTACCCACTTCTTACTGAAAAATGTACAAGTCCAAAAAAGTGATGAAGAAGCTAACTTCTTAAAAGAAAGAGTTGAACTAGCAAGCAAGGCTTTGCAAGCAAAAGAATCCAAATTCAAACTATAGTTCTATTTCTCAAATAAAACATGGAACAACTAGGTTTGCACAACAATGCAAGGCTTTGTTAGTCGTTCAGACCCTAATAATTGGGAGTGAGGAGAGCCTTGTTACCGAAAAGGATCTGGGTTTTTGATGGAAACTCTGCTCAGCATACCAGCTACTGGTTTAATGGAGGGAGATGCAAGGCTCTTCTGAAGAAAGAGACATCTTTTTGTCGTGGCCCTTTAAGTATGGGTGCTTTGTGCAGGTCAGTATCTGGAGAAGAGGTTTTATTTCTCTTGTATCCTGCTCCCAGTCAGCAGTACTGTTCAGCATTGCATATTCCAGACTTTCATTTAAAATAATTGCAGAAAACTGACCACTATATGTTAAAGCAGCAGCCTTAACCAAAGGCTTTTAGTGCATATGCCTGAAGGAAGGGGCCACTAGATGGCGTAAGTACTGATGAGTCAGTTTGGGATGAAATTGACTTTTTTCTTAAAGTGTATTTATCAGCTAATTCTGTGAATTGCTATAGTAAAAAGACTTGAGGATCTGACTTTGCCCAATTACGTTGGGTGTAGAGATCACTGCAGAGTTTTATGCTCTTTTAACCTGTTTTTCTCAGCTTTAAAATTGAAGTTACCAGTCTTACACCTGTGAAAATCAGATTTCCTAGGCTTAAATAATATTGGTGTCAGCCTTTTACTAAAAGGATACGTTTCTTAGGGATTTGCTTCACCTTCCCATTCAGATATCTCAAAAAATCATGTATGTTTCTTTGTATAACATTCAGTTTCCTTTGTCACCTTACAGCTGCACATTAAACTGATTTTCTGCAGTGTTTTGCTGTTCCTGTTGTCTTTGTCCTGGCTGGTTACCCAGCAGGGGAGTGGCCTGAAATGTGGGGACACTTCCCACTTTTTTCCCACAGGAGAAATATTAAATCTTTAACATTTGTATCAGTTAGGATCAGCATGGGCAGCAGAAGGATTGGCGCTGTGCTTTGATGCACTGTGACATAAAAGACAGCGTTGAAGAGTGCGTGTAAACAGCACCTTCACAACAACCCATGGCAAACCTGGTTTGGTTGGGAGGCTGGATGCGGGAGAAAATCTCTTCAGGCACCTGGAAGTTGTGACTGCTGTGGAATGCATGGGACCTAGGGAAGTAAAAATCACTCCCCACGGACTGCAGCAGCCACCTGACTAGTTACCTGTTCTGCAGGGATCGAGGAGGACCCAGCATGTCAACATGTCTGCGGTTTGTGACACATAAATGGGGACGCATTGCTCTGACTGGGAGGCTGGGACAGCTTCAAGAGCCAGATGCTGAGCCATCTTCATGAACCTCAGTGCCGCAGGCTGCCAGCACCTTGCCTGAGCACCTTGCTGGGTGATCAGAACTGAGTGCCCTTTGCCCACGGAAATGCTGCCTGGTGTTTTATGGGTCTGGATCTGTTCATGTGCTGCAGCTGGCTGAGGCAGTGTGATGCAGGTGTTGCTATGCAATTAGAGGAGATGGCTTTCACCTTGCAGTCTAAAATTACAATTGCTGTTTTTTTAAACTGACTTGCCTTACTATTTATGCCAAACATCTACTGCCTTCTGTTCTACCTTACAGTCAATTCATGCAGCTATCACTCTTACTGAAGGAAGTAGATTTTACCTGCCTGCAGTTTACATCTGCCACGCTTACACATAACCGTAAATTCTTTGGAAAAACTGTATTTCCAAGGAAAGCAGCCAAAACCCACTGCATCGCAAGGCTGTAAGGCTTGTGTGGAGAGGAAAGCTGAGACAACAATACACTTTCTTTTTAACCCTAGAGAAAAAAAATCACCCCCAGCAAAGCCAGCCCTGCCGGAGTGCCTCCCCTGCAGCAGGGTTGCCACTGCTGTGAGGGCTCCCTGTGGCAGCAGCGAGCCCAGTGCTGGCCCTGCAGAGCTGCAGGCTGAGCCCTACCTGCAGGCAGGCTGCTGGGGAAGGGACGACAGCTCTGCCACGTTCTGCTTCGTTTGCTGTGTGGTGAATGCTCAGTAGCACATGCACAAAACACAGCTTGGAGAGAAGCCTTCCTGCGCACCAAAGGCAAAGCTCTACTGAGAAATGTTCCCTGATTGATCTAATAACTAATGTTCTCCTTAAAGTGTCCAAAATCCTTCCGTAGAGCAGCTTGGGAGCGGGTTCGTACTTTATGAGCAGAAAAGGTCTTTGAATTGATAGAAATACCCTGCACTGGAAAACCAAGCAGCTGCACTAATCCTTACGCGTGACAAGCTGGTGGAAAACGCAGGGGGATTTGCTTTAGGTGCGTTTAGCTACAAGCCGGATGCTTGACTTTTTTTAGCTATGCAGCAGAAAATTTCCCACTTGAAACTAAGCAGTAGTATCCCCTCGTAGCTATTATCACTGTTTCCATTTTTGTTTTCTTTCAAGCTGACCAATGGTGTTTTTAACTTTCTCTGGTTTTTGTATCAAAATTAACAGGGCAGTGAAGTCTGGTTTTCAGCTTTGGCCCGAGCGTGAGGCAGATAAATCATCCCCAAGTCCTTCTGGCAGGGCTTTAGCTCTGCACCTGAACGGTCCAAGTTCCTGCAGGGCTTTTTAACTTCCCATTTTCCATTGTCCCACACAAAGGGGACGATGAGCTGATAGCGGCGGCGCTGCAAAAGCGCAAACGCAAGCAGCTCTGCCCCGTTAGCCGGGGTGTGCAACTCAATACTGTGCTCCCAGCACATCTGGGATCACTTGGCTCACTCTGCGCTGCGATGGGAGTTCCAGCCCGAGAGCAGCGCGCTGCCAAACGCACGCAACAGGGCTTTCGGCACGATGGACGCACGAGTGTCAGCGTGCGCGGGGTGCAGCAGCAGCTCGGGACCTGGCTTCGTCCTTTGTGCGTGGGAATGGTGCGCGACCCTTCCCTGGAGCAATTTTCAGCCTTGTTTTGGTAAGGCGATTTGGTCCATCGGGTCACTTCTCCAAAAGGCATCGACTTTTTGAATCAGACTTATTTTAGGAAATTGTAGGTAGGGACGTGACTCTTTCACCATCTGCCACTTCTCGTGATCTCATCCCCTGGAGGAGCTTCCCTTCGTCCCCCCAGTGATGCTCAGCTTGCCTGCAGTGAGTGATCACCGCTGCCCCCAGGGAACCTCTGCGCTGCCCCCGGGGCTCTGGGCAGCCCTCAGCCCAGCTCCACCCGGCCCTCAGCTACAGAGAGTTGCAATCCAGAATCAGATGTCACACAGCTTCCCCAAAAGTGCTTTAAGGAAACGAAAGGAGCAGCTAGCAAGAGTAAATTTAAGAAGAGGCAGCTGGCACCAATATTTCTTAAAACTTGTGGGCTGGGACGAAACAGTTCACATGCAAAACCCAGTGTGTGGATGGAAGGCTCTGAAGTGAATGCATTCAGAAATGGCAAAGGGAGGTGATGGAACTGGAATGAGAGGTGCACAGTAACACTGCAAATAGACACTCCTTATGAATAGCTCTGTTAAAGTCTGCTGTCAGTAACAGCGAAATGGCTGCTTTGTTTCTAAACGTGAGAGATATCCAAGCATGGCACATTTGTCACTGAAAATCCCATTATGGACCTTTTAGCGCTATGACAGTAAGAGCAGTGTGAAGCATCTTCACACACACACACACCCAGGGTGTGCAGGCACACGCAGCCCCGGCACCAAACACCGGGAGCACTGTCAGGGAGCCTCGCTGCAGGAGCAGCCCTCAGCTGAACCTGGGCCGGGCAACGCGTGTCTGTGCCACAGAGGCAAGAAGTCCAGAGGCGCTCAGCTTCACCTTGGGCAAAATAATAATAATAATAATAATAATAATAATAATAATAATCTTGCTTTCATTTTCTAGGCCCATATCTTATGCACAAAGTCATCTCTCCTCCCCAGCCAAACCTTAGATTCTGGATGGATTTTTTTTTTTCCTTAATCTATAGTTCAGTTTGCCCTTAAGGCATTGATGGGATGATGCTTACTTGTCAAATTCCTCTACCTAAATGGTCAGTTCAGATGAAGACATGAAGACCACAGCCAGGCTTGGGAGCTGCTGCAGGTCTCAGTGGGTTTGGTTTTCTTGTCTGTGGTTGAAGGCAACGTGGGAGCCAGGTCCAGAGCGACACCAGCCCCACTGGTGCTTCTGTCCCTCCCCTGAGGAACGTTGCACTGGGGCTGTGAGTTCAGAGCATCCTTTGAGCCTTGAGGGAGAAGGAAACCTTTGCTCCTGATCAGCTTGTGACAACCCCATGGATGCTGGGTGACACTTTCCCAAAAATAATTTCAGCAGGGAGGAGCTGGGGCTGCCCAGGGGCTGATGCAGAGCTCATTAAGCACATTGAGGTTTTCCAACATTGCCCCATATTCCTCTGCTGCTAAAATCTAAGCTTAAATATCAACTCTGGGTGTAGTAAAGAGGAAGTTCTGCAGGAGTCAAGGAGAGGGCATTTCTGGTGTTTTGCCGTTTTCCAGCTGATAAAAGAGCTTTCCATCCCCAGGGCACCCTGTACTGTGAGGATCTGTACACTGAGAGGCATTCTCTCTGGACAGCTCAGCAGGCAGTGAAAGAGCAGAACCTTCTCATGGTGCTACCAGCACCTTGCCAGAGCTCCTGGACGGTCCAGGACACGCGGGCTGGCCTTCCCATCCACTGAGCAGCACTTCAGTATTGGCTGAAGAGTGGAAACATGGATAAAATTTATGAGTTTCATTACAACAAGCCTTATACTCACATAGCTGTTGTTCCAGCCCTCCTGTAGATATTAATGCTGGCCATGATCCTTTCATCAGAGGTTTCCAAGGCAAATGAAAAGGCAAAAAAAGCTAGGAAGAGCAGCTGGTTAATGAAGTGAAGGCCAGGGAAAGGTGAAGCTGCTGGCGCGTGTTGTCTCAGCAGATTGTCTGCAGAGCACACCACGGTGATGCTCTGGGCAGGACCACGCAGGCAGCGGCTCTCTGCCTTGCATCACCCGAATCCTCCTCTCCCCACACCCAGGAGCAAGTGAAGGGCTCGGGTGGAACTTGGACATCCTCTGGCCTCAGGCAGGCACTTCAGGGAAGATGGGTGGAGGGAAGGCAGGAAAATCCTGCCTGCCTGGAGAGTGAGAGCTGCGAGCTGGGAAGGGAGACAGGCAGCAGAGGCAGCAGGAGCCTCTGGCTTGTGCTGCTGGATTGCCGTCTTAATTATCCCTGGCAAAAGCACAGTGATTAAGACCACTGACTGCGGACAACCTTTATGTAATTACTCATTAACATTTCTCAAATCGCACCTACCTGCTGCAGCGATGCATCCTTTACAGATTCATCATGTTTAAGCCCGGAACGAGCCATCAGCTGCCTGTGCCGAGCTCCGAGCGACGCCAGCAGCCGTTACACTGCAGAAATCAACGCGGGGAGCACGGGGACACGCATCTTCCAGAAAGGGTCCCCGGGGGTGCGGGGCGATGGACCCATCCCATGCTGCTCCCAAACGGGGTCAGCCCCATGCCCCGTCCCCAGCTTACAGCCCATGTCGGCTGCTTTGGTTTGTGCTTGTGGAAGTCCTGCAGCCCCTGACCGAGGACAGGAATTCTCCATTCCCATCCTCGTGGTGTGGGAAGGGGGAGGCAGAACTGGGTGCTTCTGTGGTCTCTGTCTCTGCTCCGGCTTTAGCCCTGAGCCCCAGCTGCCAACAGCTGCCATCGGCTAAGAACATTAGCAGAGGTCCTGTGAATAATAATTCCAAATAATGGATTAATTAGAGGAAACTGTGATCTGCTTGCAAATGTCCTGCAGGCAGTAAAATGGAGCTGAGCTTCCAGCTCCACGGTTCATTGCGAAGCTCTGCTGGGCTTTACTATGGCAAATGCTCATTGTTCTTTTCACCTGCTGGTTTTAGACACCTGTCACAGTTAGACTTAGCAAAACCTGTTACTTTTCCAAAAGGAAGCTGAAAGTCAAATTTTGGTGATAGTTTGTTATCAGAGAATGCACCCATGCTATTACATGACCACTCCGACCTCCTAAATATCATGGGTGATTCTGTTCTCATGCAGGCACTTCCATTTCCACACAGGGCTCAGTGAGCTGAAGCTCTTCAGTTCCCAGGGCTCAGAGCAAAAAAAAAAAATAAATAAAAATAAATAAATAAATAAACCAAAGTCTCCTAGGAAAGACTAAATGGACAATGTCAACACGCCTTAGCTGTGATGCTGACCCTGTGAGCACTAATGAAACAAACTAACAAACAAGCAAACAAAACACCAGACCACTGTACTATGGTCACTGAGCAACTCCCAGAGCCACGCTCAGTTGCTATTGAGCTGTGGCCAGACCTGAATTTTGGGAGTACAATGAAATTTGGTCACCCCACGCAACACCCCAGAGAGACCAAGGTGCCCTGGCAGTTTCCTCTCCTCCACCATTCGTTCTGTGTGGCCATTCATGTGATTCAAACCTCTGACCCTGCCCCGTTACAGAAACCACGTGTGGCTCAGGAATTAAAAACCAGCGTTTCTGCATCCACTGTGCAGTCATCCTGGCATCCAGAGCACATAAAGGGAAAGCTGGGGGGAAAAGAGTGCCCTGGGGTCAGCGTGTGGCTGGGGCTGGTGCTCAGCACCACACAGGGACACAGAGAAGCTGTGGGTGCCCCATCCCTGGAGGTGCTCAAGGCCAGGCTGGATGGGCCCTGGGCAGCCTGATCTGGTGGGAGGTGTCCCTGCCCATGGCAGGGGTGGAACTGGGTGGGCTTTGAGGTCCCTGCCAACCCAAACCATTCTGTGATTCTATGACCCGTGGATGCTAGCAGCAGGCATAAAGAGGAAGGTACACAACAGGAGGATTGGGTGTGGGGTGGGATCTTCCCGGGCACTACAGGAAAAGCCGACATAATCCGTTCAGCTTTGGATGAGTGGAAGAGTTTGGACTTCAGAAACCATCAATAGTCTTTCTGCTAGTGAAGCTTTCCATCCCCAGAAGTTTCATGGGGGATTATATATTTATGGTTTCCCATTTGAAAGACTTTTAGCAGGTTTACCTCGACCATATGGCTCCTATTTGGGTTCTTTTGTTTTAGCACTTAATGCTTATGAAATTGCCAGTTAATGACATCCATGCCTAAACCACGGTGCCTTTTTTTTTTTTTTTTTTAAGTAAAACATCCGCTCAAGGCCCGTGTTCATACCTTACCACTTCTCGAGTAGGGCAGTGGAAGCTTTAAGAGGCCTTTTTCCTTCTGTGGCCGGGTGGGGGAACCAACAGAAATCGCTATGGAGGGGATGAAATCACTACAGGGAGGGATGAAATTACCGGGGGAGGGTTGAAATTACTACAGGGGAGTGGGTTAGAGCAGGGCTGGGCCGGGTGTGAGATAAAGGGGTCCCGGCGATCCCACCCCATCCATTCCCACGATCCTTTTCTCTCCCTGCACGTGAGTCCCCTCCTTTTGGACCCCCACGGGAAATCCCGATTAAAAGGATTTTCTCCAACTGGGATCACCACCTTCTCTGCAGCCCTTCAAAATGACAGCGCAAGTGCACCTACCGCGGAAGGGGCCGCTGGGTGATTCCAGTGATTTAATTCCTCTTTGCCCCCTCCTTGTTCTCTTCCCCCCCTCCCTCTCCTCTCAGTTTTGGAAACACCTGGTAAGCTGTAAAATGATTTACGAAGTGAAAGTGTTAAATGAGGCCACCAGCTGTAAGACTGACAGAGCTTTATGAGTTTTATTAGGTGCCCTATTATGGAAAATAAACTTTAATCCGTCCATAAAAACAGAATCTGAAAAACATATTTGCCCTTGTAGTCTGGAACACTGAAGGTATTCTTGTGAGAGACTGGGCTTTGAGGAGATTACTTTTATTGAGACAGACACAATACACCGGCAGGGCTTTGATACAGAGCTGCCTGTGCCCTGCGAGGCATTTTCATGGGGCTCAGGCACACACCTCTGCGGCACACTGCGCGTGTTTAATTAGCGGGTGGTTAATTAGGCATTAATGGGTGAGGAGGGATCCTTTTGGGGAGTGTGAGCTCAGGTCGCTCTTGTTTTTTTTTTTTTTTTTTTTTTATTAANTTTTTTTTTTTTTTTTTTTTTTTTTTAATATAATGTAACGTTCTTCTTCCTGTTACTATTATCATTATTGTTATTATTTAGGGTAACGACGCGGGTTGCCTCGTCTCGGATATTCACAGCGCGGGCGCAGGCGGAGCTCCTGCTGGAAGGCAGGCGCCGGGCGGGGGGCGGAGGAGCCGCGGCTCTGCGCGGAATTTGCGCGGCCGTTGCGCGGGCCCTCACCCACCGAGGAGCAGCCGCAGCGTGGAAAATCGCAAAACCATGTATCCCTTTTTAAATGGTCGTTGTCGTTGTTGCCTCTCGCTTTAAATTCTCCAGACCCCGTGGCCTGTGAACGAAAGGAAATCGTTGTACAAATTTAACTCAGAGCCCTAACGCGATTGTTTCCCTGCAAGGGGGGGCAGGCATCGATCAAGCCTAAATCGAGTTTACTCTGATCAGGTTTTTGACACGTGGGACCTGTCCAGATTTATGCTTTACCCCGGGAGCGGGTTTGATTTACGGCGTACTCCTGCGGGGTGCCGGGCGGTAAACTCATAAATAACTGCAGAGCCGCTAAATCCCACCCCGACCCTGCAACACCTGAAGCTCTCCGCGATCGGAAAGGGGTTTCCTGCGTGTGACCCCCTGCTACGATCTCCGGCATGCGCCGGGCTGGGTTTCACGGGCTGGGTTTGTACCGAAGTCACGCAGTGGGGCTGCACTGCTCCCATTTGTAAGGTTAAGTGGGAACGTAGAACGCTTCTGTAAAAGTGACAGCGATAATAATAACAGCAATTATAATGAAGTAAGAATTACAAAAAAAAAAATCATAAAAGAACATACATATATATTAAAAAAAAAAAAAAAAAAGGTGGTGTTGGAGCGGGAACAGACCTCATTTCGGAGCTCTTCATCCCTTTTATCCCCTGGTACAAGCAGCTGCACCCGGGCTGCGCGGCTGCAGGCCCCGGCACATCTTGCTGCCGGGCGCTCGTTGGCGGGGCTGAGCTGCCCGTCCTGGCCCCGGGCTGGCGGGGCCGAGGCAGTGATTGTATTTAAATTCGCTCTAATTGATTTGGGGAAGAGCCTCCGTGACAAGAAGGGATTGATCCGCGAATTTATTGCGAGATAAATCCCGGCGCTGCTGGAGTAGCCGCGCTTGGCCGTCGTTGGGGGGAGCATGGGGACCCCTCGTCCCCTGGCACGGCTCCTCCCGCGACCGCAAAAGGCGAATTAACGCGGCGGGTACCCCCCCCCCCCCCCCCCCCCCCCCCCCCCCCCACTCCACCCCCACCCCCCCC
>VXAV01009408.1:251272-282309 GCA_013399715.1 Alectura lathami | reverse complement strand
GCTCGAGTGCGGCGGGGCTGGCGCTGCGGGGAAAGCGGCGGCTGGGGAGAAACCGCGCAGGTTTGGGAAAAGCTTCGGTTCTGTTCCAGGGGATGCTCCATAGGGAAGACCCTAAGGGACAGGGGTTCGCTGAGCAGCCCCTGCTGTGGACGTCTGGTCCCCACCCAGAGCTGCCGCAGGCTCTGTCAGTGCCGCTTTTTGGGCTCTGTGAGCCGGGCTGACCCCGTCCCTGGGGTCTGCGGGGTCAGTACCGGGCGCCTGGGACTCCCTTCGTCCTGCTGGGCTGCCCCGGTGTTCCGTCACTGCTTGTGCTTGAACAGCTGGGACAGAGAAGTCACCTCCCCGCCCATCTGGGCTGATGCTGAACCTGTCCCTGCGGGCTGTGGGCTCGGGGGGAGGGAAGCGGGGTGCAATCTCCGTCTGGCAAAGCCTTCTTGTGGTTGGTTTTAGAGGAACAAACTGGAGAAATAAGAGATCCACGTGGATGGAGAGCGTGATCCCCAAGAGACAGCTGAAGGCTCCCCTTACCTTCACAGACCTGAGACTGTTTGGGCTTCCCATGTGCATGTCGGAGGAACAACATAAATGTCAGGATGGATAAAAGATGAATCATAAGGGCAAATTAATAAGGTGACAAATGCTATTGTTTCCTGGCCCGGGCTCCAGAGGTCCCTCCCGTCCGTGGAGGCTCAGAGAAAGCACCTAACGTGGTAAAACCCAACTGCGGCCCACTATTAATTGCATCAGATGTCGCTGTAGTGACATCAATCACAGCGAGTTCCTCGGCGATTTAGGAGATGGTGAGATGTGATTCCATAAGGCTCTCATTGTGATTTAGCATTGATTAATGTCCATTCGTAAAATGATATAAAACTTACTTCTATTCCATCGCACAGCCCCAAACCGCATCCCAGCCCATATTTCAAAGCCTTGTTAATGTAACTGCTAATTTCAGAGGGTGATGGTGATGATTATGGTGTACATGGGTTTGTGCAGAGGGGTCTGCAGCGGGGGCAGGAAGAGGTTATAGAAATTATTTCCAAAGCAGAAAATTGCTGTCCGGTTTAAATTACTTCAGGTGCAACGGGGTTAGCATGTGCCTCTGTCCTTCCACTCTGTGTCGGCAAGGAGAGACACGCTGAGGTTAGCTCTGTGCCACAGGTGCAGAAACCCAAAAGCACGAGAAAGGGTTATCCCCATGGTCAGTGTCCTGCTCCTGCCTGTGGCCCCCGCTGCAAACCTAGACTGATTCCTGGGGTTCTGCATCCCCAGCACAGTGAACTCACATTCACATTTTGAGGATTTAATCTGACCCAGGCACTTGGAAAAGCCAGGTCCTCAATGCTTAAAAAATGAAATTATTTTGGTGATGAAGCCCACAGGACTGGTACTTGCGGCTTCTTCCTCCCCCTCACACCGAGCTGGATGATCTAAAGGCACTCATCAATGCAGTTTGCTCTCACTGGATTTTCTGGAGGCAGGAGGCTCTGCTTGGCATGGGGCCTAGTTCAGAATAGCTCGTGCTTTTTATTTCTTTTCTTTTTTTTTTTTTTTTTTTTTTTTTTTAAGACACATACCAGGGATTGTGATGTGCATGGATAATGCTATGCGACCCGGGCATCACACTCTTGCAAAAAAGATCAAATTAGTGAAGCAGGGAGGAAGCTGCATGGCTGGTGAAGTGTTTGGGAAAATAAAGCAAAATAAAGGCTGGAAGTTGGCATCTGGATAAGAAAGGGCATATAACAGGAAGTTCAACACTTGGTGCCTTAGTATATATAATTTAGGTATAGATAATAGATAATAGAGAGTTCACAGGATCACTTGATGGGAAATATATTGATAATACAATTTTTCTTTGCAAAACGTATGCAATGACTGCAGTTTTGGTTTAATAATAAATTTAACTTTGAAGAAGCATTTGATTCAAACCTCTGCTTTTTCTAATGGCACTTGGAATTATTAATATCTGTCTAGCCAGCTAAAGAGGTTTTTAAAAGAGTATGCAGGGTGTTCTGCAATTAGAGTAGCCATCTGCCCTTTATTAAAACTCCATTAACCTTTACATTAAAATACATTTAAAATGCAGACACGCTGAAAATATCAAACACAAATAAAATAGATAAATCTAAGGGGGTTTCTCTGCTTTACTAGCTTATTTGTGCAGAACATGGCAACTTGTGCCACCTCTAATTTTCTGGGGGCAGATAACACTCTGTAGCATCAATTTTCCTATGATAAGGGTAGGAAATAATTACAAGAAGGTAATGGAATTTAATAGCATCTCTGATGAAAATTTGGTAGACCATGATCTTGTTTATAGAAGGCTAGAAAATCATTTAAAGTTCATATTATTAACTTCAGAACTAATTGCTTTATTTTAGGGTCAGAACTAATTTGCTTTGCTCATGCAGCTCTTTTGATTACAGTAGAGAGGGTCACATGCTAGAGGAACTCAAGTAAATAAGATGATTGACAGTTTTCTGAAAATATTCTGATAAATTAGGATAAAATTCAAAGTCTTTCCAGTAGATCCTGCTGCGTTATTCCCTTGAGCCTTATGCATGCCTCTGAGCAGACAGAGGGGGTGCCGGAATCACTGCTCCTGCTGGCAGAGCTGCCCACTTGGTCTGTAAATACGTACACCTAAAACACCCCTTCAAAACACCCCTTCTCTCTCCCTTTGTTTCCAGTTCCACCAAATTTGATCGGCGCAGGCTGAAATTCCTCAGGTAAAATAGTTGCCTTTTTATTTATTTATTTATTTAATTTATTTTTTAAGTCCCGAAGGAAGGCTCAGCCTTTCCCAGGCACGAGGTTGAGGACTAATGGCACCGTCTCGCCTGCCCTAACGGTGAGGGTGTCCGCGCACCCGCCGAGCTGTGATTTACAGCCGCGACCGGGGCGGATCAGCTCCCCCTGGCACAGGGGCACACGTCTTGTCATGGACCCCACAGCCCCAGCCTTCGGCCAAATCGTAAAACTTTCCGAAGCGGCTCCTCCGTGAGCTCCGCAGCATCCTCCGCTCCGTTTCTCCGGGGCCGCCCATGCTCGGGACGCGAGGGTGCTTCCCTCCCTGCGGCCGCTTCTCGTGCGGGGAGCAGGGAGATGCCCTGCCCACAGCTGTGCAGGGGCCGGTGGGCAGGGAGGGGTGGGGAGGATGAGGATGGGGACGGGGATGAGGATGGGGCAGGTTGGGGAGGGCACCAGGGGGTGAGAAATGATGTCGGGATGGAGCTGTGTGAGCGCCCTGCGAGCGCGGCTGTGGCTGCGCTCACTGGGGCTCGGGGAGGAATATTTTATGGCCCTGGGTTGCAATGCTCTCTTTTCATTGCAGAGGTGACTTTGGAAAAAATCGTCCTAGTATTTCAAACATTTCAATTCTAACTAAGAGAAAATGCTTTTATTTGCCTTGATGGGCAAATAAAGCCATAGTTTTCAAAGCCATAGTTTCTCAGAAAGTTTTATGCCATTTTGCAATTTATTTTTATTCAGAACAAACCCAAATGCCAAAATCATAGAATTTCCCAAGAGCTACAAATTGTGCTTCATTCAAGGCTCTGGTCTGACTGAATCCAGCATATCAGAAACCATAGTTTAAGCTCAGGTCCCAGCAAAACCCTGCTGATAAGAAAATGGTTCAGGGGAACTAAGTAAAATACTTGCAAAACTTCAGTGGCATTGCTGGTTCCATGTATCACTGTGCTATTTTCTTAATTACATTTTTTGCTAGCAGAATTCACATGCCTCTAGATTGAAGGATCATCTTGGAAGGAAAAAAAAAAAAAAAAGCTTAGCTTTCAAACTGTTTTGTGGATTTCTTAGCTGGGTTTATATATGGTCCTTATATTGACAGTACTTTTTGATTAATATTGTGTATAACATTCCTTAATGCATCAGGAGAATTAATTATGCAGAAACATTTGGGCCACCTGGACGTTCTATTGATTAAATGATGTTTTATTGACAAAATGACAGTTTAATACTGAGCTTTCCTAAAGCTCTGCGGTGAGGAGGTCTTTTGCTGCAGTTAGCAGAACAGCAGGTATGGACTCAGGAAGTCCTTTTGTATCACCCCATATTTCTGAGCTGGCTCTGAGCGTGGTCCTGAACAAGCTTTTGTTCGGCTTTTACTGTGTTTTGAACCCCAGACTTTAAAAATCAAATAGACTTCAAAATGATAGATTTGGGGTGGGATTTTGAAAAGCTTGCAAGTGATTTCGGAGCACACTTCCCAAAAAACTTCCCGACTCTTTAGTCAATCAGGCAATATATATATATATATAAATCACACTCTTTATCAGGATTTTAGTTTCTCTTTCTTAAAAATTGGAGTGTAGAGGCAGTCCTGATGAAGGAGAATAATATTGACTTTCTGTAGCTGATAGCAGTGATCTGAGAGGGCTGGGAGTTTTCCAACACGATGTTTTTTTTCTTGGAAAATGATGATTTATTGAAACTGAAACTTTTCATGGGAACATATCAGTACTGATTAAATTTTGTTGAGCGAGATTTCCAGGGCCTGAGCCAGGATTTCTGGCTGTAAATAGAGTGAGATCCTCGCATGGGGAATGGCCAACAGGTCAGGGCTGCCATTTGTCTGGGTCAGGTAGAGGACTGAGTGGACTTGGGGCTCTCCTACATCACAGCCCTCGGGCTATTGCTTATTCCAAGGATCCTCTGCTACTTTTTTGTAAGGAAAACTGGAAAACTCTCCAGGCTTATTCTGATATGGAATGGGATGCTTATTTCTTGCCCAGGTTGTTGTGAGATTTAAATATTTTCTTGTAAAGGTGTTTGAAATCTCTCTATCAAAATGTATTAAAGTATCGGTATTGCCACTGTTACTATTCATTTAGACAGAGCATTGCATTGCAAGGAGTGCTCAACATAACTGCTTCAGAGAGGACACGAAGTGCAAAGACTGAATCCTATGGAAGAAAATTACTGGTAACTGCATTATGGTGACGCTATTATCAGTAAATGTTGTTAGAGTGAGGATTTGTCCCCGTGTCAGAACGATGTTAATACAATATTAGTGAGGCAGGTCTTTGGTGTCAACATGAGAATATCAAATGCAAGGGGAGGAAAATTGTATTGGATTGTGGAGATGATGGCAAATCAATGACACAGAAAATCTATGGAGAGCAGTTCATAGTGACACAAGAAAGCAGTGTCTGCATAAATCAGTGGAGACCAATGGGCACTGAAAAGGAATTTCCATGCAAGATTAAGTGGACATTGTTATCGTGTCAGGACTATGTGAAATAACTGCAGAATGAGGATGATACTGTGATACCAACATTCAGACCAAGAAATATCAGCTGAAATTACTCTCTCATTAGGAGAAAACAAAAGGCTAATGGCCAGCTAAGACACAAGCTCTGTCAGCAGCAGTAGCAGCTGTTGGGATAACTGACGGATCAGGGCGATGGATCAAGGCCCTGCTGTGGGCAAACACACACCCATGCCACAGTCCCTGGCCCCAGAGCTGCCAGAGACAGGTAGATCTCTGGAAAGGGGACACAACAGAGTACCAAGAGATAAAAGGAGCTTTGCTGAATCTTCTGTATACAAAAAGGTGAAGAAAGAGGAGGTTGACACAGGAATTGGCATGGGAACATGGAGCAGAAGTGGGTGGTTGTTGCTTGTGGTGAGCAGACAGCTGGGCTGGGAGCTGGCATGATGATGGTAAAGGGAAGGGAAAGCTGATGGTAAAGGCACTCAACACCTTTCCTAACTCACTGCTTAGTTAAGAAGATGACTGATCTGTTTTGGAGGACTGAGCTGATAGATTCCACACTGCGGGGGTGAATCCTTTCTGATTGGCATACTGGGATTACTGGTGGATGACAAGCTGGACATGAGCCAGCAGTGTGCCCTCGCAGCCCAGAAAGCCAGCTGCACCCCGGGCTGCATCCAAAGCAGCGTAGCCAGCAGGGCAAGGGAGGGGATCCTGCCCCTCTGCTCTGCGCTGGTGAGACCCCACCTGGAGCACTGCGTCCAGATGGGGAGTGCTCACCACAGGAGGGACATGGACCTGTTGGAGCACATCCACAGGAGGGACACAGAAATGATCCAGGAGATGGAACAACTCCCCTGTGAAGACAGGCTGAGAGTTGGGGCTGTTCAGCCTGGAGAAGAGAAGGCTTCGGGGAGACCTGACAGCAGCCTTTCAGTATCTAAAGGAGGGCTACAAGAAAGAAGGGGACAGACTCTTTAGCAGGGCCTGTTGTGATAGGACTGGGCAAAATGGTTTCAAATTGAGAGAGGGGAGATTTAGACTGGATATAAGGAAAAAGTTTTTTATGCTAAGGGTGGTGAAGCACTGGCACAGGTTGCCCAGAGAGGTGGTGGCTGCCCCATCCCTGGAGGCCTTCAAGGTCAGGCTGGACAGGGCTCTGGGCAACCTGATCCAGCTGTAGGTGTCCCTGTGCACTGCAGGGGAGTTGGACTGGATGGCCTTTAAAGGTCCCTTCCTACTCAAGCAGTTCTATGATTCCATACATTTATTTCCCAGAGGCACAGTGTGACAGCTGGGTCTCAGGGAGGTTTGTGGGAATTTTGCCACCAGTTTGAGGGAGAACAGGATCAAGACTTGTGTCTGCAGAGCAATGTAAGAGTCCTAATGAGTTTCAAGTGTTTAGAAAATTACTGAAGTCAGACCCATTTTTCAGTCCAGCCCATTAGCCTTTCACACATGTTTGCGTGGAGTGCAGCGCCCAGGCAGACTGGCGGCTTGCAAATGTTAAATCAGCATAAATATCCTAGCCCCTGCGATGAGTGGGCATGTGGTGACGTCCAGCGCGATTAACATAGTGCAGGGGAAGAAAATATTGACATTTTATACATCTGTATCTCGATAATGCTGCAAGAAAAGTGATATTGGTAATGCTAATGGACCCATAATTGATGTTACTGCGATCCTTACCACTCACTGGGAAGCCCATAAAAGAGATAAGATTAAAGGAGATAACAGCTGTAGCAATTCCAGCTACATTTGTGATAGGATGAGGGGGAATGGTTTTAAACTAAAAGAGGGGAGATTTAGATCAAACATAAGGAATAAATTCTTCTTGATGAGGGTGGTGAGGCCCTGGCTCGGCCTGCCCAGAGGAGCTGTGGGTGCCCCATCCTTGGAGGTGCTCAAGACCAGGCTGGCTGGGCCCTGATCCAGCAGGTGGCAACCAGCCCACAGCAGGGGGTTGGGACTGGTTGGATTTTAAGGTCCCTTTCAACCCAAACCATTCTGTGATCCTATGATTCTGTGATACAGAGAAGGAAAGGCAGAGCATCTTCCTGGTGTGGTCTGAGGCAGGTGTGAGGCTCACAGTTTTTTTTTGTGGGCTTTGCCCAGGGCTGTTTACTAGCTGTTTCACATCTGGCTTCCCAGGCCTTGCCACTAAAATGTTAAATTCACTTTAATCACTGTTATGAGGGATTGGCTTAGCCCACTGGGTAGGAAGAGGAACCCCTGAATAACATGTTAAGAAGGGCTCCTGGAACTTGGAGACTGGCATAGAATCACAGAATCATAGAATGTCTTGGGTTGGAAGGGATCTCAAAGATCATCTAGTTCCAGCTCCCCTGCCGTGGACAGGGTTGCCTGTCCACAGCATCTGCCTCCCAGTCATTCCCAAGGCAGACATGGGGCCAGAGGTGGCACAGCTGTGCGAATACAGCCCGCAGGCGGCCAGCGGGGACACGCGGCACACAAATAATGCACAGAATTGCCGGAATTGCACCATGGCACCAAAAGCAAGCCCTCAGGCAGAGTTACCTGGAACATGCCAGGAGTTCTTGTGTTAAGATTTCGGAGCTGATGTGCACACGTACATCATGGTCCCTCACTGCTTGCTCGTCCCCAGCTCCAGGGGTGTTGATTTTGCCTCCACCATATCTGAACAATCAGGTTTAGTGGGCAGAACGTCACTGGGATGTTGAATAACCTAAGCTCTTTAATCCATGATTGCTTGCCCCCAGAGGGCTTTTGATAACTTCCCTAGAAGATGGCGAGCATCCGGTGCATTGCCTTGGATCACAGTCTAGTTCTAGAACAATCAGCTCTAAGTTGTTTAAGAAGACTGTGTACATTAAAATGGCTGTAAATCAGCCTAATGAAAACAACAGCACATGCAGAAATTCATTACATATCTGATACACTGGGGTGTTATTTTATTATTTCATGCATTTATGCTTTATGCTTGTTTTGCAGCATAAAATTCAGCTGATGAATGTGAAATTACAAACTGCTGCCACTTCTCTCTCAGTAAACAGAATGCATTAAAAAAATAACAGAAACACCTAAATGTTTTATTATAATAAAGTTACTTGAGGCCAAGAGTTCAATAAGGAGAATTTATAAACATATCATCTCAGATCTTGGAAGGATTTCAACATAATTTGCTTGTGGTATGGTAAGTGAGGTGAAATCCATCTACAAGTCTCTCGGGAGTAATAAATATATGGAAGTGTCTATTTATATTTGCTACGAATTTACTGTAGCACAAAAATGCTCCTGACTATCCCAATCAAATATGCATGACTTTGAGGCAAGGATTGAATTCTTTGCACACCTTATTCTTAAATAAGATCCATTTTATTCCTCTGCCAAACAAAAGCCCTGCCTTGCCTTTACTCACTTGTCCCAAATGCCTCTTGGGGACCAGGACCACTGGCACAGTCAAGGCTTTGAAGGATCAGGCTCCAGGGCCCCAGCCTCCAGCAATATTTTTGGATATGCTTTCATCTAAGTTGACAATGTAAATAAATTATCATAATTGAGACTTCATTTTATGTCCATTTGTAAATGAACATAGATTTTTCAATTCATCTAAGTAATTAACCTTTATCAGAACCACTGCCTGTAACGCAATGACAAGTTTATACACAAACAGGTGCCAGTGACTATCTGGAGGTATTTTGGTCTTGCTAAGTCAACTCTTGAGCAAATTCTTTGTTGTGCAGGTGGACAAGGTGGAACAGTCCCCTACTGCCAAATGACACATCACATCAGCTGCAGCTGCCTCTGTGGGACAGAGAGATGGGGCTGCAGGCGGGAACAGCTCTGCTAGAGCTGGACGGATCCCCTTGGCGGCACTGCTGCGATTTTCACATCTGCTGCCATTTATCAGTGGGATTAGACCAACCTGCTTCACCGAATATGGGACTTTGAAGCCTTGCACAAGGAGCAGAAGACACTAACAGCAACCCAAAGCCTGTGGTGCAGTTTTGTTTAGGGGAGCTGCCAGCAGACCCTACAGCTCACCTGCCCCCTCCAGCAGAAATGCTACCTCCTTCCTAGATGGGTGGCTTCAGGCTCCCTTTGTAGGTCTGCATGCTCACTCTGGACCAGCTCCCTCAGCGGCTGGGACTGACAGCCCTTCTAGGTAATGCACCTCCAGTCTGTGCTGTGTGAGCTATCTCCTTCTATCCGACTCATGAGGAAAAAGGGACTAAACCAGGCAGGGATTGATAAGGTCAGCCCACAGTCAGCTTTCGTAGCTGCCCCTATGAAGGGGTTCTGCTTGCAGGCATCCTGTGAAGGGACAAAGCCAAGCCCGTGTTCCATCTGCAGTTCTGCAGTGATGTGAAGGCTTACTCAGCAGGTCAGAAAGCTCGTCTTCCAAATATTCGAAATTCATTGCCTGTGCAGTCTTTCAGATGCTACAAAACTGCTCTGTTGCTTTAAAAACAACAACAACAACAACAGCAACAACAACAACAACAAAAGTTTAAGAGGAGCCCTAGACTTATCCCTTCAGAACCCTCCAGTATCAAAACAGAACCACAGGGGGAACACGACTATGTAGCATAACATATATACATATTTACATCATTTTCACGAACAGAAACCAAATTTTTAAGAATAGACGTACTCCAAGTATACAAGTAAGTCAGAATTTAGGAAAGTGGTGAATGGAATCAAAATGGGATTATGGTTTGGGTTGCATTAGGGGAGTCACAAGCTACTCCTGCATGAGCTTCCTCCAGAAGCAGGAGGGGCTTGAAGTCTAACACAGCAAAATCATTTTCAGTAGATTAGGAAGCAAAAGATCAATCAAGAGATTACATAGGTATTTAGGGGTTGGACCAAGGGCTTCTCAAGGTCTCTGACAACCCTATTTTCTACAATCTGACAGCAGCTGCAGGCTGAACTGATGAAAACCTGCTATGTAATATAATTGATTTTAAAAAGTGCTATGAGTTATTCTGGCCAATCCAGGAGAGAGAACATGTCCCTTCTGTCCTCCTGCCATGCAAATATAAGATGGATAATAAAATACAGGTCGTGACAGGATTACTTTTCCCTGTGTTTTGGAAATGAATGACTTTAAAGCATTGGCAATCTCCTCTTGCCTGGGTTTTGAACTCCCAAACCCACTTTTTAGCATGCTAGGTTCTTACCATTGTGAGAGGCAGGGCAAGCATTTAAATGTTTTTGATTTTGGCAAGAAGTGCAAAAAATCATCGAACCCTACAACTATTAAACTCCTCAGAAAGAAAGCAACAAAGTCAGCAAAAAGTCGCAGTGGGAAGGAGCCTCCCTTAATAAGGAAAAGCAGTGGCAAAAGGAGGATCCTGAACTTACCCTGGGGCAACAGGGGTCAGGATGGTCACTGCCATCCCCGTAAAAAGGCAGAAAATGACGGTGCGGACTTTGAACAGGGAATGGCTGAAAGAAGGAGGAAATAGTTGGCAACGAGTGAAAGTATGCACAAAGGGAAAAACTCCAAGAGCTTTGAAATCAAATCCCCAGGGAAGGATGTTTGCACACCCCTACTCATCAAGAGGAAAGGATGAAGTGGAAAATCTCCAGTTCCGTCTGAGCAGTGGAAGGTGCTGCCACAGATGAGGAGGGGGAGCTGGGCTCTGTCCCTGACCTCAACAACCTAAGGAATCTTTTTTCCTGTGAGGAAAGCTTTAGATGTTTATGTATTTAGAAAACCCTTCCTGAATACAGACTTTTTCACAGCCACCTTCCTATCTCATCCTCAACTAACAAATGACACGTAGATGAACAAAACAACAAATGTCCTGTTTTTCTTAATAGAAAGTAGTTTTGGGGCATGGATGAAGGTTAAACCAATGCTATGGAAGTCTGAAAACAGTTGGGACTAAGAAACATAGCATCTAGAGATTGCTTAGGTGTGTTCAGTCTGTCCCAGGCCCAGATCAGAGCCTCTCAACAACCCTCTTCTCTGTGACCAGGGGCAAGCCCAGAGAGCTCACTGAGAGCTGGCTGAGAGTTTGCGATAGCAACCTGACATCGACCAGTGACTTTGTGCAATGGAAGGGAGGAGCTGCCTGAGAATGTGTCTGTGATGCAATAAATATATAAATAACAATACACACACATATAAATTTTATATATATAATTTTTACATATGTATACATATACTAATTGTTGACAAGGATGTGATTAGGTTATGGATAAAGCAAGTAATGCATCATAAAGTGCCCGATGCACCTAGCAGAATACAGTAACTAAAAGAAGAATGCACAATCCAGTGCCCAAGGAGCTGATAGAACCATAGAATCATCTGAGTTGGAAGGGACCTTTAAAGGCCATCCAGTCCAACTCCCTGCAGTGCACAGGGACACCTACAGCTGGGTCAGGTTGCCCAGAGCCCTGTCCAGCCTGACCTTGAAGGCCTCCAGGGATGGGGCAGCCACCACCTCTCTGGGCAACATCCAGTCTAAATCTCCCCTCTCTCAATTTGAAACCATTTTGCCCAGTCCTATCACAACAGGCCCTGCTAAAGAGTCTGTCCCCTTCTTTCTTGTAGCCCCCCTTTAGATACTCAAAGGCTGCTATCAGGTCTCCCCGGAGCCTTCTCTTCTCCAGGCTGAACAGCCCCAGCTCTCTCAGCCTGTCTTCACAGGGGAGTTGTTCCATCTCCTGGATCATTTCTGTGTCCCTCCTCTGGACACACTCCAACAGGTCCATGTCCCTCCTGTGGTGAGCACTCCCCATCTGGACGCAGTGCTCCAGGTGGGGTCTCACCAGTGCAGAGCAGAGGGGCAGGAGATGTGAGGGACAACAGGATTTGAAGGCTTTGGTTTGTGTTCCTGGGCATTGCTGGATGCTGTTAGAATACCACCACCACCACTGCCACGCCTGGCCAAAATGGAACCGCAGTTACAAACCTGCCTTGAATCCGCTCTGTGAAAGGACTTTGGTTTCCTGACAGGCCTCAGGCAGCACTGTGTTGTACTGCTGCTGAAAGGAGAAGTTCCTCCTCATCTTCAGCCAGGGGCTTCTGTCTTGGGTCAGATCTAGCAACCATCTAATTGCAATCCATTTGATGATCTGGCTGCATACTAACCATTTTTGGTTTTAGGGTGGTTTTTTTTTTCAACTGACAGGTGGATTAACCCAATTGTGGCTTGCACATTAATTCATCATCTCCCACTCTGCTTCTTTGCATCTTTCACCCCTTCATCTTTCATGCTTGCAAGACACCCATGGATAGCTTACCTGGGCCTGGATGACATCTCCCGCTGTGAGGTTCTAAATGACCAGGCGTCCCTTGAGAGTGAAGGAATTCTCGTGCCCTGAATGGGTCCTAATGCAAATTGTGCTTGAAAACCTTCTCTTTATATGGAGAGAATCTGGCCAAGATTGTCGTTCGAGTGATCTTCAACGGGCAGTGTAGAAATGCCCAGTCCTTCAGTCTGGGCAGGCCATCCCACAGGAGCTCACGTAGACCTTAAATAGAGACTGCTCCCAAAACTGTCCCCAGATAAAAAGCAAAGCAAAACAAACCAAAGCAAAACAAAAACAACAGAACAGAAGACCTGAAGCTGCTTGGATGCCCCAATATGTGAGAACCATCATGCAGATTCCCAGAATCTGATTCAGTTGTGTCTCTGTATCTCTCAATTTATATTTCAGGGCCAGGTCAGAGTATAGTTCGTGTCTGTGGATTGTGTTTTCTGTTCCTGTTCTGAGTCCCCACATGATGGTGAATCTTTGACAATGTGAGACCTCATTTTTGTTACTGAGAAAGGCCTTTGCTGGGAATCATTGCATCTCTCATGCTCAGTTTTCAGCCTGCCAGTCAATAACAGGAAGATCACTAAGTGTCACGTGATGAGAAAGCAAACACTACATGAAAAGTCATTTGTGAATACATGCTGGATCTTGCTCATCCACAATATTAAGAATATTAATGAAATATTCTTATGATTCTATGGTTTTGGGTTGGATCCCATAAACTTACCAAGCTTGATGGTCTCCATGCTACCTCAGGTGGCACTGCAACTGCCTTAGCTGCTGTTTATGAGCAGCAATTGTCTCTGACATAAAACATTAGAAAACCCATGTGTTTTTTGGGGCAGGACAAGTGGGAAAGAGTGATGTCTGATGCAAGGCAATGATGCTTTCCTGCATTCACAGGTCTAGGCCCTTGGGACCTAGATTATTGTCACAAGAACCTTCCCAAATCAAGACATGGAACAGGTGCACCAGGGCTGGGCAAGGTTTAAGGTACTGTCAGAAAGTACTCTCGTGAGTATGGATGAAAGAGAGCAGAGGAAAGCACTGAGTCCTCCCCGCAGACCTTGTGAAGATGTCAACCCTAGCAGCTGCTAGCACTTGCCAAACACAGCAGTTCTGTTAATCTCTACTTCACACTTCTCATGCAGGATGAAGATAATACCCACACAAACAAGCACACTTCTGTAAACAAAGCTATGCTCACAAAGTCCCGTGTTTAAGTACTTAAGTCCTGTACTATGCTCGGACAAAATCGTAGGGATGCATGATTTGGACATTTTTGTGGGGTATAAGACACTTGATCCCTTTCCCTGTGAAAAAAGTGAGTCTCAAAATCAAATTTTTGTTCCTCTCTCTGGCCATAAATTCCTACTAGAACTCATGCCTAATTGAAATATTTTCTTCTAAACCCATGTGTTTCTGCCAAACACTTTGTTAATTGAAAAAAGATATTGTTGAAAAACTTCTGCTCAGCTCTGGTGTATCCTGACACCAAACTCTCACCAAGCCCAGTGGGATGCAAACAGTCCCAAGCCAGAAAGTTACAGACCAATGCAGACCCAAACAGTAAAATCAAGACTCCCATATGCTTGCCTTATATGCTGTATCAGTTGAATTAGGAATTGTTAAATCCTATTAGCTAAATATAGCTTAATTAGAGTGTTTAAGTGAAAGTGGCAAAAGATATTGTGTTAGAGGCACGGACTGCACTCCAGTGCACGCTGCCTGGAGTGAAGCAGCCCTTTAGGCTTACTGACAGTGTTAGAAATTAATACACAGTGAAGACATATGGATTCATTCTCCTCCCAGCCATGGTTAAACAACCTGGGAGCAATTTCATCAAAATCAGTTGTTGTGGTCTAAAGGTCAGAAGCACAGGATTTTTGGAAATTTTGCGCTTGCACCAAAAATCTGCTTTTGTTTCTGACTTCTTCTCATTTGCTGAGTTGTCTCTGTGGTGCCCACTCCAGCATCAACGAATGGATTTCTCTCTAGGTATTTGCTCCATAAATTTCAGAATATCCATTCTGTTTTATATTTTTAATGTGAGGTGAATGTTTGGTAGCTGGAAAAGAGACAAGTGCAAGTCTTCACTTCAGAAGAACGGCAAACGATTGCAATGGGAACATAAAATTGATACCTGATGATTAAGGAAATAGCCGTGTTGAATTCTGGGAAATATCATATCTGACTCTGAGTTTTAATAAAAATCAGTCAATCAAAAGTGATGACAAGTGCATGTGATTGCTGGCTTCCATATACTGACTTCCCTGATACAGTCAAGTTCATCACCTTTCCCTAGTAAAAACGATGGGGTGCCTGTTGGCTTGGGAGCATATCTGTGGATCCCAAAAGTTACAGGAGAAATATTCTCAAGTGGGTGGTAGGAAGGTAGGTAACAGTGATCACTGCAGCTTCAGAAGGAAAAGGTGTAGGTTGCCTTCCTCTCCCAGACAATATAGCATAATTTGATGGGGCAACCAGGGAAATCTTGGGTCAGTAGGGAAGCATTCAGGAGGTCCTGTCTGGAGAGCATAACCAGATATCCAGATCCTCCTCCACGGAGGATTTGATTCAAAATCCATTGAGATAATGTAGGAACATTTCTGTAGACATCACTGGACTCTAGCCAGAGCTCAGAGCAGGGATATGTCCCCTTCCTTGGACTACGTTTCTAAAGTGCCCATACTTGGGAACTCACAGTGCAGAACTCAGGCAGGCCTTTCCAAACGGTATCCACCCCTCTCACTTGGAGCCAGCTCCTGGGCTCACAATGGGCATTCCTGCACAGCAGACTTCTGCTGGCTGAGGTGAGCAAGCAGAGGATGAGGAGAAGTGACCCCGATGAACAACTCCTGTTGTAGGCCCCAGTCCTTGTTGCCCATTGCCCCGCCTGGGGATCCATCTGGCCTGTTGGTACAGCTGTCTCTGCACTAAGGCATTGACTCTGTACTGCCTCTCCTGTTCTGGTAAAGGGATCATGAGGTGTCTGCAAAAGCCATTTGACCTCTAGCAGTCAATGCTGAGGGGAAATACTGGCACTGGCCAAGCCTCATTCTTGCTTGCTCAGAACTGAGCCCAGGACTCTCTGGAGGTGAGTCCAAGCTCGCTTGGTGCCCAAGCGTTGGCCAGGCATTTTGGCTAGCAAGAGTGAAAAGTGTTGCCATCTGCTTGGCCAGCATGTATCCCAGGGTGATTCTTTCTGAGTTAGGTAAAGATGGCCAAAGCCCAAGCCCAGGTGAACAAGTCAGCAAGCTGAACAGAAACACTTTATAATGCTGATCTCTACTGCACAACACAGACACAGCTGTACTCTGGGGGGTGTTGTTCAGTGGAATCTGGTTCAGTCCTAGCATTAGGATGCCACAAAATGAAACCAACACAGTATTTTGCCCTCCCTCTTCCAGCATGATTTAGAGAAGCCAGGTGAACCTTGCTTCAACCTTGTTCTTGGGTTCTAAGTGGTTGTTTCATTTAGGACATTTGACTAAAAGCTCTTCTCATGGAAGCAACTCCTGTAGGAAAGATGCCAGCAATTAATGAAAGATGATAAAATAATAAAAGAAGTAATACATTAACTATATTATCCGTGCACATTTGGACAGTCCTTTTCATTATATCCTCTTTATGGACATCCTCCAGCAACATTTGAAAAGCTACTTTATTGCTGTTCTGTGACTGTTTTGGTTTCCAGACATTAACAAGTTATTTAAATGCAAAAGCCCTCTTTTGCTCTTCCATTTCCTACTGATAGATTTGATGAAAATAGAAGAACTTGGTACATCACATTTATACAATTTCAGTGTGTGTGTGAATACTGATATCAAAATGAATTTGGACCTTTGACTTCTTTTCCTTTCTCCTTCCTGCGTATACACAAGTATACCGTATGCATACTGCTGCATACTCTTCTGGTAGAGTAGCACTGCACTATGCAGCCATAGTAACTATGCCACTGTGATTTAGATTATTTATGTCCTGAGACAATATCTTCTCAGCAGACAAACCAGAGTGGATCCACCAGCCCACAACACAAGGCTTTCCCAGTACCTTGATAGAAATAATCTCTCTCCCTCCTGGGTTTGGTGGGGATCACATCTGAGGCTCAGGACAGGTTCCTCTGTTACATGTTTCATGGCTGTGTAAATCCTTTGGTGCTAGTTCTAGAAGCAGCACAAACACTGGTTTGCAGGCACCATTCAAAGCTTGACTCTGCTTTCGTACAAACCTGAAATAGCTCTCCAGGGTGGTTCCCACCGCCAGCATCCAAACAGGACAGCAGGTGGGAATGGCTATTTTTGGAGCCTAGATTTAACCTGCAGGATTATTTTGAGGCATGAAACTTAGGTAAGGCCAAGCCCAGGGGCAAAGTTAAAGGTGAGTTGCCTGTTAATCATTCTTTCATTCCACTCTCCACACATATCTACAGAAAACTTGCTAACAAACACAGCAATGGAAGCCAGGCTGAGGTGATGTGGCTCCTAGGCTGCCTTCATACAGCAGGTCAGGATGCTTGCTTCAGAGTATACAATAGTCAAACACTGTATCTGATTTTTCATTCTTAAAAAACCCTGTGGCTACAGAGGTCATTGAAAATTGCCAGAATTCTCAACGTTATTTTTGTTTTCTCCATACTCTCCCAGCTGCTTTTCTCCTGAAAACAGCTGTTGCTCTAGATCCATATATACATATACCTATGCATAAGCATATGCATACATATTTAAATCCACAACTATTAAATAGTAGTTTGTTAGCCTAAAAGAAGAATGTTAATGAATTGTCAATTCTTTATATTGAGTAATTGATTAATTGGCACAAAGTTAATCTCTAAATCAGCAGCAATAAAGTCTATCATTTTAAATCTTGACCTAAAAGTACTAAAACACTTCTAATTGCCACCGTTGCTGTTGTAAAATGACTGATCAAACTGCATTCATATCATAATCTTTTTTGCTCCTAGAATCTCTGATTGACAGTCACATCAGTGACACAGTGCCAAGAAAGCAAAGGGATCTTGCTTTTACTTTCACTCAGGAATGCCTTGAATGGGAAAACCTGATGTTTTTCCCTGGAAGTACTGGACACGGGCCTCCAATTTTGGTTATTGTTGCAAAATTATTTATTGCGTGTTTTGAGTCCCAGTGTGCTAGGTGTTGCACAAACACAGGAAAAAACATTTCTAAGGCTGAGAGCTGAAGGAGAATAGGAACAGGTAGGAACAAAAAGAAAAAAGCCCCAAGGAAACAGCACAAGACACCAATTCCAGGATATCTGTTGCTTGAACTATTGTCAAGTTTTCATCAGACAGTAACACAAATGGGTGTTTTAAGGAGAGGAACATTTAAGTTTACTGGAACTAGATGATCTTTGAGGTCCCTTCCAACCCAAGCCATTCTATGATTCTATGGATTTATGCAACTATTTTCTAGAAATTCAGCATCACATGTACCCTGGAAGTCAGCTTTACCCTGACCCTTGTATCCATTCACTCCTAAGCAAAGGGCTATAGCCAAAATCCCATCCTTATGGTGAACCGTAAATCCCGGGGGCCACAGGAAGATGGGACTAGTGAAGAACAACCTCGTAGTCCCAGGATTAGGTTGGCAATGTCCACGCTTCCTTTCGTGTCTTCTCTAGGCTGAATACAGCTCAGTCTGACTGGAAAACCCAGCCCTCTTGTACTATCATCATGTGCAAATAGAATGTGTAGAGTAGTATTTTAACCTTGTGAGAAATAGAATTTTCTGACAGAGAAGCAAAGCTCCATCAGGAGCCAGCTCTGTCTTCTCTGAAGTTGGGGGAATTGGGGATGTTTTCTGGCAGATGAAATACCGCTCACCCTTCCTGTGTGAGTTATCCAAACTGTTGAGAAACTTGAGTGGCAGCTTCATGTTGTAAAAACCTACAAAAATGAAGTAAAAATAATAAAAGACCTAAATCCTGCTGGATTAAGCTGAGGCCCAACTTCTAAAATTTTTGGGAACTAAGTCAGTATAAAAACTCAGCTAACAAAGTCACAATGCTTTCCATCCCAGATCCTTGGATTCTGTTCTGTTTTATTCATTATCAACCCAAGTTTTGTAGCTGCAACTTTATTATCATTCTCATTCCACATGTAGTTTGCAGATGAAAAAATGTTGAAACTGTACCAGATGTGATCTGGAAGAAACTGAGAAAAAAATAAATCCAGACCACCATGTCACTGAAACCATTATTTTAGATATCGTAAAATTTATCCTGTAAGGAAAATTGCATCTGACAGTATTACATTGTAATTGGTTCTGTTGCCTGAAAGTAAGAGTTTGCAAAGCTGAAAACTTGTGTTTTAGCAGAAAAGACTAAAGGTATCCAACACATCTAGAAAACAATCGGAAGGATCAGAAAACAGCACGAGCACCATCATTCTTTTTGCCTCATTGCAGATTCACGTGGCCCCTAGGACAACACTCTGAGCTCTGAAGGATTTTGAAGAGAGGCACTGGCAAGGTGGAAGGAAATAAGGAGTGGGAGGGTACAGCTCTTAGCCCAGGCTCTCTCAATAAATACATGGCAAAATGTCTGTGGGTGCAGATTTAGCCATATGTGTTTTTAAATATATGTGTTGCTATCTTGGGAAGTGAGGGTACAAATGAGAGAGGGGACAGAAATGGCCCTTGAAGACAGAGTTTCTCATCCCGTAGACATGCAAGGGGCTGGAAGGCCAGAACACCTCCTCCCCATGCTAGGAAAATCCCCACGTTTTGTTCCCCCATGGTGTACATGTTGTGGGTGCAGGTATTGGCTGGCAAGCAAGTGCATGGGCATGGCGTAAATCTGCTCCTGAAGGTCAGCACTACGGTGGCAGAAGGCTATTGAAGAATGTTGGTACAGTTCTGTTGCTCCTATGTCTTTGAACAAGTAAGGAATACATTGAATACTTTAAAAAAGTATTTTAATTATGTTGGTGGTTTTTGGAAAAAAGAACTTTGTGAGAATTCTCATGTTTCTCTTGTTTGCTTTCGCAGGGAGTTTCCTAGCTATAATGTTAGCGCATGGTGGGCAGTGACTGAGTGAACAGAGCAATGAGCTTAAGAGGAAATAGGGCTGTGCAGCCAGCCAATTTAATCTTCTCCATGTAAAACCTATAGCTGAGGAGGAGGAAACTCCATCTGACGGCCATCTTTCATCAGACATTTGTGTCACTTGAAGTTTCCTCTAGGAGGATTAGAAAGTATAACAGCATAGAGCATTAATCATAATTGATTTAGTTCTTAAATTGACCTTTATAATTTCTTTATGGTTTCCTCTACTTTCAGAACACCCAATTGCTCCATCTTGTGCTCTAAAAGGAACATGAAAATGACTCTTGTGTCTTTTACTACAGGCCTTTATAAAGAACACCTGAAGACTTCGTCTTGTTTCTTAAACAAAGGGTTTATTCTACTTCGTTATTACCTTCAAATAAGCAGAGATTTTGTATCTTGGTCATGTCTGTTTTTGCTAGGTGAGGCTGGATTCCTTGGAAGGTTCATGCTGTGATTTCTCTGATCACAGCTTCAGGGGTGGGAGTACTTTTTCTCCAAAAGAGAGAGCTGACTTCTAACATCCCAGATATCAGTGACTGAAATGAAATGGTTGCTAGAACCAACACCACCCTGAAGTCCTGTGGAAGCCATGTGACTGATAATCCCAATTCACAGCTGTCAGTTTCTTGTCTTTTGTGATGTCCTGATTCACCAGCTGCAAGGCACCATGGATTTCTGGTCCAAGCAGGAACTGGCTAAGTCTAAAAAAAGAAATAAAAGCATATCCTAAAAAAATTTCTCAGGAAGCCCAAAATGCATAAATACATCAGATTTTAGACCTTCCCTGAATGTCAAGAAGAAGTAAAAAAAGGATACAAGCCCAGTTTAAAAGCAAAAAATTCTAGTCACTTTTGTCCTGTATAGGGGGTAATTCCTGGCTCATATCCAGACTGCCTTGTAACACTTCCTCCTTTTTTTTGGTATATGCATGCAAGATAATATATCTTATTGCAATGCTTGCATCCACAGAACGATTTGTACAATAGGCAGAGATCATATTCATCTAAAATGGCTTGACGAGGAGCAGCCATTGTGGGACTTAGTGAACTTTTGGCACAAGATTCCCAGTACTGTGGAGTACATGATTGTTCACAGGAAGGTGTGGGATTGCTGTGGGACTGCTGATAGATTTTATTGGGTCAGATAATGGGTCAGGCCCATTTCTCATGGTGCTCTGGCCTTCAAAGCTGTGGCTGAGCATCTTCACCATGGCCCCAGAGCTGCTACACCAGGTCAGTGCTTTGAGGCAGAAATGATGGGGTTTAAGCGCTCTGGGAAAATACCCTGCTCACAGGAACAGAGGAAAACATCAGAATGTGTGACCCTGCAAGATCTCTTGCAAGACCTTGTTTGGCTTAAAAATGATCACAAAACCCGTAAGTAATTGCATGCTTCTGATAGCTAGCTTATGAATATCCTTGTTGATTTATATTTCAAGCTTTTCTCTGGAGCTATGGGAACCGTAACTGAAAGCTGAGATTCCCACAGAGCCACGTGCTTTAGGAGCTGGCAGAAAGGCAGAGAGAGAGAATAAAGGGCAAGTTTGGGGCTCAGACTGTGGCAACAGGGCCTTACAGAGGGGCATCTTCTGCCAAGAGGCTCTCACCCTGGAAGAGATAAGTTTATAACTCAGTCTGTGAAGTGCTGAATCACTTGACTGGCAAAGCTGAAGTTACTCAGCTGATAAAATGTTATCTCTGCTCTTCTCCGAGTGATCTGTCCCGGAGAAATACAGTGCCTAGCTTATGCTTCATCAGAAGTAATTAATACAAAATCAATTCCGTGATGCAACATTTGTCATGAAAAACACTTTATGACGAACCAATCTGAAAAGTAATTTACGTCAGATACATTTTGGGAAGAGTGTTACATTGCAGGCTACGCATTATAAAATTGTGGTGACTCCGCTAATGCCAACATTTACACATTGCTAAACCTTAAAATAGTCCATGTCCTAGATTTTAGAATAATCTACAAACGGGTCATTTTTCAACCTACAGACTTCAGAAAATGTCAGACAGATCCAAAGAAGATTTTTATTTGCCAATAAAATTTTCCAAAGGAACTGCTTTAAAAATGGTTAGAACATAATGTAATGACTTTATCTAACATTTCCAGCTAATGGGTATGGTTTCCTATGAGTAAGAGTTTGGGACAGAGACGTCTTATTATTCATATATTAGAAGATAATTCCATTTCTATTTTAAATGCAAATGTCAGTCCTGGGCTGCCTTTTAAGTATTTGTCATCAGACCCATTATTCATCCAAATTTTAAGTCCATTTGTGATTGGATCCATTTGTCACATCAGACAATATTTCTTTTAAAGTAATAATCAGTGGAACATTAAGTGATAACATTCACATGATGTTCTGAAGATTGCAGAGGCAAGGCAAAAAAAGACATTATTTAATCAACTTTCGATTTTCCCCCAAATCTAAAAGATTTTTAATCTGCCAAGATTTAAAAATAGTATACTGCTATTGCTACAAACATAATTTTAAAGGAATAGGAACAAATTTCACATCAGCAAAACTCCAAAGTTTTGTATTTTTTACATTTTTAACACTGCTTTTCATATGAAGGCCTCAGTTCGGGGTAAATGTGACCCAAACCACATCTTACTACCAATAAAACATCTCTGTACATTATTCAAGTTGAATTCAATGCATTATCTCTATCAGGTTAAAAGTTTGTGTATGCGAACTGCACCATGTCTAGGAACGACATTTCAGGGATACCATCAACTGTATTTGCAGTAAATACCAGCCATATGTCTGTTTTCTTCTAATTCCGAAATTATTTGTCACTTGGTTGCCTGAACATCATTAATCTGAGGATTTTTGAGGGATTGCAGGTAAAGAATGAAAAGGAAAATGTTGACAAGTAGAATAAGCATGGGATCCAGTAACTCATTCTACTGCATGTTGGAACAAGAGCAAAAGATAAGCCTACCACAAACCTGCTGATGGTATTTTCTGTCTTACAGGTTGAAGTTCCACTCTAAAGGAAACTTTGTAGTCCAACCCATTCACAGGAAAGAGGACAAAAATCACAGAATCATAGGATCATTTAGGTTGGAAAAGATCTGCAGGAAGCTCAATCATTAAAAATGATTTGCTCTGAATTCTGCTGATCTCTGCTAGTGCTTTCCCGTGTGATCCCGGGTAAGCCACACATACTATCTACATTATCTCTTCAAGGCCGTATACACTTTCAGTCTTCAATCTCTCTTTTGTCTACTAGACCCAAACTGTGAAAAATATGGTTTACTTTTTACTACTGTTTCAAGAACAATGTAGCTCCAATTTCAGGAAGACTCTGGATAAACTACTATGATAGAAATAACTTGAGTTCTTGACATTTCTCTCTTTTGCTTTGTTTTCCCTTACTTGTTACACTGTATGTTTTTGCAGCCCTACTTCTTGTTTTCATATTGCAGCACTTGATCATGAGTGCTCTAGGAGCGCTGGGTGGTGAGGTTTCTGTGATCGTCTCCCGCGCTTTGCTACAGTGATCTACTTATCATATTTCATTATTAAATGCAAGGTTAATTACAATATATAGACATTTTAGGCATGAGACTTGCAAGGTTAATGCAAGTACAGCAGTAACTGCTCTTTGAATATAATTATACTTTCGCCATATTCACTCAGCTATTTTTTTTTCTAGATACCAAGGTTACGTTATGGAAAATGTTACTTTCCATCAGGCCTTGTTATTGGACCTCTTGAGGTTAACATTCTTAAAACCAACATATAATGTACAAAAGATGTCACATTTTGGGAAATTGTTACCAGAGATACTTTATTTGGTGAATTAATGATCAGCAGTGACATATTGCAAGCATATTAAGGATAGCATGAAACTGCCCTGTAAAACTGTCATTCTAGCAGCAACAAACTGAAACTAAGTAAACAGTTTTCCCTGAGTTCAAAAGTTAAACATATCTGTAAATTTAGTTCCTTTTTCAGTGTACGAGATAGTTGGCAGTGCAGGGCCAACAAACACATTTCACAGGCTACATATATTTTTTGCATCAGACGGTGTTTTGTTTGCTTGTGCGGCTCCTGTGAGTCAGGAAAAAAAATGGAACTTTATCACAATAATTTCTAAAAAAAAACCTTCACCACAACTAACAACAAGCAAATATTCAAGATCTCACTGTTCTATCTCTAAAGATAGACAAATAAATACCTGAAGATAATCTGTGGTATACTATCTGGTGCCTCAAAACCATATTAAACACACCACAACATTTAAAAATCATTAAAGCAGAGACAGGATAAGAAGCTTCCTAAAATCCTCTGGTATAATATTATAATATTATAAAAAAATATTATCACCAGCTCTAAGCAGTAAGAGGATCAGATGTGTGAGTCAGTCTCTGAAACAAAGTTGTGATCTTCAGTTAAAGCTACCTTCAAAATACACTGTTTCCAGGAAGACTTCCAAAGATTGCTTTAGAACAAATCACATTTAGGAAGTTGAATATGAGCAAACAAAAATAAAAAGATCATAGTAATTGATAAGACTTAGTCTGTATATCTTTTACTATTTTCTCTCTTCCACTTTTCCTCTTTTTTAGGTTTAGGTTGCTTTGGATGATGAGAAAAAAAATCCAGGGCAAGTTGTCTGGCATAATCTGGCTGCTTTGTACCGCAATTTCCTTAAACTGACTGCAATCCCAGTTTAGTTAATAATGAGATACTTCAATCAAGCAGAAATTGTCTAAGCTGAAGGGTCACCAGAGAAGTTCTCTAGAGCCTACCCAGCCTCAGACTCATCCTGTATGATATTTCTGTTAATAATTTTGAGACTCACAAGAATTTACCAATAGTAAGAAGCGAACCTGAACATTTTTCAGAAAATACCCAATCACCGAAGGCTGTGGAATACAAAACTGAGGCAAAATTTCATAGTTCAAAACTAGCCTGCTAGGACAATAACAAGAGAAACTTCTGCTGTGAATGGAACTCAACTGAAAATGTCTGAGAAACAGGATGTGCCAATGAATCCCAGGATTATTATGAGATGACAATGTTACGGAGATATAGAACCACAGAACATCCTGAGTTGGAAGGCACCCACAGGGATCAAGGAGTCCAGCCCCTGGCCCCGCACAGCAGCACCCAACCCCAAACCCTGTGTCTGAGGGCGGTGTCCAAACGCTTCCTGAGCTCCGGCAGCTCGGGGCTGTGCCCACTGCCCTGGGGAGCCTGTCCCATGCCCACCACCCCCTGGGGCAGAACCTTTTCCTAACACCCAGCCTGACCCTCCCCTGACACAGCTCCGTGCCGTGCCCTCGGGCCCTGTCGCTGTCCCCAGAGAGCAGAGCTCAGCGCCTGCCCCTCTGCTCCCCTGGGAGGGAGCTGTAGGCCGCCATGAGGCCTCCCCTCAGCCTCCTCTGCTCTGGGCCCAACAAACCAGGGGACCTCAGCCACTCCTCACGCCCCTTGCCCTCCAGACCCTTCCCCATCTTCACAACCCTCCTTTGGACATTCTCTAAAAGTTTATGTCCGTCTTACATTGTGGTGCCCAAAACTGCACCCAGTGCTTGAAGTGAGGCCGCACCAGTGCAGAGCAGAGCAGGACAGTCACTGCCCTTGCCCAGCTGGTAGTGCTAGATATGAGAAAAGATTGCTAGATATGTCAACTATGCATTCAAATAAGTGAACACAAGGAGACATGGTCCTGGGCATGGCCTGAGTCAGCCTTGCTCTGTCCCACTGCCTGCTGAGCTGATGTTTTCTGCTGAGTTATTTTTCTGCTGCTTTTATAAGCTGAAGCAAAAGGTCAGGCAAGAGCCAGAACTGGTTGCACAGGAAACAAACACATAGAGAGGGAGGAGGAGACAGAAATCAGGGCTCATCCCTCTCAGTGGCATGAAGCAGCTGAATTGACACAGCTGGTTTCTGGAAACCTCACCTAACTCAGCACAGCAAGGCTTGCTCAGCCTAGCGAAAACTGCATCGGGCACAAAAGAAGATTCTGTTTGTATTTAAACACTCCAGCAGATAAGACAGAGGCCAGTGTGGGTGTGAGAACAAATGGATATAAACTGGCCATGAGTGTAGTTAGGCTAGAAACTAGAAGAAGGGTTTTAGTCCCCTTGTCAGACAGATTCTGCAACAGGAATAGTCAGGAAAATGGGAAAAGCCTGAATGCTAGGCAACAACCAAGTAAAAGAATTACTCAAACAAAAAAGTAAAATTTTACTAATGTAAAAAAAAAATAAAGCAAATAGAAGGCAGCACTTTTCCACCCACAGAGCATTTTACAGGCATGCAGCACCAGGATTTTGCTTTTAGAGAATGTTGCAGAGGCCAAAGGGATAAATGGACTCAAAGAGGGACTGGCCAAATTCCTGAAGGATAAACCCATCAGTTTATAATTCAAAAAGCCTAAGTTTTGTTAGACTGGAGCTCCATAAATTTGTGCAAAGGATTATACTGTGGAGCCTGTGGTAGCAGGGAACGCGAGTGCTCAATGCGGGATGCATTTTCGAGCCCTACATCCAAAGTGTACGGATCACTGCAGAGGAAGCAGATCAAATTCCACGTCCTGCATTACACAAGAGACCAAACCAGTGTTCTTATCTGCCAAAACATTTATTTGTTTAAGGGTACAGTATCAGATAATATAAAGCAAACATTTATTTGTTTAAGGGTACAGTATCAGATAATATAAAGCAAGTATAGCTTGTAGGCAAGTTTCCATGTCTCAGCCAAAATTATCTGTAGTTGATTCTTCACCATTAATCACTGTTATTGACTTCAGTAGCTGAAGGGACTAATCAGTAACCATAGAAAATGGAACTGATGAAAGCTGGGATATAATTAATACAAAACACAATTTGTACATTATTTTTGTTATTCAGTGTTCATTGTTTGATTTTTAAATTATAAATTTCTGTTCCAGAGATGCGTAATAGACAAAACTTACCAAACAGTCATACCAATGAGCTACACAATTCCATAAAATAATTAATTGCCAACCCATAAATATTTAAAAATGAAAAATTGGGCCCCGATAATTATGATGCATCCTTAAGAAGCACACTTTTTTTTTTTTTTTTTTAAAGGAATCAAGAAAATTCTTACTGCATTAAAGTCAATGACAAACCTTTCATAAAGAAAATGACAAAATCCATACGGGATTCTTTTTAATCGCCCTTTGTTTTTTATGAGCCTTCAGGACTCACCTATGTCCCATTTCCAGTCTCTGTAACTAGAAAATTAATTTTCTTCTTTAACGGACTGCTGGAGCTTCCTGCAGTCTAATAACTCCAGAAGTTGAGGCATTAAGAGAAGCACTAGTTATCATAAGGTTTGGGCTTGAATTATGAGAGTCAGCTAGGGTACAAACACGTCTTTTAGTGAAGTAGTAAAGATATCTCTTGATGCCGGAAAGCAACAACAACAACAACAAAAACAACAAGGAAAATAGCTGGAAATACCTGCTTGAAAAATTCAGGCTAAGGAGGGAGAAAATGAGAAAAATCTTCAAGAAAAAGGAGTGGCAGGAGAGGTCCAAGAGGGACAGAAGCATTTTAAACTAAAAATAAACCTCACTCCTCAAACTTAAACATATAAAGCTGTCCATTAAAAAAAAATAGTACCAGATTACATCGCTACAGTGCCAAATAATTAATGACTTTTAATAACCCTAATAAATTTGGATTTCATCAAAACCTTGTTGCATATCATTGACTGTTTCAAGCAAGGACTATGAGCTCTTAAGGGAGACTATCACCTGTTTTAAAATGTACACTGCTGACATCTTTCCCAGGTACATCAATTATAATTAAAGAGCAATAAGAATGCCAGGATGGACTTCTCAGGCACTTTCATACAGGAGCCCCAGCATTTAAAATCAAATCCATTAATTGTAACTACTGTACGTTTGTGATCTCTGAGATAGCGTACAAACTAATTCATTGCTTTTGCAGTCATGCCAGTCTTTGGTAATTAAGGTTTGTGATTTATTTAATTTGAGCAGGGATGTATCAGAGTGCCCAAAACAGGACTGATAAAAGGTCACTAGTTCATGCTGTAAGACAATTTGGAATCTGATCATGAAAAATGTTTCTAGGAGCCTGACACAAATTGATTAGCAAAATGGGCTCTGCTTGTTTAAAGGAAAGCTCCATATTTTCTTCAACCCGGCCACCTGAAAGCTCATGTGTTAAGAAGCTCTTCTCACTCTGAACTGGCTCTGAAATACATTTAAAGATAAAACGCTTTTTTAAAAAATTATTGTTGGCATTGCTTAAGGGAGGAGGCAGCCACAGTGCTGTCATCATCTGGAAACATTATTTCTTTTTTCTCTTTCCATATATAGCAGCCAACATCACAGTCTCTGAGTGATACTCAAATATTAATGTATGTGTTTCTTCAAAAAAAAAAATATACTGAGCTGGAAGTATCTCTGCTTTACAAATGGGAAAGTGAGTTAAAGAGTGAAGGGCTGATATGACTAAGTCGTTAAAACTCTGAAGAGACTCCTTTTGTCATCAAAAAGATGTCAGCAATTGAGCAGTAATACTGAGCATGGACTGGTACATCTCATCTTAAAGTCAGCATTGCATGAGTCACAATGCTGATGTCAAAGGGATCCAAGGACAACCAGATGTAAATGGCCACACTGCAGCTGCCTAGCTAGGAACAGAATCACAGAACCACAAAACTGCTGTGGTTAGAAGGAACCCTTGGACTTAGTCCAACTCCCCTGCTCAAAGTAGGGGACCCTGCTCAGCACTCTGAGCAGTGAAGGGCTGGATGTCACCAAGGATGGAGGGTTCACAAGGTATCTGCGTCCTGCTCCAGTGTCTGACCACCCCTACTATGAACATTTTCTTCCTAATAGCTAGTCAGAATTCCCCTCCTTGCCACATCACTGCCTCTTGTCCTCTTGCTGTGCAAGACTCCAAGAAGAGTCTGGCTCCAGCTTGTCTATACCCTGCCATTAGTTATAAGCAGCAATAAGGTCTTTCCTTCAGCTTCTCTGTAAGGAAGGAATTAGAAGAGGAAGGAAGTGCCTCTCTATTAAGAGGTCTAGATGAAGAGGTTAGACTAGAAGCCTAATATTTAACCAGCTAAAATTAGATGCCACCGATCTCACTCATAATGAAATACTAGTGTAGGTAGGAGTAAAATCCAGGAACTTCATTCTGAGGCAGCATAAATTATCTTCACCTCTATTGGGTTCTGTGTAACCATGCTGATTTTTATCAACTGCAGAGCTAAATCAATGGATCTCAACGGTGCAAAATCTAAGTTTATAAAGGAACATACAAACCTTGTTTAGCACTAATACAGCCATGAAGAAAATTAATCTAAATAACCTGAATAATGTAAAAAGTCAGAAGAATTTTCTAGAAGTGCATTGTGCAGCTGTAGCAAAGTGTTCAGAATCATTTAAAATATCAGAACTTCATTGTTTCTTCTTAGTTATCTTAATTGGCTTCTCTCTTTTTCCCCCTTCTTTTCTCTTAATTATTTTCCAAAACATTATAACTTACGCCCTTTAAATAATTTTTGGATGGGTCTTCAGAATATGACTTTATCAGCGGCCTTCAATTTCCATGTTTCTAGTAGGTTCTAGAAGGTCACTTTCATAATAATCTTCTGACAATGCATGATGTCGGCTTATGTTCTCATTATTTATTTTCACTGTTACAACAGCCTGTACATCACACAACCCATCTGAGTGTTCGTTAATACCTAATTAACATAGGCTGGGATATTTTTTCAGACATTCAAAACCTTTAAAAATTTCAATTACTCGAAACTTCTTACGAAGGACCTCTTTTTCTGGGAACCTTTGCAAGGAAGCACTTCCATAAACACATATAGACGCATTTACATATATGTGTGTGTGAGTTTTTCACTGGATCACAACAAGTTCAGGTAACTTAAACCAAAGAAATAGTTTGGTCTGGTCTTCCTCAAATCACATGAAAGATTTGACTTTGATAAGGCCCTTGTTTACACGGGCACCAAGGGAGGGTGAAAATACTCCAACCAATTTAAATAGGAAATGAAGTGGAACATGTTTTAACAACAGTTAGATATGTGCTGGCCCATAGCACACATGTTTCTGTCAGCATAAAATCAGCATGTTGGAATTTGCTTAGAATGGCAATTTTTATAATGCTTATATACAGGGAAATCTTCCAGGTATATTAAAGGTGAGCCAAAGACAACAAAGGTAAGTATGAAGTTATATTTGTGCACACTTGTTGGCAATTATTCTTCGCAATTGGGCTTTCAAAGACATCCATTCCTATTAAAATAAACTGATACTTTTTAGGCAGACATGGGAAACAGCATCCTAATCTTTACTATTTAGCTGAATATCTTTGCAGCACTAGTATTGGAATTAGGTGTGTTTACAATTTTAAATCCAGAAAACAAACTAGGATTTATGTTTAACTAACACTTGCCAAGTAACATAAAACATCTCTCAATTACAGCTATAAAAATATAATAAGCCCTTATCCCCATTCTCCTTAGAAGACTGGATGCCTAAAATAAATGATCTTGTTCAATCAAAGGCTATGAATCAAATGTAGGGATCTCTGAGGGAAAATTTTGCTATGTGTATCTTGTAACAGAGCTGAGACCAAATTTTTTGTTTTTTAATGTTGGAAACTATGGATATAAGGCTCCTTAGTATCTTCAGCTAGACACTGCTGCAGAGGAATAAGGTCAGCACTATGAAAGGTACCAGTGGTTTGAGTGTTTTAGAGCCTTGGGAGCGTGAACTGCAGGCGACCTAGAGCTACTCACAGATTTCTAATGGAAACCCCCAAATCTCCTTAAGTCAAGCCAACAAAACATGAAACGATCGCCCGGGACTGGAATCCAAATGCACCATTGTAGTTCACTGATCTGATCAGTTTTGTAGTACAGGATGGATCCAGTCCATTTTTCAAAACTGGGCTAAAGCCCTGAACAGTTGTTTTGGTAATGTAGATGAGGCTTTAGGTCTTAATAGTTCCTGCAATTACTGCTGAATCTGGCCTTGGCTCAGGAATAAACTCCTTGTATTGAAAAGATTTACTACCCTAACTATATCTGTATCTCAATTTAATGAAAATGTTAAGGATAATTTGATGGTCTCTTGCCAGTGTAATTTTAAATAAAATGTCTTCATTCCTTGGCAGTGTCTGTTGGCACTCAGGTTTAACTAAAGGAAGTGCTTAAGTGAAGTGCTTTTTACCTTACAGTCTTGCCAGTATCTTCTCTGATAGAATAGATTTAATTCTCAGTGTTTTACCCAGAGTAAATAAATTTTTTTAAAAATAAATTACATTCCACCATCAGTCCTTTTAAGTAGCAAACCTTATTAAAGTATTTCTAGAAATCAGATGTTGGCCTATCACTGCATTTGGACTAACCTCAAGCCTCATCTCCTGTAAATTAAAGTATTTGTAACTTATTTACTCTTCATTTATTATGCACTTTT
>VXAV01009408.1:227913-245725 GCA_013399715.1 Alectura lathami | reverse complement strand
GTGGCCCCTCGGCTCGGCCCTGGCGGGCGGCCGGCAGCCCCTTAGCGGTGTCAGCTCCGGGGGCCGGAGTCCGTCGCTCTAGATGGGATAAGCTGTAAACATGTTTAGCTTTGAAGGGGATTTCAAAACAAGGCCCAAGGTGTCTCTCGGAGGAGCGAGTAGGAAGGTAAGAAACGCCGCCCGTCTGTCTCCGTGTTTATGTCTGCTTCAGTTTTTCTCGCCTTTCTGTTATCGTTGTTTTTACCGCTGGGCCTTCAAAAAATGGGAGCAGCTATGACTCAGGCTTAATAGAGAGAAGAAATCCTCCCCTCCTGACGATGTATTTATCTCCGACCTCCCTGACGCTGTTTATTTTTGTTTTTAAAATCAGGCCGCCCACCCCCTCCCAGGCTCGCGGCGCAGTGAGGATTGTGGGAGGCTCGGCCCCGTGCCTCGGCTCGGCTCCGCCGGGCCCCCCGCGCTGCGGCTGGGACACCCCGAGCCGCTCGCCTCAGAGCCCCCGCAGGGGGCGGGGAGCGCTCGGGGACCTCCGGCGTTTCGCCCCTCGGGGAGAACCCGGCCCGGGGCGGCGTGGTTGAGTAGGGGGCACAGCCTTGCACGGCCCGGGGTCAGCGCGCGTTGCTGCGCTTCTCCACATGGGTGAGGGTTGTCAGGGCCCCGTCGGAGCTCTTCTCCCTCGAGTTTACATTGGGTCAGTTTGCTCTGTGCGGAGTGAGCAGTAGTTTATTGTCTGCTGTGGCAGCCTGTGGGTCTCCTTGCATTCGTTGATGAAAAAGAAGCAAAGTGGTGTATTCAGCTCTGGCTGATTGGACAGGGTAGCCCAGTGTTTGGTCAAACACAGAAGGGCACAGAGAACAAGAGAAGAACAAGAGAAAGGGCAGAGTGTTTTTAAAAGTGGCCTGGTTTGTTAGAGACACTTTAATGCGCTGGTAAAGTACTGGTTCACCATGTTATCATTGAACATGATTGTGTGCAAAGCTTTTTGCTGTTGTCATTGTAACCTTTGAATCTTAATAGGGGTAAATCTTAAGTTTTTGTTACTGTGTGCTGTATGCAAGTTCAGTTCCCTGAAACTTAAGGTTTGGCAGTAAGTTTGGGAACTAGCGAAAGTACTTCAGTATGTGATATTAAAGTCACAGTGATGTTTTCTTTTGGTGTCTTACATATTTTGTTAACAAGAATGTGTAACAGAACTGCATTTATATTATGCAGCTTTTCATCTGAATTGTCTTCTGATCCTTCTTACTCAGTTCTGTTAATTACACTGCTACAACTGCATTACATGAGTCAAAAACGCCGTAAATATTTCCCATTGAAGCAGGAATTGGCCGAACATGCCCTGGTCCTTGACAGTGCTCTTCAGGTACTTTGCAGCTTTTGGCATCACCTTGCTAGTGGTGTTTACCTCTAGAGAAGCCGCTTAACTAACGACTGCCATAACTTCTGTTATTCTTCATAGAAATTCAGCAGAGTAAATGTCATAATAAATTTGTCCTGTATAATTAAAATGTATAGACCTTATACAGGTATAAATTTACCAGTGCAGATACTATAAGATAAAGGAAGTGGAAACTGAAACTGGCAGGTAAACTTCACTTTATCCAATGCAAAGGTGGTATTTCATGGTCAGAGTCACACTGGCTGGTGCACAGATTTCAGGACATCACTTTGGTACACTGAAGTGCTCGTGTTGCATCGAGGTGAGAAAGTTAGTTGCAGCTTTGGATGTCCTGATCATAGACATTATAGAAGCCCCTTGGAGCAGCTGCTCGTTTGCAGAAGCAGTGCAATGCTGGTGGTGTAAAAATGCAGTTTACCTCAACTTTTATATAAGCACACTACAGCAGAGATTGGTGTGGCAGGTGTTTACACAGGTTCCATGGCTTCTCGTTACCTCATGTCACAGGCTTCTTGTGATCATGTTTCCTTTTACCTGTAGGCTTGTATGCAGCCTGCTTAATGCTAAGGGTAGTTTCCTACTTGATTTGGGGAAGTTTTCCAAGTTTTGTTGCATCTGTATAGCTACATCAGTGAAACAGAATCAGGTGCTCCACTTTGAGGAGCCATTCAGCACTACCGGGTCTGCCTGATGTGGAGACAACTGCCCCAACACAAACCGTCAGCAGAACTAACCAGTAAAGGAGTGGTTTTGCTGATACAGCCACAAACAACAACCTCATTGGCCCTGGGTCACGTGCTGGCAGCCCATCTGACGTTGCCATTTATGTCTGTAGTGTAGATGGACCTGCATTTCCTTGGGCCTTCCATAACTTTGTGAGTCCTATCAGTACAGGCACAATGACAGAAACAGAGTTGTGTGTAAAATGGGACTTGGGGTGGCATTAATTCTGGCAGTTAGAAAACCTACAATCCTAACATTACTATAGAGTTATAAAGATTAAGGCAGATTTAACAGATGCATTCATTTGAAAAAATGGATTAGCTTAGGTTCTCAGAGCTAAAGAGCACCCATTTGACTACGTACAATGTATAGAAAAGCAGGACTTTTAAAAAAAAAAAAAAAAAAAGGATGATGAAATGTAATGAAAATAAACATTTCATATCACTAGTAGCTTTCCTTATGGAAGGTACTGAATCTTATGTGCTTTCTCTGCACTAAGCTTTATGGCGTTTTTGAGCAGTGAAAGCAGGCAGCCTCATGTCTGCGTTTACGCTGTGTGCATCTTACGTTCCTTGGGATGGTCTGGCTTGCGGATGCTCCAGGGAAGCGCTTAAATCCAGCTAAACTTTTTGCTAGAAAAGTAGTCTTTGTCTCACTTACTGAGTTCTGGATTGGAGAATTAATTTTATCAAAATAACTACTGCATAGACTGTTCCTTTCAGAATGTGCCAACCTCATGAAGTTCAACAAGGCCAAATGTAAGGTCCTGCGCGTGGGTTGGGGCAATCCGAAGCACAAATACAGGTTGGGTGGAGAAGGGCTGAAGAGCTGCTTTGAGAAGAAGGATTTGGAGGTGTTGGTTGATTACAAAATAAAACAAACAAAACAACAACAACAACAACAAAAACACCTCAGCATGAGCTGACAGTATGTGCTTGTAGCCCAGAAGGCCAGCCGAATCCTGGGCTGCATCAAGAGAAGCATGACCAGCAGGGCGAGGGAGGTGTTAGGTGTTTCTGCCCCTCTGCTCTGCTCTCGTGAGACCCCATGCCCCCTCCCTGGAAGTGTCCAAGGCCAGGCTGGATGGGGCTCTGAGCAACCTGGTCTGGCGGGAGGTGTCCCTGCCCATGGCAGGGGGGTTGGAACTAGATGATCTTTAAGGTCCTTTCCAACCCAAACCATTCTGTGATGAGATAGATAAGATCATAGACAAGATCTATGATCTTAACACTACATTTTAAATAAACACAAACTATAGATGACGCTGTCAGCATTAGGACTGTTCCCTCCACCTACTGTCACAAATCTGCTGATTCATTCGGGTTATGTGCATTAGTTGTGGATTTGTTAGAGTGTACGGTTACTGTTTCTGTATTTACAATGCGATGAGTTGTTATTAGTAATTCTGGGGCGATGTTTGTTGTTACCTTAAAGCACATCTGTACAGCTGTTGCCTAGGAGGCTGCGGCTGCAGAATGCCCGGGGTGTGTCAGGCAGGAATAAAGGGGCACATCTGAAGAGCTGGTCTGGGGTGCGGTTCAAACTGAGCTAACTCAGTCCTGACTGTACAGCGGACTGCACAATCCTTAGGCTGAGGCAAGAGAAGGCTGAGCACAGTGCGGTCCTGGAGGTGTCACCTTCCCTTCTGGTGGCAGCAGCTTGCAGGTTTCACTCGCTGTGTCATGGAGCTGGGCTCCCGGTGGCACAGGGCCCAGTCTGATGAACCTTTCGGCTTAATTTGGTCAGGTCAGACCTTCTGTTGCTTTATTTATTTGGCCAGCAATGAGAAAAACAAGAGGCACCAGTCCTTTAGTACCTAATGTCCAGATGGATCCCCCTGCCTGTGCTGAGGCTGCCATATTCATTTAGGTTCTGAAATGCATTAATGACTTCTTGTGGGCCTTTAACAGGAAAAAATGGTTAAGATGCTGTTAAGTCAGATGTACTGTACCATCTAAAATATTTGAAAACATGCTTGCATAAATCCCAAGTCTGTTTAAAATAAAGTATTTTTCAATTACAATACTAAGTGAGGTGCTTTTACAAATTCCTGAAGAGGCAGATGTTTCTAACACAGATGAGTGACTTTGATGAAAGAGAAAGTGAAACCAGCATCACTGGGTTTCTCTTTGTTCCTTTTATCTTGTGGGAACACTGGAAAGCTACTCACGAACAAATAATGATGACTCTATCTCTGTTCCAAAAATTCCCCTTAATTTCTTTTAATATGTACACTTACAATAATCAAAGAACTTCAGCTTACAAAGTTTGTTTATATTTGATTTCAGTAGTTACTGATACGCTTTCTTAAATTCATAGCATAGTATTTAGCATCACATTCCTGTATATTCCCCCTCTGCTTTCAGCTGAAGCATCAGTAGGAACTATTTATTTAATGCATGTTGGATTCTTGTGATTATTTCTCTCAGTGACACTGAACATCCTCCTCACTCGACAGGAAGGTACAGGTGGCAGAGCTGTCGTTAGCTGACAGTGGTGATTGCGCTGCTGTTTTCAGTTACGTGGTGTTATCTCAGGCTCGAAACAAATTCCTGTCCTTACAGGTGCATTTTCTGCTTGTTTCTGAGAAAATTACAAGTCGTTCAAAACTACAGCGTTGTATAAAATAACACATACTGCAGACAAACTGGAAAGAAATTTATAAAGCAACCTGTTTGCATTTTACGTGGCCTTGAGAGCCTGTACCAAGCCCTGGTTCCACTGTGTGTGGCTTTGTAGCTGCCGTGGTGAAGGTGGTGCCAGGTCCTTTCTGCATGCTGAGGTACAATTTACGCTAGCGTGCTGAGATGTTTTCCTGTAAGCATTGAGCCATTGATTTCAGGGGGCCTAGGCGTTCCCTGGGCAAATGTGCTTTCCTGGGCATGTTTTAGAGCGCTTTAAAATACCTGCTTCTGGAAAATGGTTTTCTGTACAGATCACCTTAATCGTGATGTAAATAACCAGACATGTAACGAGTCACAAACCGTTTTAAAGCAGAACTTTTCAAGCTCCTGAACCTGTTTAACTGGGGCTGTAGTAGAGCTGGATGTTCAATGGGATTTAAACTGTCAGGGGTCAGTTCAAGGCGCTGTGTGTCTTCTGAAATGCAAACTTTTTTTAACGTTCAGAAGAGCCAGTTGATGTGGAATTTATCTCGCCTGCTGCTGGGAATTAGAAACGCTGTTCAGAAGCACTTTGGAGGAGAGACATCTGCCCAGTGTCCACATTTATTCTCTATAGATAGATGCTACAAAATCTTCCTTTTATTTGCTGGACTTACCAAGTTATCAACCACATGTGTGGAAAGGAATTTGCTGTTGTAAATTGCTGAGATCCCCTCATTTGCTTTTGGAGTGACTATTGATGTTTATGTAGTTCAAGCTAAATTTGACTGAAATGTCATGGCTGTTCTTTTAAGGAAAGAGAAAGATCTGAGTTCCGGTGTTTCATAGGTAAAAAACACAGGATTTTATAATTATCCTCAAAAGTTAAAAGATAAGTGCTTACTTGGTTTTATTTCCATGAAAATTTCCTAGAAGTCGTGCCCTTAATGTACTATGCTCTGTTGCAATGTTGGAGTAGCATTTTCAACTTAAAAGGAAAATACACCCCTCCCTTTTACAAAGAAATCTATTACGGTATTATAATTGTTGACAGTTTTCCTGCTTTCAGTGTATTTTTGTTGGTGATAGTTTTTTTTTTTTTTTAGAACATTACCTGGAAACAATTGTTCAGTTTCACCTTTGCACCTCTTGAATTTAGGTTTTAAATTTACTAGCATGGAGTTAGGATGTGTTGATCAACATGACTGCCAAGTAATGTTCGATTCCATATTTCAAAGGACTTGACAATACTAGGAATATTTGGAAAAAAAGTATACTTTTTTTCTGAACCTGTGTTTTTGAGCCAAGAGTGCAGAAAGTTTATTAACACTTTTAATGTGAGGTATTAAAATTCAGGACAAAAAGAATCATAATTCATGTAATTTATGTTATTCAGTTGTCTTCTTCTAGGGCATCTAAAGACTGGGAGTTGCGTAAGCATACTTTTGCACAAAGTAATACATTTCTCCAAAATGAGGACAAGCAAGCAGTTGGAATTCCAACTTCTATTTTTCTTAGGTGTCCAGCTGGAGTTCTTGAAGTGCCGTTGTTCATGTGGTAACGCTGTAGGGCGCTGGTGTTGTCCTCACCTGCTCATCAGCATTGCACTTTGCAGTGATGAATAATGCAGTACAGACCAGTTTTATCCTGATGTGTAAATCAGCATTCTAAGTACTACTTAAAATCTCCTTGATGGCAGTTGCAAGCTAACTTGCTGGCTGCTGTCCCCCATCTTCCTCATTTCCACCTCTTTCCCTTTCTGTCTCATCATCCCTAATGTCACCTTGCATTTTGCTGTTGCTTACTGTTTCTTGATTTCCTTTCTTGTTTCTTTGCCACACCTCACATACCTGGTGAAGAAAACTTCTCAAACTGCAGTTTGCATGCTAGAGCCTGAGGTGGGTTGTGTTTATTGCAGAAAGATCAATGTCTCTTGTTGGAGGAGGGAACAGCCAGGAAAGGTAGGGGTGGGAGTGCACTGAAAGGCACACACAACATGCAGGCTGTTCTGTGCTCTGAAGACCAGGCTGATGAAGGAGGAGGACTAAATCAGGGGAAGTGTCAGGAGTTTGGCTGGATGGCTGTAACCCAAAGGAGCATGCCAGCCTGTCCAGCAGACGAAAGTGGAGAGCTCCATCGCTGCAGCGGTGAGGCAAGGGGGGAGTGGGAGTGAGCTAGGTGCGGTCTTTGGAGGTTTTTGTATCGCCATCTCACGCCTGGTCGGTTGGTGGCTTGGGCAGGAGCTGGGACAGGCAGTGCTGTGGTGATGTCCTGTAGGTGCCAGCAGTTGTGTAACTGTGTAGAGAGAGGTGTGGTGTCAAATGTGCTTCTCTTGCTGGAGTGCAGCTGCAGATCTGTGGGGTTGACAGCCAGCCACAGAGGCTGGTCTCCTGGGCTGCACTGCAATGCTCACTGCTCTGCTTATCAGGGGACAAGACAGGGAGGATTTGCGAGAGGACTTTGCAGTTAGCTGACTTTAAGAAAGAGGTTTGTTAAATGACCTTTGTAGGTGAAGCACATTGTTTCATAGTTCTTGTCATCTCTTTCCCACAGCAGGTTTCTATTATGTATTTATACTGTTAGTTTTTAATTTCTGAAGTGATGATGTATGCAAATTGTGCTGAATAACTCTGAAGGAGATGGGATTACTTAAAACGCGTTGCTTGCATTTGATTTAAATACAGTCATTGGCCATTCTTAAAATTCCATTTCTTTGCTACTGATCTACGTAAGTATCGTGAACAAGAACAGGATTACTTGACCTGTAAACCTTTTTTTTTTTTAATTATTTTTTCATTTTTTAAGTTGGGCAGTACTTATCTGAATATTTTATTCTTTGTATTAGGGCAGCTCCTCTTTCATATTCAATTTAACAAGGTGGTGTTTGTCAGAGCAAGCATTTGACTCTTTAGTCAAAGTGTGTTAATTTAAGAAGAGCTTATTTCAGAGAGACCCCAGTGCAAAGCTGATGACCCACTAAGTGAGGAGAAGCTGCCCTCTCGTATCTCTACATTTGTCCAGATTCTTAAAATGACTTGATTCTGATAAACCCTGTGGCCATTTATTTTCCTCTGCTAATCCCTTGTGTTTTCTGTGTTTGTATCTTTTTCACAGCATTCCCTTCTGCACTCACATGGCCACATGGTGCCATTTGTCTTCCATTTCCTGGGTGTTCTGCTTTTTTTTGTTGTTAATCAGCTGTGAAGTACAAGGACAGATTTAGTAGCTACCTTCTGTGGTGCACTGGGTATCAGCTGCTGGAAAAGGAGTAATCTGTATTGAAAAACTTGACATTTTAGGTCACCTGTTACTTCTTAATTTAGTACATTATTTTGTCTTTCTGTGTATGTGATACCAGAATCTTTTACTTCACGTTTCCACACAGACACTTTGATACTGCTTGAGCGGAGGTTTGTTTTATATATGGACTTTATTTGTTTTTACTGTGTTTAACACGTGGAAAAAACCCTTGTATTTAGAGGGCAGTAGCTGTATTTAGTGGTGTCTTTGGCTGTAAAATACTGTCTTTAGAGGAAAGGATGGTTAACATTCTGTGGGATTTTTTCCATTGTGCTTGCTCCAGTGAATGATCTGAAATACAAGTCCAGTTTTAAATTCCTTTTGTTATGCTCTGTTTTTAATCTCCTTGGTGCTTCTCTGTGTTGAAGTATTGTCTGTCCTAATGAAACCAGGAGAATCATAACCTTGCTTACTCTGTGCCTTCAGAAAAGGTACAGAAGAATTTTGTCTTCGGTTTTTGTATTTGCCAATAGACATTACAACAACTGTGCTGCAATATTTTAGAAGTGGTTAAATATTTTAAAATGTTTGCCAACTTTGAATTTGTTCTTATGGATTTAGGTGCGGGACATTTTCAGCTTGAGTGTATTTTATTTTTTAACTTTTTTAGGCTAAAAAAGCCGTAGGGAGAAAAAGCAAGTTGTGATGTGTGTAGGAGAAGCAGGAGAAAACAGTTGCTTTAACTCTGCTGTCTGTTTTAAGGTGGATTTGGGAAGGTGCCAGGGCACAGGTAACTTTACTGTTACTGTGCAGTGGGAGCTGAATACTCTGCATCACAAAGGAATTATTTTGTTTATTTCTTTGGGAACAACACAGATCCAGCCAGCAAGAGGTTCTTGAAAATAAAGCAGCATTTATATTTTGTAACATGTGGGCACAAATTTAAGGTTGAGGCTTAAAAGCTGATGTGAAGGTTTGCTGTTGTAATGGTCTTGTCCTTCAGAGGCCTCATGGATCCTTCAGAGAGCATTCTCCTGGTTTCAGCTAGCAGCCTTAATTTGGGTTTAGAGTTCAAAGTTTTTGAAGAAAAAAATTCCATTTGTGTTATGTAAGTCTACTTTGACATCCTTTCAGGACAAGTTGTGAGAAAAGGATAAGTAAATATGAGAGTTCAATGCTTTTTGCAAGTTAGGCACGGAGCTTTGGAACAGAACGTGGTTGCTGTGAGCGTGCCGCGGCTTGCTGCGCACACCTGGGCCAGCAGCTTACGGCCAGCCTGGGAGGTGCTTGGTGAAGTACCTGGTAGCACTGGGAGCCTGTCACATTCAAGCTTCCTCTTTTATACATGAATGTTGTTTGCCTAGGTTGTTGGGATGCCGAGAACACAAACCCAGACAGGGAGCAGTATACTTTGCTATTGTTTGCCTGTCCATTAGCCTCTCTCACTGTTCTGAGAGGGCTGTGTTGCGTGTGTTTTTAAGTGTGGAAAGCAATTAATACTTAGCTCTTGCTACGTGTGTTACATGTTATGACCAGTCCCCAAAATTAAGCTCAGATTAAATATCGTGAGTGGTTTTAAATCGTGTCTTTGAAAGCAACATGGTATCTTTATTTGTGCCTTACAGGAAGAAAAGGCTTCTCTCCTGCATCGCACTCAGGAGGAAAGAAGAAAACGAGAGGTAAAGTAGGCTGTGAGCGTTTGCATGCACACAGCATTTTTCTTTGTACAGTAACATTTACAGTCCAAAGTCCTTGATTTTGTTGCAGTTGCACTTAGTTCAGAAGGGGTTTGTTTCAGTTCGCAAGTTCTGTGTAGTCTTCCAGTACTTGAAGTGACAAAACTGACTGCTTATATGGTTCCCAGAAGTGATTTTCATCTCAGAAGAAGGTCATTAAGTATGCACTGGCTGCAAAAGGAATTTTCCTTTTATTTTGATGCTCACTGGATCAAACCTTTTGTTGAGAAGAGACAGGTGTTTGGTTAGTAAATCTCACTCCTTTGCCTTCCATATCTCTTTGCAGTCCATAATCTCTTACTATGGATTGGTCTCAGCAAACCGTTTTCTACTCCTGTTTGTGCTGTGCCTTCCAGGAGGACCTTCAGCAGGCCTCTTCCCCAGTTTGTGTCTCAGCTCTGTAAAGGTGCAGTTTGTACCGCGATACCTGAATGCATCACAAAGTGCTTTGAAATCAGCTGCTAGCTGAGAAGCAGTGAGAAGCAGTTGTGAGGCTGATGGTTAGGAAACCATGCAGTGGCTCATCCTTTTCTGAGGACAGTTACTGCTTTTGTTTCTCTCTAAACTGTATGTATAATTAAGTTGAAGTATGAAATTGCCAGGATTTCTCCAGTTATTTAAGAATGCTGCGTTATGAATCAAACTTGGGATCACTGAGTCCTTATCAACATAAGCAGAAAGACTCTCTTGTGGTTCGAAAACATCTTGCCAGGTTTCAAAATAACCCATTCAGTTGCCTGATTCTGTCTGGTGCAAAGGTGATACAGTGTCATGTACCTATATATGGCCACAGAGACACATGATCTCCCCTGGCATGTGTCAGTTTCTCACAAAATGAATAAAGAGTTCTTGTATAGAAGAAATTATTCTTAAAGGATGATTCCTCTGAGAATAAAACCAGCAATGGCTTTAAAAAAAAAATGCTTGTAGCAGAACCTTAGCAGTGACCTTAGACTCAAAACTTTTGCAATTATGGGTCACTAATTGACAGTTACGTGTGCTAGGAGAAAGCCTGTATGTAGAGAAAAAGAGAGGGTATTTGCTTCTTAGTTGAGCATTACGTTGTGATTATGAAGAGACGGTGCCTGTCTGTAACTGAAACTCTCCTGCTTGCCCCATACTTTACATTTCTACTGTTAGATATGCCAGAGAGGAAAATATCCTTTGGCATATCAAGTTTGGATTTTTGGCCCAGGCTCTGGAGGTAATTAGATTCTTTTAAGTTTATTCAGATGAGTTGTTTTGGGAACCCGGGTTTCCAATAAAAATAAAATAGACATTGGATAGTAATTAGGAAATTCAGCTGATTTCCTGCAGGCAGTTCAGTTAAAGTCCTTGTCCATATAATTTGGATGTGTCATCATGGCACAACACATTTAGGAATCGAGGTTTTTGAGTTCGTATTTGGGAAAGTTTATATAAACAGCTTCATAGCTCAAGGTTTGGTGAGCAAGTATTGTATTTACTTCCTTCTTTCATCTCCTAAGAAACTCTATGGGCTTTGTTGGAAACCTAATTGCAGCAGCCATCTCCCTCAGATGTTTGCTGTGATGGGATGTGCTGGGGCTGCTGTCAGGGGATGCACTGGGTGCTATTTCATAGTACCTGAGGTGAGCTGGCTTTCAGTTCCTCAGTGAGACATCCTGAAGGGCTGATGGTAACTGCTCATTCTAGCTAGTGAGAAGACTTCATAAAATGACGCACTGACTCACTGTCTTCGACATTGTAGTGTTAAGAGTGTCAAATAAAATGTAGATGTTTCTTCTGATTTCTGTAGTACTGCATACTTACTGAGTATTAGGAATTCTGCTGTAACCTAGTGGCAAATTTACACTTACAGCCTTAAAAAGCCTTCTCCCAAATTTGTCTGGATTGGATGCAGAACATCAAATACTTGTCTTCCTAATGATTAGTGCTTAATTTTCATGAAACAAGTTTCCTTTTGAATATAAATGCGTCTGATAAAATTGTAGAAATTAGAGTTGGTTCCACGGTGTTGATTTCTGTTTGCTTATTTATTTCCCCTTCATTTTACAGGAAGAAAGGCGGAGGCTGAAAAATGCAATAATAATCCAGTCGTTCATAAGGGGGTACAGAGACAGAAAGTATCAAGCAAGTACTCATTTATTTGTTGAGAAGGCTGTAAAACAGTCTTGCTGGAAAGTAGACTTTATAGTAAAAAATATTTCCATTGAGAAACCTTCATGGTTTTCAGTATTTTGTGTGCTCATAAGGTTTTTTTTTTTTCCCTCTGGACATCTTCAGTTGAACCTCAGGTTTTTAGCAGATTAATGCTTGTTATGCAAAGCCCCTATGTGACAGCTGCCTTCAGTGGGATTACATACCTTTTCAAGCTGACAAGGTGTATGAAAACACTTAGGTTCCTTCAGCTTTCACATGGAAGCAAAGCTTTTTTGGTGTATGTGACTACGGTGGTAGTCTGAGCCAAGAGGGTCTTCTTTTTAATCTGCTGTTCAATTAATTATTCTGGGAAAGAGACCTGTTTGAATTTGCTAATAGTTATTGAACAAACTAGTTGAAAATGTTTGATGTGATATTCTTGACTTGAAAAGTATAAATTAGTTGCGATGTGAACTTTGTGAATTACAGAAAGCAAACATGGCTTTTTGTGTATATGCTTTGATCTCTTAATGAATGCATGCATTTAATTACTTTGCTACTATTTAGGATGGGAAACTGAAATTAGATTTTTAAAATTTTGCCTGTCTTTATAAATTCATAACCATTATCTTAATGTGTATCTTACTTTAAGTACTCCATCCAAAGAAGTGAATTTGATCGCTGTGCTAATTTGGCCCAATCTGGAGGAACCTTTTCTACTGCTAATGGAGCTAATTTGACCCTTTTAGTTCGTCAGCTGCTCTTTTTCTATAGACAGAATGAGGATTCTAAGCGTTTGGTGAGTACTCTTAACTATTTTGATCAATTCTTTTAAAATATTCTTTCACTTGGAAGGTTTAGGAGACAGAATACCTTAAAATTAAATTTTTTGTGCGTGTCTGCACACATACAGTGTGTGATGTAAAAAATCCTTTGTGTGTGATTCACAGTAATTTATTAAAAATAATATGTTAGAGTTACACTTTTCAATAATAGTTTCCTTTGAGCTCTGGTAGTTCCTAAGCTGTTTTTATTAACAGAAATTTGTTACAAAAGTTATTTGTAATTATATTTCATTGTTAATTTTTCAAGTTATTAGTAGTCTTGTTTTTATGTCATTTAACAAATCAGTATTTTTTCCTTAGCTCAAATGATTGTCTTATTTTGTGTGTGGTAAGTTCTCCAGAGTTATTGTTACATACATTTAAGAAGAATTTTATGTAAGACTTGTATTTATAAAAATACATGTATGTTACATATAGCTGCTTTTCCTATGCTTGATACAACAGGACTGAGATGTTGTAATAAACCGTTAACTTGTCTGTTTTTTCTCAGATATGGATGTGTCAGAATTTAATTAAACAGTGTTCTCAGTTTGTTAAGCAATTGGATGGTCCAGACAGACTTACTTGCTTATTCCAAATAAAAAGACTGTTGGGGCTATGTTGCAGGTAAATTCCTTTTTCTATACACCACTGTCTAACAGTTGTTCAGGAATTACATTGAGCACTTGCTTGTTTCTTTGTGCAAGTAGTGAAGTATTGAATGTAAATTCTTGTAATGGAGAGGACCATTTGTGTTCGCTGCGTACGTAGGCCATGTTAAATGATACTTTTTCCTGTTTAAGAAGAATGAAATGTTCTTGAAGTTCATTCAGTTTCAAGTTCATATGCATTGTGCTTAAGGGATGCCCTTCCTCAGGATGGGTTTAGGTGTATTCCTGAGTGTTTGCTTGTAGCAATACTGTTACAAGTATTTGTTGAAACCAGAAGGTTTTCTTGGGGACAGGTAGTGATTAGAAGGTATCATCTCAGTTGGACTGTTTTTCCAGGGATATGCTTTGGATATTCTATTTTAAGACTAATTTTATTTAAAATGCCTTTACTTTGTTTTGAATTTAAGGCATTTTAAGCAGTTACATTATTGTCTTTGACAGTGGATTCATTACTTGTAGTGCCCTTTTTACGTGCATTTCAGAGGATCACTGGAAGGTAAATCTATGAAGCTACTTGAATAACTGGTAGCTAAAGCCTGGTTTTGGAAACAGTATAGTTGCTCTTCACAATACTCTCTAGAGCTTTAGAAAAATCTTGCTTCCTTTTAATGTTGAGACTTTTATTTATTTATTTATTGCATCACTGAATCTTACTACACTGTATGGGTGTTGATAGTTGCAGTTGCTTTCTGAGCTACTTTAATTTTGTGCAGAAGCCCAGAAAGCAAGTAGTGGGACACACAGTGAAAAAAGTGTGGCTCTTGCATCAGCTCAGCTTCATGAAAAGATGAAGCTTTTGATGTTATGCTTTGAAAAACAAAACAAACCAAACAAAACACCTTACCAAAAAAGGTAGCTCGATGGCACCTACCTCTGACAAAAAGTTCTTGTCAGAGTGTCTTTATTCTGTTTAGTGAAATGTGTTAGCTGTGGTATCAGAGTTGCTTGCTGTTATATCTTGACTTTCTGTATGGCTGTGGAAAAAAAAGGGCATTCTCAGGGCAAGTGTGCTTGTATATGTCTCATTGTAGCAAATCATTTTAATTCTAAGCAGGCTCTGAGTCATCTCCATTTCTGTGGTTACTGGTAGTTGTTTCATAAGCAATTTGCTAAAAGGTTGGGGATGGTTATATAGTTTTAATACTTAAGTCTGTAATCAAGGGCATGCTGTTTTAGTTAAACATGTGAAGTTCCCCAACATTTGTTCCCAGCCCATACTGTAAAATCAGGAATAATTATTGTAATGGTGCCAACAAAAATATGTAAGTATTGAAAACATGTGGAAACCTAGTAGAAATGAGTTATTTTAAGATGGATTAGGAAAGATTTTATAGTTCTATTTGTAAAGCACTGTGCATGTGTCTGTGGTGAAATAAGAGGAATCTCTTGGTAAATATTTCATTTCGTTTATAGGCTATTACAGAATTGCAGTGATGACAGTCTGAATGTTGCACTTCCTATGAGAATGCTTGAGGTATTTTCATCTGAGAATACATATTTACCTGTTTTACAAGATGTCAGCTGTGTGACATCACTAATCGAACAAGTTTTGCACTACATGATTCAAAAAGGTGAGTAGCTAAGAAGTAGAAGTTCTCAGAAATACTCACGAACTGAACAAAATGCATAATACCATTTGATGACATTTTGCCTTTACTACAGGCACAGTAAATTCAGTGCTGTGTACACGAACCATACATGACATGGGTGTTTTGTTTGTAATGAGATCACTTCTTGCGGAATTACTGTTTAATTTCTTTGGACATTCTGTTTTTAAATTCAACATTCTCCTAAGTTGTTTATACAGACTTTCAGGATTTGAGGGTAGGTGGATATTACCGAACAATAAAGTTTTATTCTGGTAGCTACTTGCACTCATGCGAACACTTCATGCCAACTCTGAGCTTCAGCTATATAAAACTTGGGTGTTCTTTTGAAATAGTGTTCCCTAACACTGGTAATGATTGTTGTTATTGTAAATTTTCATCCTGCTAACACTAGCTAGAGACACCTTAGCAAAGAGATGGTGACCCAGGTTTTATTTCCTTCATGGCATCATCAGCAAAACTGTTTGCTGGGCTGCAATCAGTTACACCTGTGCAAACATGCTGAAAGTTAATGAATTGTGTAGTTATCACCAGAATTACGTTTTGTCTTGAAGAAACTTTGTTACTCTGAGGATGATGTGTGAAAAAAGTAATTTGCTTTTCTGATACCACTTGAGTTTCCAAGACTGTTAGATGGGGAGAAATGACAAAAATGGTGTGAAACAAACATCTTGGATCCAGCTTCGTTAGTAGAGGCTGTAAAAAGACCACCTTCTGATTTGTTAGTTAATTTTTGGAAAAATTCTGTATTTGTGAGTTTTAAAGTGTATTCAGTAGAACAAGGCTATCTTAGCCTGTTAGTAAGGATATGTGCAATGTCCACATTTTGAAATTCCTATGGAGAAAAAGTGACTTTAGCACATTTATTTCACTTGATTCAGCATCATTAAAACTGTAGTATTTGTGTTTCTCATCATTTACTATATATCTTTCAAAATACTTCAGTATTTGTTCTTTTAGTGTAACATTCACTTATCTCAACTGGTACATGAGGGTTTACCAAGATGTTAAATGATAAATTTAGTCAAAAAATTTCTAATCACGCTTAAACCAAAAGGAAGCATTTGTGTGGAACAAATATACAGTCTCTTCATTATTTAAGATGATTAAGTTTTAAAGAATCTGTATTCAGCTTTTATTATTACCTTTTGTCATATGGTTTGTCTTCCATGTGCATCTTACAAGTATTGCTAAAGTCATTCCTTATGGTGACTTCCTTTTGTTGCATTTTATGTCCGGTTAGATAGTCCCTGGCGAAGTATCTTAGACTCAGCCTCTCAATGAGAGGTTTAAATGCTATTTGTGCATTTCCAGCAGTTCCTGTAGTAGTGGAACTTGCCTTAATTTAGCAATTCATTGAGCAAGAGGAAGTTGGAGTAAGGGGAATGGAATCACATGATTCCATCTGTATTGTAGTGAGACAAAAATAGATTTGTGATAGTGACACAGATTTCCCTCTACACACATCTGTGTGGCTCCGGTGGTAACGTGTTTTGTTACTGTCTGAGAGATTCCTGTTTTGGAACAGTAATTGTGTTCTTCAGTCTGCTACAGCAAGGTGTTTGTAGATGTGAGACGTTCTTCCAGAAAGGCTTTTACCAGTAAGATTCTGTCATGTTTTGGTGTAGAGGGGGAAATTCACTTCTGAAAGGGTGGAGGGCTATCGAAAACATGAGTACAGCTGTGAGGAAAAGAGAATATCTTTTTTCATGGGTCATTGTTTAAGGAAAAAAAAATTATCAGCAGGACTGATTGGTCTTTGAAAGTCAAAATTACTCTGAATGCAGTTATCTATCTATGGTTTTATAAAGTGGTTTCCACAGGTTTTGCTGATATCTCCTGTTAGTCATGTGAACATGACTTGCACTGTTGTGAAATGTCTTCCTAAATAAAGCTTCTTGCAATGAATTGTGCATTTTTTTTCAAGTTACGCGTACTAAGCATATGTTGTTTTATAAAGAAAAGTAATACTGTATTTAATAAATATTACTTATTTTCAGGCTACTACAGGTCGCTTTATTTGTTAATTAACAATAAGCTCCCATCAAGCATTGAGTATTCTGATGTTTCTCGAGTCCCTGTTGCAAAAATACTTCTGGAGAATGTTCTGAAACCACTGCACTTTACATACAGCTCCTGTCCAGAAGGTGCAAGGTAAATAAGAATGATACTAGACATTTGTATACTTGTTTGTTCTTGTCAGAGGTTCACAGTTTACTGTTGTGTCGATTTAGTTGCAGTAGTAATGATTTACACAGGAACACAGGTGCGGAAAAACTTGGATGAGAATAAAGATGCAGCCAAGGGCAGATAAAAAGAATTTTGAAGCTAACAAGAACTTTGTGACATGTTTATGAAGGGAAATAACTGAGTCATAGCTTGCAAGGAGAATGAGTCAAGGGTATGGAAAGACAGAGCAAAAATGGAACTCTGTATTGCATGTGGTAGTGTTTTGTGTTACTGTATTTTTTTTTTAGGGAAAGACCAGTTTTTTAGCTTATTTTTATTTCAAGTTTAATAACAACAAGTGTATCTTCAGAACAGTTTTCTGTGAGTTCATTGGAAGTATAAAGGGTAAAATTACAATTAAGATCGTCAGGGAAAGGATGTTGTGTAAGAAATGCATTTTTGACACATCTGAGAAACTCAGTTTACTGGCACAGAATATTAATTCTGGATTCCATTAGGAGTGCCACTTTGCAGTCTTCTTGAAGAATGTGTTCAAACTTGCAAAATAGATCTATCATTCCATGCACATGCTTGTGAGAAACATTGCCTGTATTTTCTATCAAGACATTTTTCGTTTCAGGCAACAGATTTTTGCAGCCTTCACAGAGGAGTTTGTGGCAGCACCTTTCACAGATCAGATATTCCATTTCATCATTCCA
>VXAV01009408.1:205838-224387 GCA_013399715.1 Alectura lathami | reverse complement strand
CCCCCCCAAAAAAAAAAAAAAAAAAAAAAAAAAAAGCAAAATAAATGTCAGAGGAATATATTTTATTTGACCTCTTTATCATCAGACAAAAGCCCCTAAGTATTGAAGCTATTGTGGTGCAGGTAGTTGTGAATAAGCATGTAGTTGCTGGTAATAAACTAAGTATTTAGGGAATGTTGTAAACATAATCAATTCAAACTGCATTGCAAACAATGATACGGAAAACTAATTTGGTGCTGTCCTAGCCCAATGGTGTTTATAGCTGTTAGAGGAAGTAAGATGTCAGTGAAACTGTGATTGCTCGATTAGGGTAATTAGTTCTTTGTAGCCTAATTGCATTAGAGCAGGATGTGAGACCTGAAGATCATAGCAGTTGAATCAGTATGCCTGCTTTATGGCTGCAAGTAGTACACTGCCTGGGTAGTAATTACGGGACTTAAATGCATCGCTGCTTTGGCTTGGTTTGCTGCTGAACTGTGTGCGAAGGATGCTTAATGAATAAAGAACTCCCACACATTTAACTGTATGAGTATGGCATCTATTTCCTCTGAAAAGCCATGTTGGGGCTTTGCAGTTTTTTGTGGTAACAAGGTAGTTACACCCTGGATAAATTCAGAGGCGAGGAATGCTCTAGTCCATCTTAACATATGTAAATTGCTTTTCTTACAGCTTTTGAATAGCTCCAAAACAGTTGAATTGACCAATTTTAGAAATAATGAAATTTTTTATTGATAATACTTGTTCAGTTATTTTCACAGTCAAATGAAGTTAATTCATACAGGTATTTGGTAAATTAAAGTAGACATTTATTTCCTGGTTCTGACTTCCAAGGCAGTCATTAATGTTGGATTTGCCAGGCAAAACCATGTCAGTAGATGTCACTCTTTGGTCTCGTTCAGAGAATTTTTGACCTCGCCTAAGTTTCCAAGCAGCTGTTCTAAATGTTCTTTTTTTCAGGATTTTTCAAAGGATATTTAATGCTTATTTTAAAGGTAACAAAAATAGTGGCATTTCATAATACAATTTTTCTTCATTAATTTTTTTGCCTGATTTTTTTTTAATTGCTGAAATGATTTTGTCAAATTTAATGTCTTTTGAAAGATGCTTCACCTTTTAGAAGTTAAAGAAGTTATTGACGCATTTACGTCAATATTCGAAATAAAATGCAACTAATAAAACAATGCAGAAATAGTTTAGTTAAGCAAAAGTAATTTATTTAAAATGACTTTAGCGTATTCTAAGAGTTTAAAAATTCCAGTTTTTTTTTCTGTTTGAGAACATACTGGGCCAATTAAGAGAGAAAAGATTATTACATGACCTTACCTAGTAACATCTGAATATGTGCTAGAATCATAGAATGATTTGTTTGCTGATGTTCTAGAAGGATGCAAGCAAGCTCAATAAAAAGGAAGGCCACAAGGCTAGAAAAACCTAGCTGTAGCTTGTGTTCAGTAAGGCAGGTGAGAGGTGTGGAGTGAAATCTTGATTGTAATGAAGTCACTGGGAATTATTTGTCTTCAGAGGGGGAGCGCTTTCATCTCTTCATGATCAAGTTGATACATATTATTTAATGAATAAAAATAAAAATACTTTGATTTAAAAAAGAAAACAAGCATGAGTCTTAGAGTATAGCTCTCATTACCGTTATGAGGAGATTTGCAAGACTTTTGTTCATCAAAGCTATGCTTTAATTAACTAGCAAATCCTGATTCTGCAATATATTTAGGGTAATTTAATAGCTTAGGCTTCAGGTTTGTACTGGGATTTGTGCTTGCATTGGAACTTGAGTGGTTATCAGCAGCCTGGTTGGTGGCCCAAGGAAACTGCTGTCTTGAACTGTTTGGTGGTGACTGCACATTAACACTGCTGATCTTAACCTGTTCTTGGGAATTTTTGGAAAACTGACCTTCTGGTGTAGCACAAGCAGCCTGTCCTTAGGCGTGTAGGTACTGCAGGTGCTTAGGCTGCACACAAGGCAGTTGCAGTAATTTACCCAGGAATGCTCCTCTGCTTGTGTTTTTCTTAAACCAGAGCCATCGTAGATGAAGCTTTAACACTTCTAAGCCTCACCTCGTGTTTTTTGTCCCATGCAGAGAGGCAGAAGCATGAAGCAGCTTACAGGGTGGCTCTGCGTGCTCTCCTACCTGTGACACCTTGCAGTTCCCCAGTGTCAGAATCCCCTGCCCTGCTGCAGCGACCTTTATCAGGCTGCGTGAGCTCCTCTTGTTCCATTGTATTCTCTTCATTAACTTAAATGGTCTCAGTGGGAAACTGGGCCCAATTTATGGCCTAGACTGAAAATCTTGCCTTTAACTAATTAACTTGTAGTGGTGCCTCAGCTAAATTAAGCTTAATGGGTCATTTAATCTGTCCCATTGCTCAGAAGGAATTTGACACTTTTTTTTAAACCAGAGGTGCCCAAAATACCTTTCTGGCAAGTAGACATAAATCATGTGGCCTTTGTGAACAGTTAGGTGCCTACAGAGAGAAACAAGGCTCTGAGTAAATGGCCGTTATGTTCGTATGTGGGGAGCAGATAATTTAATTCAGTATGTTCAGAACAGATATTTAACAGAAGTCTCTGGAGTGAGTTTAACTCTGTCACAGCCTGAGCTGACAGTGTTCGTTTTTCTACTTGAGAGGGCCTTATCCTTTTTGTTAGTTGAAAAATGATTATGCTCCCAAACCACAGTGATATATCTGAATATTAAAATTTACCAGAAAATCTATTAATGAATCCATTAAGCAAAACCACATTAACATCTCTGTTATGAGATCATTGTGTAATGTTCAGTAAGATTTTTCAAGAAAAAGTGGAACAAGAAGATGGGAGGGGGTAAAGAATCAGAATTGGAACTTCAGCTTCTTGGTTTGTTTTCACAATAGTACAGATTATTGAAAATGAATACCTGGGTGAGAAAGAGAAATATTTTCTAATCTTCTTCATTTCTAGTGTTTGTGTATCTTTTTCTTTTAAATAAAGTAATCAAGGTTGTGTGGACACTCAAGCTTCACATAAACTTCAATTTATCTGCAAGCTTTGGATTAATGGTACTTTGTTTTCAGGGTGTATAAACTGTAGTTTTCTGCAGTTCATCTTACATTGCTACTTCATGTTGTGTCATTCCCATGCAATTTAATTTGGAAATGCTGATATGTAGCGCATGTATCTCCTATCTGACCAAAGACAGTGAAGTGAGGTAGATTTTGACCTATTTAATCTCTACGAATTTTCACTTCTAAAATTTTAAGGCTTTTTCAGGACTTTTCAAACGAAGGAAAAAGTGTTTCTCTAACCTTCGCAAGGATAAGACTTGTCAGAGCCATCCTTGCAGTTTAATTTTTTTTTTTTTTAATTTAATTTAATTTTCTCCTAAGGTTGTTACCTTTGATTTTGAAAGCAAAATTCTATGCTTGGAGCAGGAAGGTAGGAGATTGTTCCTGTTGGCATTCCTTTGGCACTGGGTAATATTTTGGATGAATGTTACGATGTGAATTTTTTTTGAATTGAGTCTTGTATGTTTAGTTTGCAGTTTCACGTTTATTTTCTGGTAACAGTCTGGAAACTTTAGAACTGATGAATTCATTTCCTTCATATTTCAGAGGCATTTGTATTGACAGAGTCGGCTGTGTGATAACATCTTCCACCAGCTTTACGTGGTGTGTGTAACATGATTTTCAGGAAAGGGAAACACTGAATGCAGTCAGCATTTCTGGAATTAAGCCATGAAATGCAGCAGCTGCTCGAGTTGGCTGCCTGAATCAGCAGTGCAGAATAAAAATGGGTAAACTTAGACAGAGGTTATTATTATAAGCTCTTAAGGCTTGTCCTTTTTTCCCTTCATTACTGCTGGATATTGTTAGAGTGAAAAAATGAATTACATTATTATAGGTTCAGTGTCCATAATGTTTGTTCATTTCTGCTAAAACTATTACATAATTTCCAGGGATGATTGTAAAATTAACAAGTTTTTACTTGGAAGCCCTCTGAGACTTAACGGCACTATGCCAAATTACTTTTTGTTTCAAATACAAGGCTGAAAACTGAAGGTCAGTGAAGAAATTGCTCATCTCAGAAACCAAGACATCTGAGCTATCATCCAGACATATAAATGTTAAAATACAAATTCCTTTTTTCTAAATTAGCTTGTTCTATAATAAGCCCTTCCTTACATAACAGTGCATAATTTCTAACCAAATGTCAAAATAATATGAATCTACAAGGATGTAAAATTCCCACTGATTAAATTCGGGTTGATTTTTTTTTTTCCAAAAATTCTGTATACTTAGAGTAGAACTTAATTTTATAATAATACATATCTTTAGCTGCAGTAGTGTAAAATTTGACTTAAATTTAGTAATGCACACAACTTGTCTGGCATATGCGATGCTCCCCGTTCCTTATAAAGGTACTGATTTCTGTATTATGTGCAAGGACCTAAAACCTGCAGCTGTTGAAACAAGAGGGGTGATGCATCAGCAAAAAAATGTGCTGCAGGCTTTGTTCCTTGCCTTTCATTTCTTCCTCTTCTGTGTGCCCCCGTTCTGTGCCAGAGACTCCCTGTGCCTTTCAGTGTGGTGAAGAGTTCTGCCCCTCCCAGTGCTGCTTCATCCTAGCACGACTGGCTTGGTGGATGTCTGCAGAAGAGAGTGGCTGTGTGGATGCCTGGGGGAGGCTGCACTTCAGAGAAGGCAGCAGAAAGAGCCCAAGGTCCTTAAGCAGCCAGTGAGCTGGGACCCAGAAGCTGTGATGCTATGCAGTGTTTTGGGGGGTGTGCTAGGAGTTTTTGTTTTAATGGGTTGAAATGAATTGTGGCTGAAATGGTTTGAGAATGTTAGAATGTTTACTGAATATTTAACTTTTTTCCTTAATGAAATGTGTGCTTTCTTTCCTTTTGCCATCTGGTGAATTTTAATTTACCTATGGGGTGTGTAATAAATACTATTTTCTCAGACAGCTCTTCTCGTCTGTCCTCCCTGCTCCCATTTCCCAGCCTCCTGCCTCCTGTGTGCATGACCATGAGGAATTTCGATGTTCTGAGGCTGTGGACCTGAGCATCTATTTTACCATATTAGTCTACTACTGAGGGGGAGACCTTGGAAAGTAGCATGTAGGATAGCTGACTGAATATTGCTCTTCGCTATCAGAAAAATGACAGCTTAATCAAGTCAAGTTCTGTTTTGCTTTCTAGAAGACATGAGTTGCTTCAAGTGATGATTCCTGCAGTGGAAAAAATAGACTGCTTTTAAGTCCCGGAAGCTCTTTATTTCTCATTTCTGTAAAAAGTTTACCAACCCAAATTGTGTCTGGAATAGTATGATTGAAGTCAGTCCTGCATGTAACTGGGTTGTGAAAGTACACATTTATGTTTATGTGTATAGCTTCTGTAATTGCTTCTGCTATAAATTTTAAGGTATTTAGTCTTCTTTTAGCAAAAAAAATCTGTTTATTAATGTCAGATGAACCACAGAACTGACCTCTGTACTAAAAAATGTGGTTTCCTATATTGGAATTTTAAAATTTCCCAGAAAAATAACAGATGTTGTATTTATTTCATGTGTGTTTAATTCTGTGGTATACTGCAAATTCAGGTTTATATCATCTGGTTTGTCGCTGTAAAAAAAAAAAAAACTGTTTTTTAATAATAAATAAATACACAGTGAAAACTGTGTATTAGGTATAAGGATTTATATGGTGAAAGCCCCAAAGCTGAATAACAGTCAGCTTTGATTAGAATAAAAACCCCATCTTGAAAAAAATATATTTGAATTGCTAATGTTTGAGTAATGTTTGACCCAGTGCTTCTGTAAGAATGTGTGTTTTGTAAATAGCTATTTTGTCCAATACAATTTATTTCAACTTCCTCTTTCAGGCTTCTATATAGCTTAGCCTTCAATGCCAGATTCCTGAGACATCTTTGGTATTTGATATCTTCAATGACTACACGAATGATTACAGGGTATGTATTATGCTATTTCTGAAACGGAGCCTGTTACAGTAGAGTGTATCTAGTACAAAGAGCATGAGACAGTTTGTGGTGTGATGGTGCTCGTGGATGATGATTGAAAACACGACTGTAATGTTTACTCAGTACCACTAAGGTCAGTGAAGTAGGAGCTATGATGTCATGAAACTGAGCAGAATCTTGGGTATTGGACAGTTGTAATTTTTTTTCTAACAAGTAAATCTTTATTTAAAACAAGGCCAATGTTTTGTAGAATTTGGAGTGCTTACCAGCATTAGCACAGTAAATGCTGAACTCCCCAGTACTTCTCCCAGGTATGTCAGTTTTCTTTTGTGTGCTTTAACTAGTCCTGAAACTGGTGGTGGCAGAAGCGTGTTCCCAGGAGCTGAGGCATTGAACCTCCAGGCTTGCTGTGTACAAAGATGGAGATTACTTAACCCATCTCTGCTTCATGTTTCTGTTCTAAACCAGAAAGTATCTGCAGTCTGTAGTAACACCAAAGTTGGGGTATTTCAAGACACTCAGATGGTATAGTGACAAGAACTTAGAAGATTAGCCTTATTTTGCCAGAATGGTTCTTAATACTTAATACTAATACTTAATACTAAGACAGCAGCCCTTCTTTTGTTATAGGAACTGCTGTCCAATAGTTTTACTAGAATGCTGAAGTTAACATCTTTTTAAAGTATTTAATTAACAATCTCTTATTTTGTATTCTAAGGTCTATGGTGCCACTCCTTCAAGTGATTTCAAGAGGCTCTCCAATGTCTTTAGAAGACTCTAGTCGAATTATCCCTCTCTTCTACCTTTTTAGTTCTTTGTTTAGTCATTCCCTTATTTCTATTCATGATAATGAATTCTTTGGTGATCCCATAGAAGGTGAGAGTTTCAAGCATACTAGGTAACAGTGCTTTGCAAAATTGGTTTGTGTAAGGCTACTTAAAATGAGCTGTCAGACTTGGAGGACTAAAGCCATGCAATTCAGTTGCTTCTGGGTGATCCTCTGATAAGCAAGGATGTTAACCACCTTCTGCTTTTCATAAAAGATGGAGATTCACCACATGCTGGTAACATGGCAATTCTAGAACAAATCTCCTGCTGCCATATCAATTTTCTGGGAACTGCTCAGCATCTGGAATTTAGAGCTTTACGGTTCCCTGGGCAATGATTTGCTGACATCTATGGGGAAGGCTTTTCTGGGCTGACTTGCTGATAGTCCCCTGAGCACACAGCTGTCATCTGGTTCTTTCATGATGATTGCATTTAGGGAAAAAAAAGGGGGGGGGGGGGGGAATTATGGTCTGCACCATGGGAACCCTAGCTTCACAGGGTCTAATATGCAAGTTCTTAATCATGATAATTTTTAGTAAGGTAGTGCAGAGAATGAAGATCTTCTGGATTGAATCTGTAGACTGAGTCAAACTTCTAACATAGCAGGAGTCAGAAAAGGGAGTAAGAGAATATTGTAATTAAAATCAGTGTCTGTAAAGAATTATGATGCCTGATTACTTTCATAAATGTATACTCATCCTCTTTTTATGTGATTTTTTTAAAACTACTTTAGATTGTATGTAAATGCTAGAGTAACAGTGAAATCAATGATTTTTTAATAACAACAAAATTAAGAAATACTCATTTGTGGTTTGTGTAGTTGTAGGTCAAAGACAATCATCAATGATGCCTTTTACATTAGAAGAGCTGGTAATATTATCACGCTGCCTTCGAGATGCATGCTTAGGAATCATAAAGTTGGCTTATCCAGAAACAAAACCAGAAGTTCGTGAGGAATATATTGCAGCATTTAGAAGTGTTGGAGTAACAAAAAATACAGAGATGCAGCAATGTATACAGACCGAACAAAAAAGGTGGATTCAGTTATTCAAGGTAAGTTGTGTCAACTTTCAGAGCAGATTAAATGCTTAAAGATTTGTGCCAAATGTGTGAGACTGGGTACGTTTTATTTTTTCTAACTGTATTTTTATTACAGTTGTTTTCAGGAATACGAATTTGGGAAGGTTGGTTTTTGGTGTATATGCTGAACTTTATTAATTAAATTCTTATAATTTAAATTATAAGAATTCTTATAATTACTTTAGTAATTAAATTCTGATAACTATAACAAACTGTTTTACTTTTTAAATTCATACAGGTCGTACTTCTCCTTACTGTGTGTATTTAAAAAAAAAAAAGTTACTGTGTAGAATATACATCTTAACTTGCAATCCTGTTTCATCAGGGTACTTAAAGATGCAATTATAACATATGTAAGTGTGCAGTTCTCATTGAATCATGTGATGACTCAGGTACTTCAGTGTTAGAGGCTTTACTAAATTGGTACTAGGCTGCATTGGTCTGTGGGTGTTTTACTAAAGTGTGGTGATGGTACTCCTTTTGGGCTTGCTGGAATACTGAGGAAATGGTAAATTTGGCTTAGCAAATCTAAACTTAATGTACATCATTTTTGGATATCTACCAATGTATTTCTGCTGGTTTTATCCATGGCATCCTAAGGCGTAAGTTAAGAGAAGCTGAAAATGTTGGCAGGAAAAAAACCTAATATAGCTACTGCCGAAGAAGAGGAGTGCTTGACTTGTCATGAAAATTCTGCAGCAAACATATCTAGTCAGCTAAAATTGCTCATTAAAGAAGTGGGAGCAGGAGAAATGCATTTTCCAAATTGAATGGTAGATTTACAGTCCGTTTAGTACTGGCGACCTCTCGCACACTAATGTTCAGTTCGAGTCATCAGCTGTCCCTTCAGGTCTTTTATCACTGCTTTTGTCAAGCTATCTATTTAATTGAAAGAAGTTAATTGAATGAAAATGATCAACTAAGCTTGTATTAATATTGCTAATGGAACTTTCTTCTTGGCCATGTTTGGAGAAAGATGTCATGCTAGACTTTAGGAAAGGCCCATTAAGGCTTGCACTTAACCTGATGGGCTAATTAAGGAATGCTTATTCATTCTACAAGTCTGAGATAGCCTCTATCCAGCCTATTCTGTCTGATTTTACAACACATTTCACTTATGAGCATAAGCATTAATAGCAGTGAGAGTAACTGATAATGTTTTGATTGCATTGAATACAGTCCTAATGCACCACTGAATCTGTAATTTGCCCAGATTGATCTAATATATGTTTGCACGATTTAATTTAATTACTTGTCTTTAAATTGCCAAATAAACTCTCAATTTAAAGGTCACAAGTGAAAACCCCAATATGTCTGTTTCTCTCAGAAGGGCAGCATATTAGGGGTGTTTCTATGTATGCAGTTTATAACATGCCATCTTCTATTTGTTCTTTTTAGCTTGTGTTACTTAATCCTTTTGTTAGCTCCTTACATCTTTAGTGAATTTGATCATGTTGCACTTTCAGCAAGCTGTAAAATCCTAAGTTTCTCTGTCCCACTTTGACAGGCAGGTGTTAAACTTGTCTCAGCTTGGTGTACTCTTAATATTTTCAGGAGCTAGGGTTGTGTTCCATTAGCTGAATTACAAATGTAAATCTTGGGGGTATTTGGAAGACTCTGGTTCTGCCCAGAAATGTAGCTAATAACAACGCTTCACTTGTTTACTCCTTCAGAAATGTATTGCAAATAAAAGTTCAATACAGGTAAAGTTCACTTCATTAAGAAGCATTGAATCTTTCCTGAGGGCTGCTTCCAAGTATCGTCTTGCTGGTGAGCAGGCAGCAATTTCTTCTTCCAGAGAATAAAATGGAAAGCTGAAGTAGTTCATAAGTTTAAGGTGTTGAAGTAGCAAATACTTTTATATCTTTTACACAGTGTCAAACACATGAGAGACTTGTCCTTTCTAAAGCTTTGCAAGGTGCCCACGGAGAAAGGCGCATTGCTCCCCTATCATCCGTGCTTTGAATTTCTCACACTTGTTTCACGTGTTTTCTGTGCCACTGATGTCTGATGAAATGCATTCTTGCTGCAGGGTAATGGCAAACCTGAAAACAGCTGGACTGTTGATAGTAAGATGTGCTTTTTGGCTGGCGGGTTGGAGGTCTTTGGAATGGTGGGACTTGCATGTAAAAATGCCTTTATTCAGCAGTCACCTTTTGTTGGCTTGGTGTAGTCTGACTTGGAGACAGCTGTTACAATTTCTGTAGAAGGGCCTAAGTTCTGAGTACATGAAAACAAATTTTGTTAAATACGAGTTACTTCACTATCTTGAAATAATCCTATGAAATTGTCGCTCTTTTTCCTGAATTACAGTTTTGAGGATTGCTTGCACTTGGGGCTTTACTGGAAAGAAGTTCTTGTTGCAATGTTGTTTACTGAAGTGGGGCTTTACTTGCACTAAAACACATGCTTTTAAAATTTTGCAAGCCCTGAGTTCAGATTGCTGATGTTCTCAGTACCCATTCGTTCTGTAGATGGAGCTCCAGTCTCACCTAACTTGATTCAGGTTCCTTTAAGTCATCTTTAACCGCTTCTAAAACACTTTATTAGCATGATCTGCACGTGGAAAATTTTTTCTGCTTTATTTTCCTTAAGTACAGTGGTAATGGGACCACAGAGCTGCAGTGACTCGTCTCACCTGCATTGAATTTTATAAGGGCAAGGTGATGAAAATTCCTGTGTGATCAGACAGTTCCCTTAATAGCATTCTTCTTTGTTCCTTTATTCAAGACAAACTGGATCTTAAAAGGTCATTTGTGTAGTATCTAGTCACAGATTCCTTTAGAAGGCCCATTAAACTTTGTTACTCTTGACACCTGCCTATTAAGAGGCTGTCTTTTAGCAGGATGACTTCAGAAGAGCCGTGTGTATGTTTTTCTTCTATTCATTTTTCATGTGCTGTAGTTCTAAGTTGCAAAACGGATGTCTGTTCATCATAGCAGTGGTAACTTTTTAGACCAGTTAAAATTATACTGATTCAGCTTAATTTTGTTTTATGTAGTGTGAGCAGAGCTGATTCTGTCTTGCACATATGTTGAACCTGCTTTAGGGAGAAAGCATGCAACCAAGTATGACAGCGCTTGTGATGGAGTAGGTGTTGGCTTGATAGTTCTCCATTTTTCTCGATTGGAGGAAACTGCCAAGAAAAATAATACAGTTGCATAGACACCCCAGTGACCATGACAAGCATTTTTGCCACCCTCCCCCAATTTTTTATGCAGATGTATAAACTAATTTTGTATTGTTTCCTTATTTTCTGTGGTTATAATGACAGAATTATCTTTCATCATGTGAGCTCCTTGTGATTTAGGAATGAATTAAACATCATGGTTTAAAGTAGTGTGCCTTACCTTGTGGTTGGGTGGCACAAGGGTGCACGCATCATCACGTGCTTAGGTAGCTGATCAGCAACAATCTGTTAAACCACTTCACCAGATGGTTTCCAGGTAAAGGCTTATGCTTTCTGTTGGGCTAACTGACATAACACGCTACAGGGCTTTTACTTAGCACATTTCAGTTTGTGTATAACATCATGGTAATATAGTGTATGTATTCATATGAAATGGGAATTACAGCCTGCCAGCCTGCACGTCTATTTTTAAGACTGTCGGTGCTTTTTGGGCTTCTCATGCTGACCACTAGAATAATACGTTTTTTTTTTTCCTGGAAGTTGTCAATTTGTTATCTGCTCTCAGGTGTACTTGGGCTAGGGCCTTCTCAGGCACAAGTTTATGAAATCTGGTGTATGGGATCCCTTAAGAATCGTAGAGTTTAACTGAATATAGATATATACAGTCTAAACAACCGGGCTAGTCACACTAGGAGCTGTTTTAATAGGGTTGAGATCTTTGAGGGTACGGTTCGTTTGATAAGTGGTAGCCTCTTCAAGATCTTTCTAGCTAGCTTTGACAACACTGACAAAGTATTGACAGTAAAAGGAGACTGTAGTGTCTTTGTTTTCAGATACAGAGCTTTGCTTCTAAAAATACCAGCATTTGTTTTTCCACATGGATAACCACCTCAGAGAGGTGATATAACCAGCAGATGCTTATGACTTCCCTGAGGCACCTTTAGCTGGAAATGCTTTAGTTCATGCAGCGGCTAGAAGTAGTCAATCTTTCATGTACTTTAGAGAAGTAACTTTTGCTGCAAAGTTTTGCTGCCAGTTTAATGATTCTGCCTTCTCCTTTTGTACTTCCTGAAGTTGATGTTGACTTCTGTAGAGTTTGGTGGTTAAGGAGCACACCACACAATGCTCTGGCTGGTTAGTTGTAGGCAGAAATGCCCACTGTTTAGTAGTTGATCCCTAAGATTCGTCTGGTGTGGTACGTGACCTTTGCTGTCTTGAGACAGAGACCAACATTTCCATTCTTCTGTGGATTGTTTTTCTGGAAAAATAGTGCACAGAAATTTAAGAATTCTCTTCCTTATGGACAAAGGAAGCTTGTGTCAGCCAGATTTTTGAGAATCTCAATATTGGAATGAGATGTAATAAAGAATAGATATGTAGCTGTGTCTTCTAAAGCATACATCTGTTTATATGCTTAAGTTCCTAAAACTCTGTAGGCAAAAAATAAAAAAAAATATATATTAAAAAGCAGTGTTAAATGACCCAGTTAGGTGTTATTTCTTTAAAGAAGTAATTTAATACTGGTAATAATTTGATTATGCTTCACTGAACTGGCTGTAGGTGTGAAGAGTAGTCGTAGGATTACCAAGTCCTAGCTCTTGAAATTTGAAATGAGACTTTAATAAGCCTTTTTTTTTTCGATGACTTATTAGTGAACCACAATTACTCATATTCTAAGTGTAAAAGTGTTTAAGTGTAAAACCAAGCTTTTATAAGTTAAAGAGCAAGTATCGCTTTCATACATTACTAAAAGATTTTCTTACGTTGAGGTTATAATTGATAGAATTTCATTCACAGTGCTAAGTGTATATTGAATGTATGCATTTCTGACACCCAGGTCATCACAAACTTGGTGAAAATGTTGAAAGCTAGAGATACAAGGAGAAATTTCTGTCCACCAAACCACTGGTTATCAGAACAAGAAAACATTAAAGCAGATAAGGTAAGTGTAGTAATATTCCTTTGCACATAGCTTTACTGGTGCTGAAGTTTAAATGGTTAAGTTCCTGATTCCTAAAAACATCAGTGGCATAGATGTAGTGCAGATTTAATGTGGTTTAAAACGTGGAGTAATGCTGCTGTTCTCTGTAATGTTGAAGTCTCCCATCTGTTAAGAAACTTCTTCCATGTTAGATCACGTTACCAACCCATAAAGTAGAACCTGCCACTACAGTGCAACACTGTAATCAGTCTCCTTTTATAACAAAGCAGAATTGAAAATCATGTGGCATTTTGTTTGCATTTAACTTAATCACTTCTCAAATTAAAAATACTAGATGAATAATTGTTCTGTAGTGGAAACATACCTAAAAATTTACTTCCTAAATAAAGTAAAATTCAGTAGCATTTTTCTCGACTTATCTCACCTAGAAATCACTTTTTTTTTTTCCTAAAAGCTTTTGAACAAAATGGAATTGTTTGAACTTGAGTGTGCATGTGCATGCAAAAGAAAATGCTAGTATGAATATGCAGGTACCTTCTTTGAATCATTGAAAACTTACACCTCAGGTAAACGACCATGCAATGTTAGATGTTCTAACAGTTGGAGGTTTTTCATAGGAATTCTTAGCAATAAACTTATTATTTTTGATTGATCGATTGCTTACCTTGGGTTCAAGACTTGCATTTCTCTGTGTTAGAGTTCTTCATAGTTGTTAGGAAATAGTGCCTACACACCTTGGAGAAAGTAGTAGTCTTAAACAGGAATGTTATCCTGATTCTCGAAGTAAAGAGAATGTATTTCGCATCTCAAAATTCAAACTTAGCTTCTGTAGCATCTTAAATACCAGAATTTAATGTGACATTGCATGGTATTTTTAAATGGTGCACAGGCTTTTTAATTAGATTGCAGCTCAACTTGAAGGCATATGTGTAAGGAGGAAAGATTAGAAATGAAGGTACTTGGGGATTCAGACATGTTCTTGGATGTGACAATTTATGTATTTACTTGATACGCAATTAAACTGTAAAGCACTGTTAATCTGTTAGGTTACCCAGCTCTATGTGCCATCTGCTAGACATGTATGGAGAGTCAGGAGAATGGGAAGAATAGGACCACTGCAGTCTACTTTGGACGGTAAGATACGGTCTGTGCAATTTTTGCTTTACTAAGTTAAGATAAGCTTTCATGATGCAAAGAAGACCTGTCTTTTACAGAGTGCAGTTGAACATTTGTGTAAGGGTTTTAATGACAGCCAAAGGCAAAGTAGTCTTTCATAATTTTGTTTGTGTACCTGTGTGCGTGTTGTTGGGATTTTTATTGTGTAACAGCTTTCTGCAAGCTTCCGCTGTTTTTTCTGGCATTGATGAGGTGAAAAGATGAGATGAACAAGGGAGATGTGTTAAAAAATGCATGTATAGATATGTCTAAAAGGCAGTTGTCTAAGATATAAAAGGCATAAACTTATGTAATATACACAGTGCTAAGATTTTGCTTTTACTATATACAAAGAAGAAACATAGTTACTCAACTATGACAAACAAGCTTTTGGTACCATGATAAGTATTAATTGGAATTTATAAATACTGTCTCTAATTGGATAAGGCAGAAACATTTTCCCTTGAATCACTCAAAATATCCAAACTTAATGGAACTTCAAAAACACCACGAGAGAATTGGACCATCTTAGCTATCAGGGAGAACTTACACTAGTTTAGTTGCACCAGGGTGCTGTCTCATGTTGTCAGTCTGTTTCTGCTTCTCAGACCTTTATATCCTCCACTATTTTAGGATTTTACCTTGCTGTGCCCTGGTAAAATAGTTGTTAAATCACAAATACTTGTTGAGATTTTAATACTGAATTAAAAATGGGGCCTTTTAGCAGCAAAATGATTTGTCTGTGAGAGTCCAAACGGTCTATTGAAGATGATGTCAACTGCTTGAGAATCTTGGCCAGATACAGTAGATCAGTTCCAGAAGACCATGGCTTTGAATGCTACTGGAGAGCTCTGCAGAATTCAGAGCTCCAAGGTTGAAACCTAAAGACTTATTTTAATGAGAAATTTTATTTGAGTCATTATAATGATATAATTTTATCTTGATTACTGTGTTAGTCTAGTTACTAGGTAGCAGGTAGTTGGTCTAGTGTAGGTACTCTTCAGAACTTTGAATCAACATTTTTTTTGCCAGTTTGTTTCTCTCTTTGGCAGTGGTCTGTGCTGTGGCTTGTGCAGGACTGCCTGTTTTAACTTGGCGGGCTGGCAGTCCAAAACACAAGCTGACGTATTGAACAGAGCCGATAAGAACTGAGATCTCCTTGCTTTTTGGTAACCTGATCACCAAAGGCATTTCTGTTCCCTAGCCAGTTGCAAATTTTTGCAAAAGTGAATACTTTTTGAATCCTCTATTTCTAAATTTAGAATTCAGCTGTTAGTTCAAGGATACATTGAAAGGAAGATGTTGAGAAATGATGACAGTGCTCATATAACCATCATTTCAATTAGAAATCAGGCTAAGAACAGTGCAGTCAACATGAACGTGTGAAAACAAGCAGGTAGCTGCATGTGTGTCTTGGGTAAGCCCTCTTGACTCTGTATGGGATAAAGCCAATTAGCATGAAAGTACTGCTGCATCACATATGGCCGTGTTTATTTGTGCTTTTTAATTTGCCTAAATGGCAGACTCGTGAGTTCTAAATGCCCTCTGTATTGATGACTCCATCCCATGCTTCTCTTGAAAGAAAGAGGCTGCAATGGAGAAATGCAGATAGAATTGACTAATTGACTGGAATAATTGAACTGTCAAAGTCATGTAGTAGTTTACCTTTGCTGTACATACACTTTTTATTTAAAATGCTTTTAACCCTTAGCTTAATAGGCAACGTACACTGACTTTAATTAAAAAACTAAGGGTAATCATGGATAGGCATTTTCTCAGAGATTCCAAAGGCTTGCAACATTGAAACCTGCCCCCAGTGAGTGTACATCAAGTACAGTAGTGTGCTGGGTCATGTCCTGTTAATTTGGTGCCTACTGAAAATGCTTTGAGGAATAAAAATAACACAAAAAGCAAACAAACAAAAGCCAACCAACAACAACAAAACAAAAAAAAACCCTGACAAATCAAACCTCCCTACAAAATGTGTAATTAGTGAACATGGAAGGGATGCCCTGCAGCAGAAGAGCAGCAAGATGCTGGGTACCACAGGTACCAGTTTCAGTTTTCCAGGGGGAAACTGAAACTGTCATTACAACCTTAAAGATAATTTTTTTTTTTAAACATCAAAATGAAACAAACCAAGGAGTTGTGTTCCTCCTCCGAGAGCAATCCCCTCTTTTTTTTTTTCCTTTTTACTGCAGTTAATTGGTATAGAACCACCTATATATGTGCTCAGCAACTGAACTACTTCCCATGAGCTTAGCACAGGATTATCACTTCTACTCTGCATCACCTTCAGCTGAACTGTTTCCAGAAGGTTTCTTGTGTGATATATGCACTAGGAAGTTCAAAGGAGCTGCATGATAGCTTGAGAACCACATGTCATTGCATCTCTCTGTAGCTGTGGCTTCTTGAATTCTAGTACTTTCTTCTTGAGCAAATTATTTCTTGATGTTCTTTTCAGTATTTTGGAAGCAGCTAAGATGTAATGTGATTACTGTAACCTTGCAGTTAGGAGAAAAGAGCCATTTAAATAAGTGCTATTTTTCACTTAGTTTCTTTAGATTTGGTTTAGTTCTTAGTTTTTATGCCTAAAATGGTTTGACTGAAAGTGGGTGCTGTAGATGAAAGTACTTTTTTGATCATTGGGATGGGAATGGTGTATATTCTTGTGATGAAAATCATAATTACTAACGTCGTCTTAATTGCCTTCTGTGAAGTGCTTGTTCTTAATTGAAAAATAAAAATTTCCGTAATGAGAAAATAATTCATATTCTTCTGAAGGAACTTGAAAATGCAGGAGTACTTCTACAAATGTTGTTTTTGGTGTGTTTAGACTGCTTATGTTTCAGTTTGCCTATAGAAACATTTAAAGAAATGTAAGGCTTTATGTTACTGTTTAGCAAATAAACTATCTTAATGTCTGTATTTTAATGCAAAGTAAATTGAGTCACTTGATTAAAAAAAAAAAAAAAACAAAACTGTTTAAAATAACGTTATTTCCAAAATTTAAAAATTATTATTTCTATTTTAAGTGGGTTTGGAACCAGCACCTCTTTCCGTATCTGAAGAACGACAACTTGCGATTCTGACAGAGCTGCCTTTTGTAGTTCCTTTTGAAGAAAGAGTAAAGGTACCTCATTTCCAATTTAATATGCAGTTGTTTTTTGTGGTTTTGTGTTGTTTTTCAGTAAGTGTAGAAGAGCAGTTAGCTCAGTAGAAACTGGATTATTTCTCTGCAGAAGTGTATGACATACCATACTTTCTTCTCCAGTGTTCATGTGGCAACTGAATATATGAAGTCAGATTACTTTTTGAGTTTTTTACTGGTCGTACTGCCCTTTATAATAATTGTAATAAAATTAGAAACACAAATTCCAAGATATGAGAGCAGTGGTTTGTAATAACCTTCACTCCTGATTGATCTACATGATTGCACCCTCTTGTGGTAAGCAGTGCACTAACTAGTTGTGTACCTGTAATAAGCACATCGTGAGGTCAAGACTTGGAGACCTGTGCAGTGGGTGGATTTACTCAGAATGAGGTGGTGGATGTCCATTTTAGGAAAATAATGCCTAGAGATTTTTTTGTTCATAGCTGAGTGGCTGAACAAGAGGGAGTATGTAGTTTAAAACTTCCAAAATTCTTGTACTATTTGACTTTATTTTGAACATTTTCTAGATTTTCTATATGTAATTGCAACCACTACCTCAGGCAAACCAGATNGTAATTGCTAGTTCTGTCAGCCATTTCAGTTTGCAGTGTGTATTTTTTAAAAGCTGTAATTGTTATAGTTGTGTTTTTTTTTTTTTTAACTGCCTTCGTTGTCAAAAGTATCAATTACTTAAAAACTACTCAGTGAACTGTCTTAGAAACATTAAATTATGAGATACCATCAAGGGAATGAAGAAGAGTTCCATAGGGAAAGTAAATCAGTATTTGTCAAGAAGACAATGATTTGTTTTCTGTGAAAGGACTGTGTTTTTCTTCAGGCTTCAGTTGTTCCAAGAAAAATCTTAATACCATATGGCAGTACTGCCCTGGGATTACAGCAGAACAAGTGGACGTGACCCCAGGCAGGGGCGTGTATGTTAGTATTCTGTCACGGTTTACAACCTCTGGTCTCCTTAAAGCTGTGTATAAAGATACACATCTGAAGTTTCTGGAATTCATAAAACCTGATTTATCAGTAAAGCTGAACCTTACCTTCTCATTTTGAAGGTTAGGATCCTTTTAATCATAAAAATTGGATGATAATTTGGAGAGAAGGGTAAAGCTACAGACTGAACTTTTATAGTCCTGATCTAGTTCAAAGATCCTCTTAAACTGATTTTAGGACCAAAGAAGGACCCTTTTGTGTACTGGGAGATGACATTCTTTTGGAGTTTCTCACTGCTCCTAAAAAAAAAAAAAAAAAAAAAAACATGTAGAAAGAAAATAAAATA
>VXAV01009408.1:170455-205478 GCA_013399715.1 Alectura lathami | reverse complement strand
TAAAAAAAAAAAAAAAAAAAAAGCCTGTAGTAAGAGAATGAAGTATCTTTTTATTTTCTTTTTTGCAAATTGTCATCTATTGTAACAGGACTGGTGATATAGGTCAATGCTGTTTCAATGTGTTGATTGCTTCAGTTGTCCTTTCGATTTCTAACTTCTTTGTGGGATTTTTACCTTGCATTACCAGGTACTAGATACTCTCACAAGAAATTGCTCTGTCCAGTTTCGCAGCAGGCTGTTCAGCCTGCCGATCCCAGGGGATGTTATCCTCTTTGGCCTTAAAGCACATTGGTGTGCAGCTCTTTATTAGAATCATAGAATCATTTGAGTTGGGAAAGGCCATCTGGTCCAACTCCCCTGCAGTGCACAGGGACACCTACAGCTGGATCAGGTTGCCCAGAGCCCTGTCCATCCTGACCTTGAAGGTCTCCAGGGATGGGGCTAGCTACAATGTCCATAGAAATAGAGATTTGAGAATTTACTTGAGCTTTGTCTGCTGTTGTCATCTTTTCCTGTTTCAGTGTGTCTGTGTGTGTAAACATCTGGAAAATCTTAGCTGATCTTCTTAGTTAAAAAAGCAGCCTGATGATACTGGGAGATGAGATCTCTTAGAAAATGTACTGAAGTATTTATTGAATATGGGAAGGATGCAAGAGAGGACATAGTAAACAGGTGCTCCCTGTATTGGGGACATATTGAACTTCATGCATTGGGAAAACAAGCCATGCTACATTTTAGAATAGAAACACAGTTAAAATTACTCTTCAGGGGAAGTGTTAACAGGTTCCTGTTGTGATGACTTGCAAAGGAGCAACGTGAAGTTCAACTCATGTGTCAGCTGACATTACTTTTTTTAGTTAGTTGTGATGCTCAGGCAATTCTATCCACTATATTGCTTTAAACTACTTGCTCACTGCTTCCAGGAGGAATACTGACACCTCATATCTTGTTACTGGAATGTTCCTAAGCATCATGAAAACAATAAACAATTGTTTACTAGTACTGAGGATTGCCTCTTCTGTATTCAAAATACTCATGTGACTTTTTCCCTTTGTTTTTGAATACTTTGCGTTTCAGAAGTCAAAGTTAGGGAGAGGAAACTGGAATGACTGACACAATGTCTGTAGCTGTGCTTCTTTATGTAGAAAGAACTGAGGATGATACCTTAGCACAAAAGTTTTTGCATATCTGTCCCCTCTGCTTCCCTCCCCTGGGACGTGGCTCTGTGTTATGTGTCTGGAGCTCGATGGCAGAGAGGACAAATCACTTGAAATTGAATGCCCAAAAGCAGCTCAAAGGCCAGTAATAGTAGTGAATAACCATCTTTCGTTGAATGCTTAGATCTATGCGGTGACTTGATTTCTCTTTTCACTCATTTTAACAGATTTTTCAAAGACTGATCTATGCTGATAAACAAGAAGTTCAAGGAGATGGGCCGTTTTTGGATGGAATTAATGTCACTATCAGGAGAAATTATATTTATGAAGATGCTTATGATAAACTTTCTCCTGAAAATGGTAGGTTTACAATGAAGTTATCATTAACTTCTAACACATTTAATACATGTATTTACATATTTGCTTACTTCAGTAGGATGTTACAAGTATGTCAGCTCTGAGATGTGGAAGTCCTTATAAAATTTAAAAACAGAAAAAACAATGAAGAGACTACTTATTTTCACATAAAGAATTTTTCCTCTACATTCTTTCTGATTTTTGCAGTCTGTTCTCTGACAGACACCTTTCCTTAGTTCAAGCCTGCTTTTGTGAGGCTTTTCTTCCCATCCACCTGTCTCCAAGTGACTGTACTTTGTATAGTCATCGATACAGTTAATTAGATGATGTTTGCTCTTGTAGCCAGTGTCAGCTGAAATGACTCACTTCAGGCATGAGCTGAGTGGACTGATGGAAGAGAGGAGCAATGGTGATGGATAAAAAGAGTGGAAGCACTTGCTTTGACGGTAGCAGGCTGAGAACTGGTTCTGGCTGTTTCATGGCTCTTCATCCTTTGTGTACAAGGAAGGCAGGAAAGGGGACAACAAAGGAATGTGGACAACAGATATCACCCATGCATGTTGTAGGGTGCATCTCTGTGATGATGCAAGCAGATGCATACAGAACTGTATTTGTCCATCAAGAAATGAATGAAAAATGCTGTCTTGTAGGGTTCTCTGTAGGATGGCTGCTAACATCACAGCTTCCTGAATCTCTCTCAATAGCAGTCTTCTGTGAAACGAGCAGAACAGCTGTGTCCAGAACACGTCAAACTTTACCACACCTTGCTCACTGGAATTTCATGCCATAGCATGGAACCCAGAGCGGCGAAAATATAAAGTTCAGCTTAAAGTTCAAAGAATATTATTTCAGGTATTGCTAAACAGTCAGCTCCTCTAAGGGGGGAATGCAGTGCTTATTGACAGTTCCTTCAGACAAGACAAAGCTGAACATTGCATTGGCAATGTTTTAAATAAATAGGATTTTCAAATAATTCTTGGGCCTTATTACAGTATTTCGTAGTTTTTTTTTTAATTCCCCTAGTAGTGTCTTTCTAATCCGTATTTTGAGGTCTCTTACAGCAAGACTGTGCAAAGTGAGTTCTACCTACTGAACATCCCAAAATTCAAGTCAGTAACAGATTTTTGCAACAGTAATACTTAATAGTTCAATTGTTTTACATAAAAATAGCATAGATATCTTTGTATCCGTAGTTACTTGTGTTCTTATCCAAGCAAAATGCAAGCAGATAGTTACATTTGAGTCTTCTTTCTCCTTTCTCTGCAGAACCTGACCTAAAAAAGCGCATTCGTGTTCACTTACTTAATGCACATGGTCTTGATGAAGCTGGTATTGATGGTGGTGGAATTTTCAGAGAATTTTTGAATGAACTGCTTAAATCAGGATTTAACCCTAACCAGGGATTTTTTAAGACCACCAATGAGGGGCTTCTTTATCCCAACCCTGCTGCACAGATGCTTGTTGGAGACTCTTACGCCCGACATTACTACTTTCTTGGAAGAATGCTTGGAAAGGTAAAAACAGTGTTACTGTGATACTGAAATTATTCAGTAAATGTTTTTAGGTGGGGTAGATGGGAAACATTTCTCCTCAAGTTTAGAAAAATCATCTCAACTCTCAGATGTTGAATCTGAACGTGGTTTCCACGTCTTGAACTTCTTCATTCATTTCAGTAAGTTATATCAGGAATATAGAGGAACTGACATACCCCAACTGCCAGCTGAGCAACATGTGCATATGTCTGTCTCTGTGTTTATCACATGAAGTTGCCTGAAGCCTGTAGGACTACCCTGTTTGATTTTAACATGGGGCTTTCTAGAGCTTGACTCCAGTTAGATTTTAATCATTTGGAATCTCTGAAATTTGTTACAGACCCAAACAGTTTCTTGTTGCATGAGGTACACTTCTTGCAGCATTGAAAATTTGCTATGAGCATTTACAGTATTTATGAGCCATTTAAATTTTTTTTTTTCCACTCATTCTGCTTGTTTTTTCATACATTTTGCATCTTTCTTAAGTTTTAGTGCTTGCTATTTTGGTGTTCCAGACATTCAATGACTAATAAACTCCTGTTGGGCTAGAGGAATTTTTTATTTTTTAAAGAAACCATTAAACATTTATTACATTCATTTTTAATTTATGATCAGTTTTAGTATTGAGGGTATTTATAAGTCCTTGAAACGATTTTTTTTTAAAGCTAAAAATTGTGAAACAAAGTTTGGAATACAAATTCCATTTCAGAAAAAAACGCACTGATTGGTACACAGCTATCTAAGACAGAATGTATTTAAAATATAGATGTCTCATGAAGTATTATGGAGCCTGAAGTCCTGTTGATATGCAGTGACATTTAACATATAGTTGGATGTCCTTATTTTAATCTAGCTGGAAGCAGCTTAAGAGGGTGTGACAAACCTGTGTTGCTGAAATAGATTGCTGTTCTTAAGAGTAGCCAGACTTAGATTAGACTGCCACTTGGTAGGCAAATTCTGTGTTAATGTATCCTATTGCAACAGCCACCCTTGTAAAATAATGAGAATCTCCAATCAGTCATTTCAGTAAAATAGTCTTTGAAGACTGTTCCTGCACTTAATGGGAGATGAATGCGGTACTGCTAATAGTAATGGAAGTTTGTGACTGAGTTCTTTCCACATCTATAGCTTTTTGGGAAGTGACTACTGCTGTGGTATTGTGGGGAAGTTACTTCACTCCAAAAATGGCTGAGGTTTATCTAGGAACATGGGAGGACTCAGTTGTTCAGGGGAAGATAGAAACATAATTTCAACAAAATAATTGTAATTTTGAGTCTTTAATTTTCTGTGTCAAAACAACACATTGTCTTCTATAATTGGATTTCAAATGTTAGCATAGGGACAGAACTTGCATGTATTTTATCTCCTGTAGAGCGCTGCAAATACAGTTTTGTATTGGTCTTTTTAAGATCAGAGGATCTATTATTTAACGTTTTGAAGGCATAAATTGTTTTTGTATTTGCAGAACGTTTACATAAGGTATGAACTGACAGCGTCATTTAATAATTACCCCTGCCCAGGTGCACAGACCCCTTTTTAGTCGTGTATTTAGAGACCCGATGAATGAAACAGGAAGATAAGGCACGACCATAGGATTTGAAACCTGTCGGTATTGTGGTCTTGGTTAAGTTACTGAATACTCACTCACCCGTTTTCAAAAATGTGTCCATTTCATGCTTTGCACAGGGTTATTTGAGAGCAATAGTAGGTTATTAAAAGCCCCTTTGTAAACAAAATAGATAGGATGCAAAGGAAGCAATCAGGCATCCACAGCAATTTCTTGTTTGTGGAAACCAGTATGTAAAGAGCACTGCTACCAAAAACTCTCACTTGAGAAGTTTCAGCATTACCAGAAAACAAATACATTAAAATATAATAATTTATACAAATTCTCTGTCTCTTGGTAACCACTTCATACTACTGTCCAAGTGCATTCAATTTTCAGTACTTTACAGACTTAACAACCTCATTCAATTTTTCGTCTCATCAGGAACCTTATAACAGCTTCGCATCTTCTGCATTCATTATCAGTTAAGAAGCAGAAACATCTGAAGATGTAAAACTTGTCTTCAAAAATTGTGCGTCTAAAAATTACTTTAACCCTCAATGATAATTGCTTAGGTGGTATTTTTGTAGTTAGGAAGTTGAAATCCTTACTACACAAACTGCATGGCTGTCCAAGCAGCATTTACTGATGACAGAATGAGCAAAAGGTCCTGTAAAAATAATACCATGTGATCATGTAATCACTTATGTTGCCTGCAATCATTCTTTAAAAAAGCAAAGAAATGAGTTTGCTTAACCAGCAGCTACTCAAACACTTCCAGAGTTTACATTTCTCAACTTTCAATGACTTTGCAATGTAAATATTATTTTAACATCCGACCTTTTAAAGCAGTTTCCTCTCTCTTTCTTAAAAGTAAAAGCCCAGCTTAACTTGCACACCTCGAGTAGCAGTCTGCCCCCACAGGAGGGGACTGTGACTTGAATTGTTCCATTTCCCTGCTGGAAGGACAGGAGCAGGAGTGACTTTCTGAGCCCGTGGAGAGCTGAGGTTGGCATGGGCTGTCAGGGATGCTCAGACAGAGGTGTTCTAGCCCCGAAATCCTACTTGTCCTTTCAGGAAAGGAAAGGCCTGTCCCATGCAGGCTCCCAGAGGCGTGGGTGGGACGTTGCAACCCTTTTGCTCTCACAGCAGGTAGGACTGGTCTGTGGGAAGCACCTGATGTGGTTTGGTTCCTTTCTGCATGCAGTAGTTATGTCAGAGCCGAAAATCTTCCCACATGCAGACCTTCCTGCTGCGGCTTTGGCAGCGTAGTGGACTTGGCTAAGCAGAACACAAAAGCTGTGTTGTCAGGCAGCCAAATATTAGAGCAGTAGAGCCAGAGAGAAGGCAAGTTTGGGAACAACACCTGGGAATCTGAAGTAAGGGTTTTCTCCAGCCTGGTTTTTGAATGTCTGCTGGAAACCTGGAAAGAGGGAAGCACTGGTTACCCACTTCAACAGAAGCAGAGATCAGTGAAACACTCGGATGCGGAATTTACATCTAAACTTCATTGTGTGCAGGCCTAACTGTCTACCAACCATATGGCCTTTCTTCATTTCCTGCTTACGTTTTGCAGTTACTCAGTGACATTCATGTGGCAGAGGAAAAGTACAGTCTTTGCATTTAGAATTATTTGACATCACGTATAGGTAATTCCTATCGTAATTTCCTTACGTTTCATGGTGTATCAGCATTAGTTTAAGAATATGGCAGGAAGTCCACTAAAAGATTAGAACAATCACTTTTATGGTTTTCTCATCTTCCTTTTGGACATAAACCTGCAGGTTCTTGCACACATTATGCTCTGCCGTGGATGTCACTGCACCTTTAACCGAGTGACTCTTTCTGAAGCGAGAGATTTTTGTCCAATGCACTCAGCACCTTCAGTTGTGCTGAATTCAGCCATGTCCAGCAAGTCATGCATTCACGTTGCTGAAGAACAGAGGAACTACCTTTGAAATATAACATCGTGTCTCTTTTCCTAAGTGGTACAACAGTCTGCAGTCCTTGAGAGACTGTGGATTTGAGAAAAGGTTTAGATTGAAATTGTTTATCTTAGAGAGTGTGCCATGTAGTTACAGTTCACAGCTTTGAACTGAGCTGTGATAGGCTAGTTCGTTTGCTGTGCAAAATATTATTCCTGGCTAGAAGGTACAGTTTGAAGATTACCCGTGTCTGCAGTATCCATTTTGCAGAAAAAATGAAGTCGTTCTTAATCATCCTGGGACCTTGTCTAAAATGATTTGAATCAGCGGGAGCTTGTCACATCAAGATCTAGATCAGATCCTGAACTCTTAGATCTGCCCATACAGAGTTGCAGCCTTCAAGCAAATGTTTCTAATAACANAAGCTCTGCAAAAAAAACAGGTTTCATATTCTTGAATAGTTGATAGGATGGTGCGTCAAGGGATGCACTGTTACTCTTCCTCTCTTTCTGTCACTGTTGAAGGGGTTTTTTTCTTCTGATTTTTAGGCGACCCCTTCCTTTTGCTTATTGTCCATTTACTAAAGATCCTCTTTGGCTTGGCTGTAGGCGATTTGTACTGCAGCCACAACTGATACATGTAGAAAGGTAGGTATGGAATTAGTGGTAGTGATATGAAGATAAGGTAATTTGTACAACTTTTTTGCTTGATAAATTTCAGTCACTCTGAAAGTGCTTTTAAGCAAAATATTAACAAAATCAAGCTGGCTGATCATTAGTCTCCAAGAATCCTGAATCATCTGAAATGGTCAAAATGGAGGCTCACCATGTAAAGCTGTGTGCTCTTGGAACTAAAACTGTAGGAGAGTGAAACTGGTACTTGATGGAGGTTGTTTCCTTACTCATGGATGCAGATGTAAGCTATTCTGAATCTGTTTTCTGACATGGTTATTCAGCCTTGACAATTCCTTTGTGTACTGGTTCATTTAACATAACCAATTATCTTTTGATTACAAATAGCTGTAGTAGTGCTAACCTTGTAAATATATGTCTAGTGCTAGAAGACCGCTGAAATGTGGTATTTTAACTCTAAATCTTTAGGAACGAAAAGTGTGTATTGATTGATTGTGATATTTATTGGGTCATAATGTATTTAAATTTTCTTTAATGCATACGTTAGTGATTGTTTACCGTGACAAAGTGCATAGAGGTCTCTGCAAGGAGTTCTGCGTGGAAAGAATTACCTCATGTCAGTGGTCACTCCTCAATTAGAAGTTCCATTAGCAGATGATTCCTGCTTCTGGTTTGTGTACTGATTGCATTTTATTGCCTCTAAATCAGGTTCCTAGACAGGGAATAAATAAACAGTTAGAGTGTGTGGTAATGGTATCCTGGTCTTTTTCATGGTTGGGAACACCTACATCCATTTAAATCAATTAAGTTTGGAATATTTACTGAAATTCTTTATGGTGTTTGATCTCTCTTTGGAAATGAGTAGTTTCACTGCTATAATAATACAGATTTATCTTAGAGGCATATCCAGAGGTTAGTTGCATAGTAGTAAGTATTTCAATCGTTCATAAGATTGGAACTTAAATAAAGAAAATGTCTTCTTTTTATCTTCAATTCTTACTAAATTATGTTTAAATTTGAGACAAGAAAATCTATTAAGCATTTACAGGAACTTCAGTAGGCAAGATTTAACTATCGCTATAACCCTTCTCTCTCCTGCCCCTCAAAAACTCCCAAACAATGTTGATAGCAGTTCACAGCACATACATGGCTGAAGTTACAGAGGTAACTGTTCCTGTAAAAGCAGTCTGAAAGTACTGAGTTGATGCAATGATGATTTTCAGCAAGTACCAAAATCTCTGAAGCACTCTATTTTGGTAATAAAAATTCTTGTAATAAAATTAATTATATTCTAAATTCTTAGAATAAAATTACTTGCATGACTTTACATTTTTTAATTAAAAAATAACTCAGGGTTGTTATAGTTGACATGCTCCAATAGTGTCTGGAAACGCATCCCTACTTCTGTATGGTAATGTGTTCGTGAGTCAGTGGTGAGTTCATGTAATGCTTATCACATGCCTGTAATCAATTTGGGTATTTATGCTGACTACAGCACATCTGACAGGCAGGCCCCTCATGTCTGGATCTTTGTTACCCCAAATCTCTGGAGCTTCTATGGACTTGTACTTACTGCCTTTCAAATTCCTGGTGAGTGAGAAATCAGAAGTAATACCAATTACATCTGGCCTTCTGTTTCTGAAAAAAATACTTTAAAAGCTGAAGATCCTAGCACTGCTGCAGGAGATGTGAATGAAGCTCTCTCAGAAGCCTAACCATAGGCACTTCGCTATAGAAATTTGGACTCCGTTTTAAAAAAAACGGGAAAGGTGACCAATATTTGAACAAAAAGTGCACTATGTATTTTTGCAGTCATACAGGGAGGATGCCCCATCCCTGGCTGTGTCCAAGGCCAGGCTGGATGGGTTCCTGGGCAGTTTGATCTAGTGAGCTGGTGGCTGGCAGCCCTGTCCACGGCAGGGGGGTTGGAACTAGATGATCTCTGAGGTCCCTTCCAACCCAAGCCAGTCTATGATTCTGTGATGATTCTGTACCAGATTATGCATTGCTAATAATTGATACAAATGGTTCTGTTGTGGAGCTCAGAGAACTGAGAAAGTGACTTAGAGCTCCCAAGCAGCAGGCAGACTGCATTGTGACATGCATCTGGTATAATTAATTTTATTTTCCCATATTGCCATTAGGAACAATATCAGTTTGATCTTGCCCACTTTAAAGCACATTATTAAGTGCATCTCTGAGAAATTGTTTTATCTTTAAATTGCTCAACAATAACTTTCAAAGTGCTTCAGAATTGTGAGTGTATGTCAATTTTAATGTAATTTATATTTTTAGTTTTATCTTTTTCATTAGGGTAGAAAAGGCTTTGCTTGCCTCAAAGGGTTTTTGAGTGTGGTGAAATATATCTAGAATATAAATAATATGGTAGAAGTACGTTCTAATGGTTTTGCTATTTTTCTACTATTTTTATTAATGGTTCTGTACAGCTTTGAAGATCTATTGCACTCTGTAAGTGCTAAGTGTTATTTAATAGTAACTGTTCAAAATGACTGAAATAGAAGGGGTTACGGTCTTGAGGGCTGATTGGGGAAATAACTGAATTTAGGCCCAATCATGTACTGCTTCAGCCCATAAGCCCAGTATCTTTCCATGGGTATGGCTTCAGCATTGTTTAGGTTCTAACGTACAGTTCTGGGCTGTGAAAGATTAATGGAGGGGTAGGAACAGTGATAGATTTCTTAAGAAAGAATTTAGTTGAAATAGTAAATGAGAGAATTAATTGTAGACCTGGCAGTGTAAGTAAAAGCAGTAAAGCTGCCTCACATTGGGAAAGGTTTAGTTGGTTCACCTGTGAAGCTGTTTACACAACTTGAACCTTATTCAGCCTGCAGTAATGCTCCTTTCCTGCATAAGGCTGATTTTGTCTTCACATTCATCTGAAGTGACTGGACTGCTTCAAAGCTGGTCCAGTTTTCAAGCAAGGCGCAAATTCTTTCCTTTCTGAAGAGCTGTTTCCTAAGCCTTTGAGGCATATTGTGAGACCAAGTAGCGCTTGTGGCAGATGCCGCAGTCTCAATCAGTTAAAATTCTCATTATGCTCAAAACAAGAGGAAAGCTCTCCTTGCGCTGAGAACTGCATTTTTCTACCTGTCTTAATAGGTGCTGCGTGCAGCTGTCCTTCAGCTGGGATCCTTATTCCATGATGCATTAAAGCTGCTAGCTGCGAGACACTGGAACAGGCTGCCCTGAGAGGTTGTGGATGCCCCCTCCCTGGAAGTGTTCAGGGCCAGGCTGGATGGGGCTCTGAGCAGCCTGGTCTAGTGGGAGGTGTCGCTGCCCATGGCAGGGGGTGTGGAACTAGATGATCTTTAAGGTCCCTTCCAACCCAAACCATTCCATGATTCTGTGAAGATCCTTTAACTGAAAGCTGCTTCCGTAACCTAAGCTACATGAGTTTGAAATAGTGCTGGGGAATCCAGGTTGGCCCTTTCAGCAGACACAGCCTTCTAGCTACAGGGAACTGTCACCTAAGGAGCAGTGCCGCTTGTGTGGTTGCTCTTGATGCAGACACAGAGCCACAGAATGGTTTGGGTCGGAAATTACCTTCATATTGGACCTAAGCCATCCCACAGCTGGTTGCCCCTGAAGAGGGGGCTGTGCTTCCCTGCCTGGCAACGGCTTTGGGCTCCTGTCTCTCGCATGGTGATGTTGCAGGAGGCTGGTTCAGAGAGTGGAATGGGCAGGAAGCAGCTCAAAAATGGGTATCTGAGAGCTCCCCAGGATAATTCACTAAGGAGGGATGGGGTGAATGTCCACTCACAGCTTTTGGGCTGGCTGCAGTGGGAAGCACACCTGGCAGGGTGGAGTTCGTAGGTAAACGGCTCTGTGAGGCTGGGCTGCTATTGCAACAAATGATTCGCTGCTCCAGTCCAGTTGCACCCATTGCTGTGAGCTGGATCTAGTGCTGATTTGACAGAATCAGAACAAACAATGCCCTCTTGCGAAAGAGACAAGTTAAAAATCTACAGTCAAACCCAGCTGAATCAGCTGAGCCGTTTCATCCCTGGGGCAGGAATGGGTGGAATTGCGTCTTCTGGCAGCTGCAGGTAGTTAGAACACTTCATGCTGAACTGGGAGTTGGACTGAAACTGAAAGAGAATGTTTCGGTTTATTCAGCCTCAGTCAGTTGTGCAGAGCACTTCTCAGCATCTCTGTGCAGTGCTGGAGTTGCACAAGTTACCTCTTTGAGGGGGAAAAAATGTTTATCATTTTATTTACCGGGGTTTTAGTGATCTTTGCTTAAAATTTGTTAGGATACCTTGACTTTGATGCTAATAAAAACAGTACTCTTTGTCTTGTTTCCAAAAACAATTTGTTTCTAACATTGCAATCACTTAGCTAAGAGGAGTGGTAGTAATTAAAGTAATTTTCAAGGTGCACAATTTAGTTGATTTAAAAATGCTTTGTATAGTTTTTAGATGAAGTTATAAATGTTCTTTTTGGAACCACCTGAAGATTAATAGTGATGCATTTGAAAAGCATTATTTTTTTATTGATTCTTAATGTAGTAAATTACTGAAGTTATTTGGCAGCAAACAGAAATAGCCAGTGATGTTGTTCGCATTTATTTTCCTGATAGCGTCACAATTTGCATTAATTGCATTGCAGCTGCACTCACTTATATTAAAAAGCTTCTACTATAATTAATCCTTTTTATTTCAAATCATTTTGGCACAATTTCTAGCAATAAACACTCATAAAAGACAGACACTTGAAAAATAGCATACAAGTTTCTTCACTATACCTATTGCTGTTCTTTCCTGACAAGGAATTATTGATAGGCTTCTAGGATCAAGTGTTGCAAGTGGCTAAGACTTAAGGCCAGTTTGAAAAATGCTAAGTGGATTATTTTGCATAAGAAATAGACAGGTTTTGAATTTGTGTAATTAACCTGTGTTTAGAAAATACCTTGATTTATGTCTACATTTGTATTTCAGTTGCATACATTATGGAAATTTAATTTATAATCCATTTAGCTGATGTGATCATAGTTTTTAGTGCTATCATTTATTAGTCCTTGTATATTAAATGCTCTAAAGGCTTAAACCTGCCTTGTGTAAAAAATTGCACCTCTGCATTTACATTTCATGAGTCATAGATGGAATCCCATTTTAAATTCGGGTAGCTTTGATATATTTAAGGAATTACAATGGCTTTATTGTTACTAATGCAGGAACAGCAAACACTGACCTTATACATTGCAAATTAATGATTTATCCCTCTAGTTTGCTTTTAAAGTCAACTATACAAATGAGGATTTCGACTTTACACCTTGAATAAATCATATAGCTCTAAATATAATGCACCCTTTGGCTTTGAACTCGTTATTCTCAATTCTTTCTGCAAGGTCTAACTCACCTCATAGAAATGATCTTTCAGAAGTTTAAGGAATTGTGTGTATTTCTCTTGAAGTCTTTGTTGGAATATCATTTAGTGATTACAGCTACGTTTATTCTTTTTTTCCTTTGCAGTCAGTGGCTGCACTTTTTTACTATTTGCAGCAGATTCAGTGATGCCAAAACAAAGCTCTTGCAGAGAACAAACAGTGTTACTATGTTGATGATGCTTTTCCTGGTCAGCCTGGCAGTGATACTAATGCTACTGTAAAGATCTTACTGTCAGTGGTAGAGGTGCTGATGTGGCAAACAAATGGGGCAGTAGGAAAGGCCATCAGCAGACAGCGTATTCCAGGGTTTTTTTGGAGGGGGACATCCGTTATTTTTCCTTCATTCATGTAAGATTTCTCTAAATGTTGTCGTATTTACTCTTTCTAGCTTTAAAGTTTCCACCATTCCTTCTTCTGAGAGTTTCTGTAAATAACTTTTTTCTTCCAATCAGCAAGAAGTTGTTAATGATTATGTGAAAATAATACATGCAAAGTGGTTTGTGTTACATTGAAACCTAATGCGTTTGCATCCACAAAATCAACTGAGAATGGTAATTCTGGGATTTTGTGCGTTTCTGACAATCCTTGAAGATGTCTTAACCTTACATTAAAAATATATATTTTTCTTTCATGAATGCTGCAAATTCAGATCAGGCTCATTTTTGGTTCAGCAGGTGTAACAGTGCCAGACGAAGGAAGGACTGGGTGTTCGATACAGGTGTAAGTGGCAAGCTTGGAAACGAGGATGTTCCTTTGATGATGCCACCAAGCAGCAGAATTCAGCTGTCTTTTTGCTTAGCCTTGTTTGATTTTAGAAGAAGTAAACAGGAGTAATATATCATTCATCAAAATACGCAGCAGTGAATCTGTATAACCTGCAAGACAGACAGCTTAGATTGGATTAAAACGTACTGGTTTTACCTGGTGTTCAGGGTTAGCAGTTGACATGAATCAAAAAATACTGTTTGTGAAGAACCGAAGGGTTGAGTGTAATGGAGTTTGAGAGAACTTGTTTCTTCTAGATGTTCTTGATGCAGTTGCTTTTTTTTTAAAAAAAAAAAAAAAGTTACCTTTTTTTTTCCCAATGTACATAATTGATACTGTTCCTGTTTGACATAATGCTGTGGACAAGATGGTTGATGACAGATAATCAGTGACCTTATGTTTTAAATCACCACATAATTAATTTTTAGGATTTTGGAACTTAATATTTCACAGAGGAGTTCAAATTTCAAAGTTCAATGAAGTTTTTAAAGTAATGCAGTATCTGTGCTATTGCCATAGCAGAAGGTCCTATTCAGGCACCAAATTAAGGAGGAGTTACCAAAAATCTAAGAAATAAACAATAGCTTTCACAATTCTTGCATGTACCACAATAAAATCTAATGTGCTTTTAATTGCTTTGTTTTTCAGGCTCTTTATGAAAATATGCTGGTGGAGCTGCCATTTGCTAGTTTTTTCCTCTCAAAATTACTGGGGACAAGTGCCGATGTTGACATTCATCATCTAGCTTCATTGGATCCAGAAATGTACAAAAACTTGCTTTTTCTCAAGAGCTATGAAGGAGATGTGGAAGAGCTTGGCCTAAACTTCACTGTGGTAAACAATGACCTGGGGGAAGCACAGGTAGGAGGGGCTTTATCTTTTTCTTTTATGTATGGCTGACAAATCATTAATGTCCTTACTAATTTAGTTTTGAATTTGCAAGTGGTAAGGAACAGCTGTGACAAGTGCTGTGTGTTGGGAGGCATCATAAGGATTCTGACTCAGTATTTGGAGTGGTAAATAACTGATCTTGTACTTCGAAATTTTAATTCCTGCGAAGAAAGGAAAAACTCTCTAAAAGTGAGCATCTAGCCCTCTGAGGGCTCCCTGCTGGCTGGGGGAGGCTTGGCCTGGGCACGCATGCGCAGAAGCAGCCGCACCACTGTGATGCAGCAGTGGGTCCTGGCGGTTGTGATGCTGAGTTCTTTCTCTGCTGCCTAAGTCAGAGCGAGCTTGCTGTCCAAGACTTGTTTTAACAGCACCAGGCTCAGACTTTCTTTACTTTCAAGCTACCCACCTCTGTCATTGAGGAAGCTCCTGAAACCTGGATTGCATTACTGTTTTAAATAGTATCCTCGGCATTTAGGTTCTTGAATCGTACTGGACAGTCTACAATTGACAGACATAAGTAATGTTTCATGTTAAACATACAGCATGTGCCATTTTTTTCTGGGTTACACTGGCTATATGAGAACTTCTGGCCTGCACTGTCTGCAGAAGAACTCTCAATAACTTGACCTAAAGACACGTGATACTGTTGTTCCAGAAAGCATGCTGTTAGTCACAGGGCGGGTGCTTCGTTGGGGTGTGTGCTGTGACTGATCGCTGAATTGATTTCTGTGCTATAGGTGCATCCAGGATTGCAGTTTGCAATATAAACCAGGACTCGCACTGGGGGGCAGGAATTCGTTTAAATGCACCTAATAGTTTTGTTGATCACAGTCAACACAAATCTGGTTTAGCCCCTAATTAAAAATGTAAAGTTGCTCCTGTCTTTTGGCGAAGTAATTTCCATACTGCCTATGTACAATACGCACATCCTCAAAAGATCAGCCATACAAGCAAGTTATTTGTACCTCAACAAATAAAGCAGAAGGATGCAGAAAAGAAAAATAGCTCAGAAATGAGACACAGGGAGATCTGAGACAGACACAATGCCAGCAGTGCCTACTGCTACAAAAACTTGCAGTAAGTGTATACTTGCCAAGAAGCCTGACTTGTTTGTTACAATTCCCTGAGGGCTATGGCTAGTATTATCAAGACTTTTGATGTATAATTATTTGGCATAACTTGTAAAGAAAGGTTAAGTATAATAGTGAGTTTCTGAGTAACCAAATGAAACAGGTTAAATTAAATTCTCTGATGCTTTGTTGCTGTTTATACTTGGACAGAGAACACTATACCCTTGAAATATTAACTGTCTTTTAATGAGACTGTGTTTTAGTGTGGTTCAGTACAACTAATTGGTCCTTTTCACTGTCTTCTGTGTTCTAATGCAACTAGTTAGTGCTTATGTTTTATTTCATTATCGTAATAAACCTAATAAATACACTTTGGTGTTTGACTCATGTAACTGTTGCATACTAATTAATTGTGTCAAGGTAAGGCTAATTCACTTTGTGAAAAGAGCTTAATTTGCACTCTTATGTTGAATGTGCATTATCTCTAGTTTTCAGCTAAACAACCACTTTAGTGTCTAATAAATTAGTGCCCAATAAATGCATCATAAATCTATCATTGTAAATAGCTATCCTCATGACAGTGTCCATCCAGCAATTGTGGCACAAAAGCATTATCTGCGATGAAAGACACATTCAGAAGGGGCTCTGTTGCCTCTGTCAGTAGTAGAAGGTAAAAATTCTATTACCAGTATATTGATTCCAATCCTGTAATGTGCTTTTAGATCCCATTAAACTATTGTCAGAGTGCATTCCCCAGAAGTTGAAAAAGGTACTTAATAATTTGCACATTAGGCCTGCTAATTAGGGGAGCTCTGCCATCAACCTTATCCTCCAGCCCTGGAGAGATGGTTCTTCATCAAAAACTAAAGCTAATGCAGTCATACCGGCCTAGTTTTCAGCTGTCAGATCTGCTGCATAAAATGGCAGCAGGTAAGTAGTCCTGGAAGAACAGATGCCTTCAAGTAGCTGTGTATAATGATTTTAATTTTTCTTTTAATTTCGTAGATTAGATGGTGATAAAGTGGTTATAAAATGCTTACAAGTGTAAGGTTGAGCACTTCAAGAGAATACCTCTTCTTTTTCAGGCCTAACCTTGGCCTTTTTTTTTTTTTTTTTTTTTAATGGAGAAGGTGGGTTCTGTGGCTGTCCAAAGGAAGGGTGGAAGATCCAAACGTGCATTACTCTTCCTACAGACATTAGATGCTGTACACAGGAGAGTCTTCTCAAACTCAGAACAGTCTTAATGTGATCAGAAGACTCCACAGATAAAGGGCAGGAACACAAACACACAGAACAGCACTAAATATACAGGACAGCAATTTCTGTGAAGTCCAAATAATATAGAGGCTGATGTCAGGGCATCTTTGGCTTTTTAAAGCAGATATGGGATGCTATTTCTGTTGCTGAAAATATGTTGACTAGCTAAAGGAGAGTTCTTTGCCTTAAGATTTCCATGAGAGATAATTTTGAAGTCTTAAAAGTAATTCTGAAAATTTCTGTCTTAGTGGCTTCATTACGAGGATGCAGTGGCTTAGATGAATGATGCTGGAGGTTTTTGAGAAGCAAAATATTTGAGACTGATCCTACTCAGGCAGATTTATAACCCTTTTGGCAAATGTGTTCTTAGGCATTCCAGGTAGGAGATTGCATCTGAATACCTGTCTGAACATCTGGAAGGCAGATGACAGGGAAAGAAAGGATACCTTTATCTAACTATTTTTAGAATGTGGAAAAACTTTAGGAGTGATAGAAAAAAAGTGATCGGAGGCCAAGAGAAAATAAAAGAAAAATCTGTTCATCTGTCCTAAAAACAAACATGTGAGCGTTCTTGAATTCAGGAGAATGCTTTCTGAAATCGCATGGGATATTTATCGTGACTGTCTTAGATACAAAGTTCTTCACACTTTAGAATGCCTAGGTGACACGTCCCTTATTCTTCATAAAATATTTCCCTCTTTCCCACTTTAGTATTCCCTTTTTCTCCATTAGCCTGGGGAGCCAGTCACCACATCTGTGCAAGCATTGAGTTTGTCTGCCAGTAGAGAGTTGCCATTGCCTGCCCCTAATCACCTTACAAAGCAGCTTTGTGTGGCCGGTAGTTATCACTGAGCCAGAAGACAAATCTGAATTCATTCTGCTTGAATAGTATTTTCCCCTCTTTTATGTTTGTTTTTTTTTTTTTTTGTGTGTGTGTATGCATTTATTTCTGTTAAATGTTCAAAGTAGTAGATGTAACTCAGAATGCTTGTCTGAACTGTTCTCTTGAACCATACAGAAAGTAAATATATGTTGCAACCTGTAATGGTTGTACTTCTAAACAGGGATATAAAGGTAAGCTGAGCGCAGTTGCTAGAAGTACGTACTTGCAGGAACATATAATTGAATTTGTAGCCTAGCAAATTCTAAGCGCTGAAGAAGTGTGTGCAGCAGTGGTTGGAGGTGTATCTAATTGTGACTCAGAGGCCTAATGCACCACTTCACTCTGCATTTCTAAAAAATAAGGAAAATTAGAAAGTACGCAAAGCAGCTTTTCTTGCAGATTTTATTTAAAAAGTGTGGTACTTTTCTATCCCATTTTGATATTTCCTTTATTTTGAAGGTGCACTGTGTGAGTTTGGAATAAAATTCAGTCCTCTGTGGTATTGTCTGAAAGATCTGAGGTTGTATCTAAATAATGTACAATTGGATGGCTTTTATGATACATGATTTTGATAATGAACCAAATTAAAATAAAATTGACTTTCTTTTTTTTTGTTTAACCAGTATCTACACGATAGAAAATAAGGTGATGACACAAGTGTTTGCATTTTGGGAAGTCTCTCTCCCATCCTGTACAACCTGTGTGTTACTATTTTACACCATCTAGTGGCAGGCACTGGATGGATAAAAATGAAATGCAGACTGGTAAATCTTTTGAAGGCCCAGTAGGTTGTGTTGTGGCCGGTTTTGAATGAGAAATCTTTGGCTGATGTTCCTGACTTTAAAATTGAGTGGGAATTTTACAGTAGTCCCTCTAAACCACTATGGAAATAATGAGTGAGTGAAAAGTGAGTTGCTTTTACTATAGTTCTATTGCCATCCCAAGCTTTACTATTTTCTGTCTTCTGTTTATCACTCTTCTTAGCTTTGTGGCATTGTGTACTTATTATTCCTGCTACACCTGTCCTTTTTCTCTCAGACTGTGATGCTTCTTTGACCAGACACTGGTGGTAGAATAGATTTCACGTTGACAAACTCTGAAAATGGGTAGTTAGATCACAGGAGAACCCCAGGAGATCTGGTTACCTGAATCCTGTAGTCAGGATGGAGATAGGAAGGGGAGCTACAGAAGTGTTGCTGGATCAGAAACCAACGTTGGTTTGCTACTTGAAGTAAAAAAGATTTTTTTTCCTGTACAGTGCTTCTTCTCAAATACATTAACATTGTAGGGAGAGAAAAGAGCTCTTATTAGACATCGAATACAGCTTTCCCTTAATCCATTGTGAAGATACCGCTATTATAATGCAGGCATAAGCATAGGCTGATCTGCGTACTGCTCCCTGTTTGCTAACCTGCAAGGAGGGTTGGCAGTTCGAGCTCTTCAGCTGCTGGGATGAATCTTAGAACACAGCATTACCTTCATTACCTTCTTGGACGGTAATGAAGCTGCAGCCCACAGGTAATAAATACATCATGGGCACAACTGGGGAAGGTGAAGAGCTGTTTGAGCTACAGGGCAGTATTGAAATAAGAACAAGGGTATGAACAAACTTCACCAACTGGTCTGGGAATGGAAATTAGGATGTTTCTAATAATTACATGAATAAAATCTTGACCAACTTTGCAGTGGCAAAAGTAAAACTGTCAGTGAAACTCCTACAGTGGGATGAGACACAGCACGTTTCTAGACAGGAGGGCTCCCTGCAGCAGCAGAGCAGAAATCAGCATAGGGCCGCCCCCATCAGATGCTTCATTTTTGGTACGGAACATGTCCCATGCTTCTGTTAGTGCTCCTGTGGGCTTACAGGAGCTTACCCTCGCGCTCGGGTCAGTCAGTGACTCAGGGCGCTGGCCTGTACTGCCTAGGGTGGGCTCTGCAAGGGGTGAGCCCCAGAGAAAGCTCTGCTGCCAGCTGTGCCCATAGCGCTCGTTATAGGGGTCTCGCTCAAAAGGGCACGAAGCAGTGTGCCTGTTGGCTGCCGGGGCGTGAAACTGTGGGAGAGAATTACACCGTGGTTTCACTGCATCCTGGTTTTACTTTTTTACACCTTGGCTTTACTGCATTTAAGCAGGACTTAAATGCAGCCAGCACTACCCACAGACAGAGACGATGTGGGATGCTGGTGAGATTTTTTCAGTAGGACAAACAAAATCTCAGAGCTTACTGCTGAAGGATTAAGGTGGGAAGGAAGCTATTTTTAACACCCATTGTAATTCAGGCTGTTCTGACTTACCGAGGGAAGTGGTAAATGCTCCATCACATCGAGTGCCTTCGCACCAGGAGTGCCTGTCTCCATTAAAAATGCGCTCACAGTCAGCGGTGGATTTATTGAGTTAAATACAGGAATCTCTGAATAGAGTTCTGTGGCCTGTGTTACCTGGGAGGCCGTATTCACAGATCTTCGTGTTCTCTTTTGGCCTTTAAAGCCTATGATTTGGTACAAGTCTGAATGCTCAAAAGTGTTGCAATTCTTTTCTTACCACTTTGCATTTTCTTTAGTACTGAATAAGCTTATGTTATTGGGTAGCATGTTACAGAACAAACTATTTGTGTGTTCAGTTCTCTGTGCTCTAAGGGCGGGATTGTTACCACAGACTGAACTGCACAGTTGTTAAAAACAAATAAATAAAAATCCCTGACTCTAGAGGGCAGAAAACCAAACTTTTTTCTGAAGGGTTCTGGGGTTCTGAAGGTGACTCTGTTGCAGCTCTTCAGTTATTTAATCCTCTCTTTAGTACTCTTAACAGTGCATTTAGATTGGGCTGCTATTCAGCAAAATTATCCTCCTGCAGTAAAGAGTAGAATATGTGAAAATCATTAGTGTTTTAAGAACAATTACCGTTTTTCCTGGTTTGTATCTTAATGCAAGTACAGGGTATTTGTGTTGCTTCCCCCCACCCATTAAAAATTCTTCCACACACTGCTCTTACCATGATCCGATGCTGCAGAATTCACCACCAGTTAACCAGACTGCGCAGGCAGTCGAGCAGAGCTTTCCCGACTCAGACGGAAGGAAGCTGCCCTGTACGAGCGCTGTGATTATCCAGGGCACTTAGCATCTGTGGAGCTGCTGGTTGGCTGCACTTGCAGCTTCGTTCCTACGTCTGAAGGCTGAATGCCACAGTGTGCTTTTACGAGTAAACAGGAAATAACTGCCTTTATAACTTCTGAGGTGAATATTCTGCAATATAGTAAACTTCAAATATATAGGTGACTTACAAGAACTGCTTGCAGTTCAATTTTCCACTTGCACAGAACTGAAGTTTACCAAGGCTGTGAAACCTTGTTAACGTTTACAGGTGGTTGAGCTGAAGCCGGGTGGGAAGGACATCCCTGTAACCAGCGCTAACCGCATCGCGTACATCCACCTGGTGGCAGACTACAGGCTGAACAAGCAGATCCGGCAGCACTGCCTCGCGTTCCGGCAGGGACTGGCCAACGTTGTGAATCTGGAATGGCTTCGGATGTTTGATCAGCAAGAAATACAGGTACTTTTGCTCTGAACTGCAGAGAGATCTGCTTTAAACAGCAAATGTTAATTTTTGCCTCTAATTCTCCAATTTCCTTCGCTATTAGGTTTTGATTTCTGGTGCCCAGGTTCCTATTAGTTTGGATGACCTTAAATCTTTCACAAACTATTCAGGTGAGTATATTTCAGTTAAATTAAAAAAATAAATCTATTATGACTTATTTAGGCATAAATCGATTTGCTTCTTATCCTAACCTTTTAAAATAAAAGCTGTAGGGTCTGATTTTACGAGTGCTGGCAGACGTAGGTATTCAGTTTATTTTTTACATGCTTACGTTTAAGTTTATAGCCAGATAATTAGAGGGCATATCATTCCTTTTCTAAATGGATCTTAGTCAATGCTTGTGTCTGGTTGCCCTGAATGTAAGTCTGCAGATGACTTTGGCATGGTTGCTTCTACCAGCACATTGAGACACTAGTTATCAGTCAGAAGAGAGAACTCTTTTTTTTTTATCTTGTGAGAAATGTAAGGTGTCCTCATTCTTCTCTGCATTTATCATAAAAGTAACCAAAAAGTAGCTACTATATCCTAAGTTCACATCCTAGCTTGAAGGTAAGTTGATTCATTAAATAACATCATGAGTCTTGCAGGTCTTTCAAATTCTTGCAGTAAAAGACAGTAATCCAAATTACTGGTTAAACACTAACATAAGTAAAATTTAATTAAAAATAAATAGGATTCAGTAAAGAAAACTGCAGTTAAGAAGCTGAGGGAGATCGTAGCCATGTGTAAGGAATGAATGAGACACTCAAAATCCAGTGATCAAAGAGATCTGTAAATGACAAGGGTTAGCACTGTAAAACTGTTGGCTTTAGTGTTTTCCCCAAGTTTTTCAAAATTGTTGCTAGGTTGAGTTTATTTCTTGCATAAAACTGTTTATCTGTAAATCATTTAAATCTCATTATAGGTGGCTACACAGCAGACCATCCTGTAATTAAAATATTCTGGAGAGTTGTGGAAAGCTTCACTGATGAGGAGAAACGCAAACTACTCAAGTTTGTAACGAGCTGCTCTCGGCCACCTCTTCTGGGGTTTAAGGTATGTGTCGTCCTGACTTGAGAGCCAGTTTCTGTCAAAATTACAGCTCGTCATACAAGCCTTTCCTTTCTGTAGCCTTGCTGGACAGCACGGAGCAGGAGTTAGGTCACTTACTTGCATGGTGCTTGCAGTGCAAGTTACCTTGTAGTTTATTAATTCCTCCTGAACACTGACAGGCCCGGGGCATCAGCACCTCTCCAGGAAGCCTGTCCCAGTGTTTGACCCCGCTCACGGTAAAGACGTTTTTCCTGATGTCCAGCCTGAGCCTCCCCTGGTGCAGCGTTGTGCGCTTTCCCCATGTCCTGTCATCGGTCACAGGGAGCAGAGCCCAGCACCTCCCTCTGCTTCTCCTCCTCAGGAGGTTGTAGGGAGCAGTGTGGTCACCTCTCAGCTTTCCGTTCAGAGAAGAGACAGCCTAGGCTAGGAGGCATCTTGGCGTTCATAGCTTATAGATAGCACAGCCTAGCTTTGCATCATTTAAAAATTTGGAACTCTCACTGCCAGACTCAGAATAACATTTGCTAAGGCTAATTAAAGTTTAATAAGTTTAATAAATGTGATTGTTACAGACAAAAAAAAATCATTAAAGCATGGTTGAAGATTAAGTTCCAATCAGGTCACATAATAAATCGATGATACTTTCCACTTCCAAACTATTGCAGTTTCCCGCTGCACGGTATTTAATTATGCAACAAATGGTGCCCTTGGCATGACATTTCAATTTAGAACTTCATTTTTCCATTTTTAAAGTTAAAGTAGAGGAATTCAATTAGCATTTTGAAAGGAACACTAAAAATGCAGCATTTTAGCCATGAAATACTTTTTAAGGCCTCCATTTGAACAATAATTTAGCTTAGAATCTCATTGACCTTCTGCCTTTGGAGCTGGGATGTTTTTTCAGTTTCTAAGATCAGCACTGTTTTACCTCAGGCAAGTTTGATAAAATGCTTTTGAGGTAACAAGTATCTTTTTCACTATGATCTTTCTGAGAAGAGAAGAATCCCATTTATGGAAACACAGGGTTACATGCTGAATATGTACAAGAAACAAAAGTCTGTCCTTCAGAGCCACGGTTAATCACATTGTCAAATCCTGATTATTATTGGAAAGTTCGGTATCATTACATTGTGCAGGTTTGTCTCAGCCCAGTAACAGCTGGATGATTTTACAATCACTCTATGAAGTTACAGAGCATAATTTCTTTATTTAAAGTTAGTTCTTTGTTTGGAGAATATAAAGTACCACTTGATTCAGAGTTCTGGACCACACTAGTGTAAATACTCATGTAACGTTACACATGAAGAGATCCACTCAAGTCATTAGTTCTGCTTGCCTTGAAAGTCATAAATTTTAGGCTTACTGGAAGATTAGTTTAGATGGAAATCCCTTTAGGGCAAGAGAAGCCTTTAACCTGAGTCATGTATAGTATCAATTGAATTTAGCAAAGAAAATGATAATACGTTGTGTGTAAAGTAAAACGAAGGCCAGATACAGCTCTGCTTGAAGAATTTATTTAATGTATCTGGGGTATGCCAACAAAGTAGTGCTCTAGAAGGAAACCACTGGAAGGGTATGTTTGATCAGGGTTTGTTTGTGTAGGGATTTTTTTTTTTGATGTCAGAGGAAGGAGCTGATGTGGTAATCTGACTTCATCAGCGTCCTACTTAGTGTGGTCACTCACTGGTCCTCCTTTCCTCGGAGCATCACTCTAAAGTGACAAGTCAATGCTCATGTAGTGTATCTTTGTAAAATGAAAATACTTTTAAACTCAACTAGAAGAATGCTGTAACTGGCATAGCGCATCACTTCACTAGCTAGAGCAAAAGGTCATGTGTTGGGATTTTCCAAGTCATATTTCACTGTTTTTGTAGCATCACACATCTGCAGAATAGAGTGCAGGATCAATAACAAATTACTATTTTTCCTTAGAACTAAATAAATGGCTCTGCTTTGCAAGTTATTCCATCCCCATCAAAATCCGTTAGAGGGAGGCGCTACACAATTCAAGAGGGCTGTTGGGGTCACCAGGAATGAAAGAAAATGCCGTTTGAGTATGTCATTGTGACAGACTTCAGTGATTTATTTCCTAGAAAACTATCCCAGCTGTTATGGGCTAGGTTTTGGCCTGTACTTACTTTTTTGGTATGTTTTTTCCTCTTGCATTTTTCAGGAGCTATATCCTGCATTTTGCATTCACAACGGAGGATCTGATTTAGACAGGCTGCCTACTGCCAGTACCTGCATGAACTTGCTGAAGCTTCCTGAGTTTTATGATGAAAACCTTATGCGAAGCAAGCTTCTGTATGCCATTGAATGTGCTGCTGGATTTGAACTCAGCTGAGTGAAGCTGATGCTTCCCTGGACGATCTGCGGAGGAATGAACCAGTGCCTACTCGACAAGCAGCACCCATACCCAACCAGTTTTAAGGGAGTTCTGTGTAAATTTCTGCAGCTCTTAAGTCTTATGAAATGCCCTCAAATAGTTTCATTTTTCAGCACAATTTCTTAGTTAGCTTTCATGAGTTGATATTACATTGGCACTGCTTGATGAATCAGAGTAATGAATGCTGTTTGCAGTGCGGTTGTTTTCTGTGTTCATGGGAAGAAGGAGCATGTTGAAAAACCAGTGACGTCTCAGTGACATTAACCAAAGATGAAGCTTTGGCTTTGTGCTGTTCAAATACAAATAGTTTCACAAACTGGCAATAAGGTTGCATACCAGCAGCACATTGGGGTGAGACAGGGCTGACATCCTGTGATTAATCTTTCAGATGAAAGCGAAGCAGATGTTTGCAGATATCTCACAACTGAGAGGGTAAGAGTGCTCGTTACCGATAACATCTTTACTTGTGTTGTAGAGCTGTTTACAAACTATAGTTGTTGCAATTAAGACGTAGCTGATTTTGTTTCATACTGCCTACCCTCAGGATGGTAGGCACAGAGATAAAACGTTTCTAATATTTTATTTGTGCTTTCTGAAACACCTTGGAGAAGTTGGATTCGCATGCTTATTTTGAGTTTGGCCTTTGGCTGCGTCATTATCACTTGAACACTGTCTAAATGGATATGGCTGTCCATGTTTTATCTGTTCTGTTTCTGTCTTTTGTGCCTGTACAGGTTTTCTTTTTTTAGTGTATCAGACTCCTGTTGCATACACAGTACATACAGAAGTCATCACTTTGGAAAAATACACATGTAACAACTATTAAAATTATTTGAACCAAAGTTATCAGGCTTTATCTTTTATATTTGAAGCCTGTGGTGTTCACATTCCTTTCCCCTGTCATTTCTTTCCATCCTAAATACCATTATCTGTGCTGATGACAGTCATTGTTGTCTGTGATTAGACAGCTTTTACATCCATCTGCCTGCAGTATTTCTGCTCAGAGAAGTAGGGGGGAATACGCTGCTTACTGTCACCTGGTACCTGGGAGTAACGTGGCGTCACGCAGAAGGAACTGATCCTCCAGCAGTGGGCACGTGGTGGGGGTTCACACGGAACCCGCGGTCGGCTGGAAAGAGGAATTGTAGTTCAAACTGTAAGATTCACAGCTGCATCCCTCTGAACTTTAGTTTTATATTTTAAATCATCAGAATTTGCAATCAGATTTATATTCATCTCTTATGCAAAAAAGATTTGCTGTTACTGAAAACAGTTGGATTTCATATTTAAAAAGCAGTAACCAGCAATATCCTGTTAAATGTGGGGAAACTGAGTGATCTGAAGATGTTTACTAGTAACCATATAAAAATGTATAATTTCTTGAGTAAAAAATGAAGTGTTAAAATGCTGTTTGTAGTCTTGTTGTACATAAATAAAATAATTGGTTTTCTTTTTGGTTTTGCTTTAGGCTTTTTATTTATGTTAAGTAATACATAACCAACCTTTCTTTATCCCCAAATTCTTTTCCTGTATATTTTTCTACATAAATTATAAAACTTGTTAAGAAGTTGGAAGAGAAATCAGTAATAGTGGAACTGCCTCCTTTTAACTGCAAAGCCTGAACACTTCTAGAAAGCGTTATTTATTTTATAACCTAATGCTTTAAATATTTTGAACTTATTTTCCGTTCTCTTGCTGTATTGGTTGTATCTGTATTTTGTATAAGATAAAGTTTATTAAATGCTCATATTTGAAGATCGTGTTGAAGCCATGCCATGCAATTGTGTATGCTTTCTGCTTTTGTAAAAGGAGACAGTGGACACTATTCCTGGCTGCAGATAGGAGTAATGTAATTGCAAGAAGTTTTCTACAGCAGTGGGTGGGATTCAGTAGAGAAATTGACTTCACTGAAATGCTCTGACTTTTTATTTCTGCAGGATCTAGTGCTCGTTGATCTTGTTTTGTGTTCTGTACATTAGTTAGGAAGTTCTGACAGTTCAGTAGAATTGCGGCTAGATTTCATTCTGCCCTCAGTGAGCTGAAAATCTGTGCTGCAGCGATTTGTATCACCTTCAGCATTCGGGCTGCCATAAGGGGGGGGATAGGGCTTTACAAGTGTTTTAGTTCTGTCAGCTGCTACTGTGCAGCCAGGACAGAGCATGCAGCCCTCCTTTTCAGTGATTTACTGCTGGGTAGTCTCAGCAACAGGAGACAGACATATGAGAACTAATGCGAGTGTGGGTAGCCATGTCCTGATGAGCGAAGTGGTTCAAGCGATTTGTAGCTCTCACGCAGCAAGAATTGTTTACACATGAACATATATTTTTTGTTTTTTAAATCAGTTGTGATCCCAGTTGTGATGCTTACGGAGTTCAGGTAGGCAGAGACAGAAGCATTTGCCTGCAGTTAACCTGAAGCATTACTGTAGTTTTTGATCCTCGGACTGACGGCAGTGCTAATTACAGTCTTGGAGTTGCTTTCTGTGCAGGATGACCCTTCTCTACAGTCAGTTTCTGTGCTTCAGTGTTTTGTCCTCCTAGTTCAGTTCTTGCTTTTTGGAAAGTAGCAGCATTTTCTATGTGACTTTTCCAATAAATTAACTTTGCAAACTGTTATAAAAACACTTTTTTTTTTTGTCAAAGCATATCTTTATAATGGAAGAGTACAAATTCTTAGTTTCTCCACAGTTAAAAGGTGTAAAACGGGAATAAAATAATAAGTTTAGTACTTGGTCTGCATACCTTGGTGAGAATTTTCTGGATGTACATTTAGTCCTACTTGCTAGGTATTAAAAACAAGCAAAAAAACCCACAGAAATAGTTTGCCTTGTTAGTCAGTGTCAGTTGTTTTCCACTGTGGTCCTAGAAGCCATGCTAGCGTAGATTTCACAAAACTCACTTTTTATTTCTAGGGAAAATTTTCATCAACAAGGAGAGATTTGGCTCCAGCTTTGGGAGCGAACACTGAGCCGATAAGTTTGATTTGAACAACAAGGCCATCTTCAGTTATTTTTGTGTGGGGTGCTCTGTAATTAAAATGAGCTTCCTGATGCTGTTAGTAGTGGTGTGGACAGGGGTTTTGGGCATCACAGAATCACAGAATGTTAGAGATTGGAAGGGACCTTGAAAGATCATCTAATCCAATCCCCCTGCCGAAGCAGGAACACCTAGAGCAGATTGCACAGGAACGCATCCAGGCGGGTTTTGAATATCTCCAGAGAAGGAGACTCCACAACCTCTCTGGGCAGCCTGTTCCAGTGCTCTGTCACCCTCACTGTGAAGAAATTTCTCCTCATATTTAAGCGGAACCTCCTATGTTCCAGCTTGCACCCATTGTCCTGTCACTGGATGTCACAGTGAAGAGCCTGGCTCCATCCTCCTGACACCCACCCTTTACATATTTCACCCTTTACATATATCACTCGAGTGATATAGCAGAAACATCCTAATGTGATCTACAGAGGGGTTTGGAATTCAAAGAAAAGACCTCGAGCAGTGCAGTGGGTTCGTGCTAAGTTTTGGTTTAAACCAAAAGCTATTTGTTAGATGCCAATGAGGCAGCGCATACTCTTTCTGCCACTAAAAAACAATACAGCACAGAAACAAGAAAAAAGCTGTTTTTTTTTTTTTTGAATGGTTGGTTGGAAGTGTAATTTTTATTATTTATATGCAAAAACTTTAAAACGAATTTGCTCATATACATGAGTCTGTGTTAATAATGGTTTGTGATGTAAATGCTTGTTACGATTATTTTCCATGTTGCTTTGCCTGTCAGTAAAGGAGAGAAGAAATGAACATGGTCTGTAAAACTGATCAGGATATCTATATTTTTATTGACTTCTGCTTTTGTGAATAAAACAATTTGAGTTTTCTTGAAACTTTGCAGAAACGTCTTTCATTTTGCAGTGAAGTTGGTGTTCTCCGGCTAAAGTTTGATAGTACTGAACAGAGTTCAGCAGGGGAGCTGATACAAACTGCTCATTGGTCTCGAAGCTACCAGTCCTACATGGTGATTGTAACGTCAGTGTTCAAGCTCTGCAGTTCCCGCAGTCAGTCCATCCTCAGCCCTAAGGGAGTGCTTTGATTCGGTGTGTGTCTGTCCAACAGTGTGTTTGGGAGCACTGCCATACTTTGAAAAACTTCCCCAGAGTCTTTGGGAAGAACAAAATCTGCTCCACGGTTGAATATACGAGAAGCTATAATTCACACTGGTGAATGCTACTCTGTAAGCGTGTGTAAAAACTTCAGCACCCTCTGGAATTTCTTTCAGCACATATGCAGGCCCCTCTGAAGGTGTAATTTCATTTTTCTCCTTTGATAATTACAATTATCTGCTGCTCTTTGCTTTTCTAGTTTTCTCATTGCTAAATACACTTTCAGTTCCACAGCTGTAACGTTAATGTTGTGCACGTTTATCTTGGACTGTTTTCAAACAGCACCATATATTCTTCAGCTTACCTGGTATAGAAGTGTGATTAACAGGAAATAATGAACTCATCTTGCAGGGCTTCATAAATCAGGTAAAAGCATGAATAAGAGACAGCTGCCCAGATACCCCGCCTGTTTTTCAGTATGTATCTGGTAGTCTTGAGAGCCAATACTCCTTTCCAGGTGCAGGACTTTGGACAGAGTTAGATGAGCACTGACATTTCTTAGTTTCAAGGCTTTCTTCTGTACTGGGCTGTTCGCTGGAGAAACAGCTGACTACAGTTCTGCTATGTGGAGTCAGGACTTTTTGTGAACAAAGGTCTCAGCTCAGCTTTGCTCCATCTCACTCCATGCAGTCCAGCAAAGCTTGTCAGCCAGCCAAATGGGGGAAACGTGCCAATTCCCGTTAGCACCAGTGGGGCTGCTGATATGTGTAGGTGTGCAGAGATGTCTCCTGCTGGCCTGATTTCATGCTGTCAGGGCAGAACTTCTCTTGTGTAATGGCTAAAGCATTGCTGCTTTCCAGCACTAGAATGGTTGCTCTCCAGTCTGGGACTAAGTTTAGCTGCCCACTGCCCTGTAGAAAGCCTGCATTCTGTGTGCAGGATTTGTTCATGTATTCATTCCCAGGAACAGCTCGCTCAAACGTCTTCCTGTATTCAGGATAAGTGTTCTCTGCATTCCCGGAGCAGCCGTTAGTTCATTCTGTGTAACATTTGACTGAGAAGCAGTTTTGCATGATTTCTATTATATTCTGTGTTTATAGTGGCACGGAGTTCTTGGTTGCTGAAGAAAAAAACAGGCATTCACCAGATGGTGTCACTGCTGATCATCTTGCTAATTCTGCTTACCCAAATGTTAGATCTAGGAAAAGCACCTCATTAGCTGCTGTGTAGTTTTGCTGTATGTTGTCAAACACCTTCTGAAAAAATGACTTCTGTCTAGCTTTTGTATCTTTGATTAAGGATATTTTATTTTTTTTATTACTGCTCTGCCTAATATTTTTCTTTCTTCTTTGCACTTTCACATGACAGCAGAGCCCAAAGTGCTGTACAGGTGTTTGAGATCTATCTGGCTATTGATGAAAAATGAGGTAGGACTAACTAATATTTGTCACTGGCACATACATAAGCAAGCGTATCTCAGATCAAATTAAGGAGCAGAAATGCTGATCGAGCTGTCCTTGCAAGGAATAAGCACTTGCCATAAGCTGCGAGATTCTGGCTGTCAACAGCTGCTCTTAAGTCGTCTGCGCATCCCAAATATCCAGTAGGATACAGCTGATACTTTACAGGGAATTGGGAAAAACACTGGCTGGGCTGAAATGTTTCTGCCACGTCTCAAAAACATCCTCTCAGCTCAAGCTTTTGGTTACAAAGAGGAATCCAGATAAACTTGCAACCTCTTGGTGACAGAAGCTCCGTACCAATGAAAATTGAGATTGTGCTCTGCAAAAAAAACCTCTGACGAATTCTACTGAAAACAGGTTATTTTGTGCTTTTAATGCTTCTGCTTAAAGTTTTGAACATTAGGTGCATTGCCCATATTTCAAGTCTAATTGTTTCTGATAAGCTATCAGCAAAAAGTTAATGCTTATATTTAATTAAGTGGCACTTTCCAGAATTACTTTGCCAGTACTACTGTAATTAAATGATGTGAGAACAGTCTTTGATACATATGCTCATATTCTTTGCTAGTACCAAAAATAGAATCTGTAAATCTGTAAATAGAAAAACTGGATGCATTAAGCAGCAGAGCAGAGCAGCAGGCCAGGAAGGGTACAGCCATTACCACATTGAAGAAGCTGGTATGCACCTCTCCCTAATGCAGCATTTTCAAGCATTTCTTGTGTTCTGATGGGCTTTCCATAACTGACCTCCATAAGTCATAAAAAATGATTAAAAAAAAAAAAAAAAAGAATCTGGGAACTGTGTGAATTGCTAATACCTCCTGGAAGGATGCCACATTATTTCCATCATGAGGTTATAGCTACCAGTCAGGCCTGAGCTTGCCTCACTCAGCTCTGCCATCTGCGAGGTGGCCCTCTGGGCCATGAAGCAGAGGCAGCTGAGGGCCCCAGAGGGCGGTTCTTTCTTTACTGACACACGGGGGTAGAATAAATCTTGCCCCTCCTCTCTTTCTTCCCAGTCAGAGGGTTTAAACAGCTGCTAACTTCTAGGCAGCTGAGGTTGTGTAGAAGCGGAACCTGGTCTTTGCCCCGTGTTCCCGGGTGAGAGCTGAAATTCCTTGAACAGGGAAGATCCTTCAGTAACAGAGTTCACTCCGACTTACGCTCAGCACTTGGATGCCAGCCCAGGTCTGCCCGAATCTTCGATACCAGCTTCTGCAGCCCTGCCGCACCTTATCAGCTCTTGCTGTCGGAATGTTGATCCCAGCCCCTCCCTCTGTCAGGAACATCAGGTTTATTGCTCCTTGACATGATATTCCAGGCTTTTGCTTTCAGTCATGCAAGCACAGAACACTTTTACTTTATACTTTTGCAAAAACCTTTGTAAAGGTGCAAAAGGTTTTCTGAGTCGAGAAGTTTCTCTGTTTTACTCATCCTATCAGTAGATCTAATTAAACATTTCCACTTCCTGCAAGTCCTGCCTCTGAAGTCTTTCCCGTGATATTACCTCAGATGAGGAGGAAGGTGGTTTTGGCTTTTGGCCTAATGTAGTTCCCCCTCCTTTATTTGTGCTAACTTTTTATAGAGAGACTGTGAGAGCCTTCCTACTCCATGGAAAATACTGACATGGCCAGTTCTTTTTTGAGGATTTTTTTCCTGTCGTAAGATGCCTAAATATGATTCATGTTAAAGCTTAAAAATAGTTCTGAGAAATCTTAGCCAAAATGAGTGCGACTGAGTATAGAGATCAAATCAAACCATGGGCCAGAAGAATTTCAGTGAGCTCGGGGAACCGGTCAGGCCTGCGCTGTGGTACCTGAACTATGCACCTTGAATGAGGAAAGGGAGGGCACAGAGGGGGTTCGGCAGCAGCTGACTGTGGTTACGGGTGTTTTGTCAGTGTACTCCTCATACAAGTAAAGCAATCAGAGCCACAACAACTCTTTTGAGCTTCGGGAGGACACATAATAGGTTAGATCCCATTAGCCTGGAAAATCCTGGAGGCTGAGCTGACCTTCTTGTGCCGATGACTTCAGCTGTAATGATCGCTCCTTTACCAACAGGGGGAGCTTGACACCACGGGTGAGAAGCAGAGGCTTCCTTCGGTAGAAGCTGAGCGATCCGACGGATGCCGCGTTAGGGGCGACGTCAGCCTGAAGCCTCTGCAGTTATTTCTCCCTCCTCCTAGGACCGAGGAGGCTAAATGCGGGGTGCTGCACTTGGGTCATAACAGCGCCATGCAGTGGTATGGGCTTGGGGCAGAGCGGCTGGAAAGCTGCCCAGCAGAAAAGGACCTGGGGGTGCGGGCTGGCAGCCAGCTGAATGTGAGCCAGCAGTGTGCCCAGGTGGCCAAGAAGGCCAGCGGCATCCTGGCCTGCATCGGGGATGGTGTGGCCAGCAGAACGAGGGAGGTGATAGTCCCTCTGTATGTAGCACTGGTGAGACTGCACCTCAAGTGCTGTGTTCGGCTTCGGTCCCCTCACTACAAGAAGGAAACTGTGCTGCTGGAATATGTTCAGAGAAGAGCAATGAAGCTGGTGAAGGGACTAGGGAATAGGACAGACGAAGAGCGGCTGATGGTGCTGCAGCTGTTTAGTCTGGAGCAGAGGAGGCTGAGAGGACATCTCATTGCTCTACAATCACCTGAAAGGAGGCTGCAGTGAGGACGGTGTTGGTCCCTATTCTCAGGTGACAAGTGATGAGATGTAAGGAAACGGCCTCAAGTTGCACCAGGGGAGGTTTAGACTGGATATCAGGAAGAATTTCTTCATGGAGGGGGTGGTCAGGCATTGGAACGGGCTGCCCAGGGAGGTGGAAGAGTCCTTATCCCTGGAGGTACTTGAGAGGCGTACAGACATAGGGGATGTGGTTTAGCAGTGGACTTGCAGTGGTGGGTGGATGGTTGGACTTGATGATCTTAAAAGTCTTTTCCAATCTACATTCTATGATTCTATATACACAGAAATCCCTTAGCTGCTATCTCTGTCGTATTCTGAATTTCACCAAGTCCATGGATGTCCAGTGGCACTCGGCACTAGCCCCCAGACTTTGAGCTGCATCCTGCACGACTGGTTAGATGTTACTGCGCTGGGTTCCTGCCTCAGGGCAGTGCCAGAGCCAATTGCACCTGTGCTTGCAAAGCACAAAGTAGAGAAATCCCCCAGAAGTGGAGCACTGCAGACAATCAGCTAAATGGCTCTGCAGAGGCAGCTCAGGTCTGCTGGGACAAGCTGGGGTCACGTTGGTCTGGTGCTGGAGTTTTGGGGATACTGGCTTTGCATGCTCAGCCAGCTCTCTGCAGTGTGTTCTGCAGTATGTGCCATGGTACCATTTCCACCTGGGTTTGTCATGTGCAGTGTTTATGGCAATCTCCTGCCCTTCCCTGTAACCCAGAGAATGGAAAATTAAACAACAAAAATGTAATCAGAGAATCATAGAATCATTTGAGTTGGAAGGGACCTTTGAAGGCCATCTAGTCCAACTCCCATACAGCCAGACCTCAGCTGTGAGCAAGGCACCGTACCTTCTCATACCTTACTTTCTCCACCTGCAAAATTGGTCTCTAAGCCTTCCAAACATTATTCCTAGACATGAACAGTGCTCCTGGAGGGCTATGCAGCCCTGAGTTAGGACAACAGTGTTCCAAAACGTATGGACAAACTCATGTGAAGCAATAAAGCAGCAACAGTCCATCCAGAGTTATGCTTCTTTACCATTGTTGTTCAATTTGTGTGGATAAATGGAAAATCTTATGATCTGGATCCATCGTAATACAACTTTAATATAAAATCTGCTCTGTAAACAATTAAAGCAAAGTTAGTGCCTGGTGTGCTACCTCTAGAGTCATTAGTGTAGGAGAGATTTTTAACAGGCCAAACGTATTTCCCCCACGGCAGGGGGGTTGGAACTAGATGATCTTCAAGGCCCCTTCCAACCCAAACCTCTCCATGATTCTGTGACATTTTGTACTTAGTTCCCACCTCTCTTTGGTTACGTAAGGCTGAGGAAAAAACTCTTCATTTCCACATCAAAAAATGTTTAAAGGCCTAGATCAAAATTTCACGTAACCTCCTCCCGAACTGCACGGTGCCGACCTGCCGCTTGCCTTTGCTGGAGCGTGAACCTCCCGAGGTTTGCACTGACACCTTTCAGAAGGAACTGCTCTAACCTCCTGTCCTTCATTGCTTTCAAGTGGACCAACAACTTTTTGGGCGTCACAGCTAGTTGTTGAGATGCTAATAATAGTGCCAGGTGTCTCTCTGATCTAATTTTAGAGGCTTGTTTCCATAACCACCGTTCCTTGTGAAGGCAGGATTTCCCCCGACCACATCTGTGCTTTACTTACGGTTGCCCTACCCCGTGCCTAGCTCATTTGTGGCAGTTCTCCTTTTACACCAAGCTTGTTTTTTTTTCACTTTGAACTGGTCTCACTCCCACGTAGGTAAAATCCATGGGCACCTTGCAAATCCTCTAATTTTGGAGCACAGATTTTGGGTTTGGAAACTAATTTCACCTGGGAATCAACGCCTCCTCCAAATGTTTAAATAAAGAGCAAGAAATATAATTTTACAGCAATTTAAATCATGGATCAAGTCCAATTTTTTAAAAGAGAAGAATAATGTGGCTGCTTACAATTTGCTCTCAGCCACGGCACTCAGGAAACCACATACTCAAACGCAACCAGAAGGATGCTTAAACATATTGAAACAGCACGGCGTGGGCTGCGACGAGCCTGTACAGCTGCCAGCTGGAAAAGGATGAAAACGGCCTGCGAACAAACGACGCGCGAGGGTCACGGCCGCTGAGCGTAAAGCGAGAGCCTGGGCGAGGGGCAGCGTGCGGGGAACGCGCGCGTGAGGCGGCTTCGCGCTGCTGACGCCTGAGTTTGGCCTTCCACAGAGCGTTGTTTCAGTGATCGTTCCTCACGTCCTTTTCCCCCGGCAGCACACCTGAAAATCCCTCTTATCCCTCTTAATTTTTATTTTTATTTTTATTTTTATTTTTATTTTTATTTTTATTTTTATTTTTATTTTT
>VXAV01009408.1:147638-158041 GCA_013399715.1 Alectura lathami | reverse complement strand
ATACCATGAATGATTTTCTGTTATCAAGATAAAAACAGCTGCATATGTAACCTAGAGAGTCTTCCAGATATTATGTCACCTGTTTGCTTGGGGGATGGAGCCGTTTTAGATATGGGTAGAATTCAATATTTATTTTAATATAAATCTAATATCAGATTATATGTATAAACTTAAATATATTCTGTGGAATCTTCCTGTGAGAATTCTAGTTACTTGGTAATGTGGTATTCAAAGCTCTGTTTTTAACTTTGGTTTCCAACAGTATAAATTTAACTTCTTTATATGGTGAACTAGGCAGACGTGTCATGGAGGAGCTCAACTAGCTAGCTGTATGTTATACAGCTTGGTTCCAGCAAAGAACAGAATTACTGCAGGTTGACTGCAGTACTGATGGAATAAAACAATATGCCAGAGTTCTGGAAAAGCATGGCAAGTTATTTAAGCGTGTAGGCTAAAGGGTCTTCGCCTTCAGAGAAAGAGGGAAATCTATGTGCAGTAATCATTGCAAAATGTATTTTGTATGATCTCTGTTTTAGGACATTGTTTCAGGAATGGCATAGCTTCATCAAGCTTTTCATCTCAGGGACAAAGTGATCATTTAGTAGTCAGAGCCAAGGGATGACAGCAATTTCAGCTTCAGTTACCTTGAAATGGGAAGTTCAGCTGATGCATTTGAAAGCCTTTTTTGACCTTTAGATACAATCTTGCTGGGGCAAAAGTTTTGCTTAAGAGTGAGATCATGGTATTAATCCCTATGTAATCCCATCTTGTGATAATTATGATGATTAGATACTCTCAGGCAAAATACATTTGTTAGTCAAATAGATTTCTAGGAGTGGGACTGGAGGAGACTTTCAGTTAAAGCTATCTTGCACAATGTTGTCCTCTTTGTAATTAAACTTTTTGTTGACACAAACTTGCAACTTACGGTGTTTAGCAAGTTCTCAGAGCTTTGTGTGTGCATTCATTGCTTTGGTATGAAACTGTGCAATTGTATTTCTTAAGCATCTGTCTTAAGTCGTAGATATTCACCAAATGGTCCAGATCTTACCACCGTTAATTTTTCAGAAATAACTGGATAGGTTCAAAGGAAGCATTGACATTGCAGGAGCCATCTCACTCAGACAGCATTAGTGACCAGAAATGGATGGGGCTAATGCAGCGGCTTCATGGACAGCAAAACTACCATAGCTGCTGTTGAAAGGGGGGAGGCCATGCTCCAAATTCTTCTGTCTGAAAACTCCAGTTAATCTTTGACAGTGTCCCCGTAGGTGCATAGAGGAGCTGTTTGATAGCACACCAGCCTGTGAGGAGGTTTGTCCCAGGCATGCGTTCTTCCCTCTGCCTTTTGTTAATTGCATTCATTGTGTGCAACTCTGAGCCGGGTCAGCTTGTCAGTCCCTGAGATTTGTTCCCTGGGTGACTAACAGGTTGGATTTGTCTTTGGGGGACAAATGCTGGCATGGCACAGGGTGAGCAGACCATACAGGGGTAGTGGAAGATTCCCCCATCTTCAAGGTATGCCTGAACAACTGCACAGCAATCTGACAAGTATGAAATGCTGTGTACAGCTGGGCTTAGCATTCCCTAGTATCTATATAATGATAATATAGGTGGAATTAAAGAGAGTGTTTTGAGTCTCCTTTTTGCAGGAAGTTACTAATCCAGGATCTCTGCTCTGTATCATTAGACTTTCAAATGCTGTGACGCTTCTGCTGGTGAAGGACAGAAGGTTTGCTGGTTGGACAAGTAGTCCAGTGAGTGATGACTGAGCAGTGATCCTGTTTTTACAGGGCAGTGTTCCTTTGCATATTGTGCCTACAAGATTATCAGCACCTCTGACTGCAGCAGTTCATGCATGTGAGAACATTTGCTGACGCTGCGCAATTTCTCTTGACTCTTAAGTGTTTTGGGGGTGAATGATGGCACTGGGATATGCTTAACCCTTTCATGAGGCATAGCAGGGCAGTACTGCTGAAAGCATGCGCCTGTGTTCCTTTGGACTGTTGGGCACTGTTTCCTGCTGTCTTCCTCGTACCAGTGCAGTTGATTTGGCTGAACGTCTTTCATCAGGCTGGTCAGTGATCTGGTTCCCCACAGAGCTGCGATGATGGAAGAGGTGTCATGGTAGAAGTGACAGTCACAGGAAATGGGACACTTCTAGTTTCACCTTTGGTGATTTGAGCTACCAGTATAGGTTGGTTTAATGAAAGTCATTAAATAAAACTGAACTGGGGACAAGTGTAGACACTCATGGATGCAACAGAAAGCCAACGCTACAAACATGCAGTGTTTTTTTCTGGTCAGTGAATTAATGCAACTTGTCACACAGTTCCATGGCCACAAGACAGGACAGAAGAAGAAGTAGGGCCACATCTTTTATTACTGTTCTGCAAATGGATCATGCTGCTGAAAGGAAGAAAATCCTGTTTGTGTTACAGCTGGGAACTGAGGGTGGGGGGATCATGACCCACTTCATTTTGACCAACAACAAGGTATTGTTGGCAGGTGTATTTGGTTTGTTTAGAAGTTAGATTCTTTCCCCATGAGTACAGAGAAGTAAGGTGGGATTCCACTGCCCACAGGGAGCTGTGTGAGGCGTTAGCCAGGTGAACAGGACAGTTCCTGCGTTTGAGTTGGCTCAACAATTTTTCCTTGTGGAAGTAAATTCTTTTGGGAACATACTGCCTGTAACGTTAGAATTTTCAGATGGGTTTGTTAATGTGCAGTCTTCTGTTCTTTGCTTAAGCATTTGCTTTTATCTCAGAAATCCCCATGGTAGCTCCTGTCCTTGATCTGGTAGGAACGTGTCTTGCTGCCTTCCTCAGTGTCTCACCTTTTGGTCTCTCTTGATCCTTGCTGTTTGCATGGTGCCGCAAGCTTCATGTCAGAAGTATGCTGCAACATTTCTTTGGAAACTGAGTCTGTTATTCTGTCCTCTCATAAGCTTCTGGTAACCACCAGATGAAAATAAACTGTGGATCATCTCCAAACAGTATTGAGTAGTACTAAGGTGAGACAATGGCCCAGCATTTTGGTTTTATGATGTTTGTAAGTTCTATAGTGTTTGTATAGTATTTTCCATTTTTAGAAAGGCCTTCACTTTTTTTTGCTGCTTAGTTTTTTTGGTCTGATATGCTTCTGACATTCAATTAAAAAAAAAAAGTTATATGGATTGTAAGTTGCACCAAAATGGCTATCGGAAGAGGAGTCGTTTAAAAAAAAAAAAAAACCCTGATAGTGTGGTATTCACTTCATTTGAGTCAGTCTGGAAAAGCTATCTGTGCAAAAGGGTTATCATACATAGAGAGGTTCTGCTAACTTGCAGAAATAGACCTACCAGGCTGAGATGTTGCTGTTTGGCTGAGAGGGACTATTTGTCATCCTGATTTATGGCCTGAAAGCATAAACAGTGCCGGGGCTGTTGTGAGGTTGCTATATGGATGGCATTTGGTGGTGGTTACAATGCGTGATAATACAGAAGCCTCCTGCTGCCTCCACACCTCAGCGCTTTTGGCGTTTTTGCTGCATGCTGTACCTGACTGGTCCTCAGCGGAGCCAGGAGGGGAGGGGACATTGCTTCAGAAGAGCCCTGCCCACCTCCCTGTCTCCAAGTAATCTATCTTGCCAAGGATTGGACAGTCCGTTGCAGAAGAGTGGTTTGAGCGTCTTATTAATTGGAGAGAATTCCTGGAAGAACATCAGAGGATTAGTGGCAGGACTGCAAACTGAAATCACCTGAGGCTAGAGGCGGAGTACTGGTTTCTTCCTTTGGTGTAGAGGGTTGCTGAAGGCTGATACAGCAAGCCCAAGTCTAGGTTAGGTTTTGTGTGCCTAGGAGCAGGCAGTAATCCATTGAGGAGAGCTGGGTTGACAGCAGGAATCTCTGGGAGATTCTAGGATCTCGCATAAAACCTTCATTTTGGCTGCTGTTGTGTAGGGGAGGAGAGACTCACTTGCAGAGTAGACTGGTGCCCTGCGGGGGATTAGAGCTCAAAGCTTACATAGCAGGTTCGTTTGTTTCTGTTCAAACTCCAGGTAACAAGAAAAATTGGACTATAAATAGAAAGCTTAACAGTGGGAGTAATATAATATAGATCATTTGTACACGTGAGTGAATGACCTTCATAGCTAACTCCTGAGTCACTCTAGCGAGAATTTATTAGACTGCAAAACAATGAGCTGTAGTGGCTTTACTTGCTAGCTGATAAGCTAGTCTGAAAAAATATCACCAATTTTCTTTCTTTTTTTTTTATTTTTTAAATGGTCGTGGTACTTGTTTGGGTAGAGGGTTGCTTAGAGTTGGTTTTAGTTCTGATGTTTTAAAGATAATAATAGATCATCTTTATACTGAAGAAAACTTGTCATTCTTGTGCTGCTGTTGTTGTTGTTCTAAAATAAACAAAGAGCCTGGGGAAGAAAAACCCTTATCACTTGCTTGTCTAGTGTATGCAGGGTAAAAAGCTTGGTCCTTGGTTCTTCTATTCAATAGCTGTGGAGCTAGGGGACAGACAGGGTTATTTCTGTTGTTCCTGGCGTTTATCTTCCCTGGTGGGAGCATGGTTTTGGACCTCTGGGGCTGTATATGTTGTGACACCTCACTCTTTAAGTGAATCATTTATAAACCAGATGGTAACTAATACTTTTTTATTAGCAGTGTGATTACTTTAGTAATGTGGCTGCTGCATTAACTTTGTGACTTAGCATAATGAGCTGGGATTTTTGCGGTGGTACCGGAGGTGGGCTCCATGCTGCCTCTGACCTTTCGTTTGCTGGTTGGTACGTCACAGCAGCAGTACGGCTGCAGGAAGTTGGCCTTGCTCTCATACCCCTGTGGCTGCTATCACCTGTTTCTGTATTTTTCCCTAAGAGCTTGGTCTGAGCAATATTTAATACTGTTAGCTTTCACTGTTGAATCCTCACTGGTAAAACTTGGTAAAATTGATGGTGCTGTACAACACCGTCCTAGCAGAGCTAGGATGATGTATTAGGTGGAAATTACATATATATAAAGATACGTGTATATATCTCTTTAGAAAGAACCTGTTGCTTTCCTGATGGGAGTGTAGATGATAACTGCTGCTGTTCTGAACGACGTAACTGTTGTACTTGAATTCGACCCAGATTTTTTGCCATGGCATGCTTTTTCTGTTTCTTCCCTTTTCCTCCTGTTTGGTGGGGCCTGAATGCCTCTTCGTTTGTTTGCACCCTGGGTCTTGTAATTCACTACTTAAATGTACATCAGAATAAGTACCTGATATAGCAAGTACTAAAACATGTAGAATAGCTAAAGATTAGGAGTCATCAGTCAGTCCCTGGCTGCTCTGTCTGCTTTTTATATTACAGTTATAGATATAAACTTTCTGGAAGTTAGTTTTTGGAGACCTCGTCGTGGTGGGCTGCAATAAATCTTGAACAGCAATAGGCTAGAAAGTACAGACACCTGCGTGCAACATTGTAAGAACTGCTAAATACAAACTCTGAGAGTTCAGTTTGTCTGCAGTGTTTTCTTTATTCTGCACCTTGAAAACCTCAGTCTGACAACAGGGAGTTCTGTACAACAGCAACTTAAGGATCTGTCTTATGGTGACTGACTGTGCAGTGATCATGATTATACATCTGAAGAGTTGTAAGTCTGTCAAATCTAACTTGGTGGACATAGCTAACTTCAAATAAAAACTGATGTGATTTATTTATCATGCTCCCAGTCTATTATGCTATGTGAGTGTCTGAAGTAAGTACACTATTGTAACTCCTACCGTGTACTGTACTGAAAAATGAAAGTATTTACACTGGGTTTACTGTTTTTAATACTACATGGTAAGGAAATCAGCTGTTTCTTATAAATTTAAGTCTAAAAGTGGGACAGAATTTAATCCCAGAGGACCATGGGAATTGCCTTTTTAGTGAAAGTTTTAAGCTCAGAATCAAATATTTCAAAGGAAGAATGTTGTAACAGGAACTTTTTTTTTTTTTTTAATTGAAGAAACCCTAATGATTAAATACAGTGAGATTAACCTCTTCAAATGTCTTATGTTTTGTAGAAGATCCTTTTGAGGACTTCTTCGGAGGCAGGCGGGGTCCAAGGGGAAGCAGAAACAGAGGTGGTGGATCATTTTTCTCTGCCTTCAGTGGATTCCCTGCTTTTGGAAGTGCTTTTTCTTCATTTGACACAGGTAAATGTTGCAACATTTAACTAGGAATGCAGTTTTGGTTCACAAAGCATCTCAGTGTAATAAACAGATAAATACTTTTTTAACTGTTGCCTTCTTCATTCAGGAAATTGTGAGACTATTGTTTTTTGAAGTTAGTGTGCTCTCTCAAGAGTTTGAATGTAAATAAAACCTTAGTTACAACATTTGGTCTACCTGAAAGCTCATGAAAAGTAAACAGACCTGTAAGACACAAACCGTGTTCTTAATTTTGGTGATGCAGTTTCTTTACAGCTCAAGAATTGTATTCGATCAGTTTGTCCTTGAGCATTGGTGTGATTGTTTTTAGTTAAGATCTGGAAAATACACTGGGGAAAATGTGTTCTTAAAACTCATGGCACTACTTAATATGAGTTGTGGGAGAGTTAACCTGGATGATGTAGAGGTTGCTGAGAGTTGCTGATGGTCAGTATTCTTTCAAGCGTTAAGATTCTGGGTGTTAGTTGGGATGTTAGTGGTATGAAACTTGTCTGCTAGCACAAGGCATCCCACCGTAACATGAAAAATCAGACTTACTAAAGCTATTAGCTTTACCTTGGGGGTAGAGAATGGTGTAGTGGTTGAGGTAGCTGACAGCTTTGGATGCTTTTTCTTTAAAAGAGGCAATGAACAGTTTTTGGACAGTGCTGTGCATCTGAAACTGTGTTCCTGTGTGGGAGAAGTTGCTGGGGCTGGAGTCGTGTTTTTGTTTTCACACTGATGTTTAATGCCATCAGTCACTGCTGTGTTGGTGGAGCCATCAAAGGGCATCCTGAAGCCAGGATGTAGTCCAAGTGGCTGATAAATTTGAAGGCCACAGTCACGCAGAAATATGGTTTTCTTCACATAATTTTTTCCCCAATAGGTTTTACTTCATTTGGCTCACTGGGACACGGAGGCCTTACTTCGTTCTCCTCTACGTCATTTGGCGGCAGCGGGATGGGTAACTTCAAGTCAGTATCAACCTCAACTAAAATAGTTAACGGCAGAAAAATCACTACAAAGAGGTAAGTAATACATTCCTATGGAACTGTATGGAAATGTATAGCTATATGTATATGCATATAAATATACTGTATATATACACGTAGTTATATTTGTTTGTATTTTGATTTCAGTGTGGTTATCAGAAATTTTGAATTTGTCTGAAAAAAAGGGCAGAAAAGTGGTACTGCGTTCTGTGACTCCTTGGCATTGCTTATATCTGTAGCATGTGAAAATGGGGAAGGTGGTGTTTCTATCTGAACGCTGGTAGTCGAGGAGAGTTCAGCGGTGTAAGGCCTACTGGAAGAACTGCCCCGATGAAAAATGAAGGCCGCACCTTGTTTGCTGCTTGGAAGGAGCCTGACAGTAGAGACTTTCAGAACCTTCTTTGTAGTGGTTCATCTTTTACCATGGTCTTTGACTATGTATCTGCCAAGTCAGGTTGGGCTTCTGAAGGGAAAAAGTGTGCTTGACTTCTGTTGATCATGAAGCTTTTAAATAGGGATTGGGACACATTATGAAATACTGAACAATTTTCCCTAATATTTGCTATGGAGTGGTTTCCCAGGCAGTGTTTGAGCAAATTTAAATTTTTGTGTAAAAATTAATGTTGTTTCATATGTGAAGTGAACTAAGTAACTGATACCCTCTTAGGAGAAAACTTTTTCCTCTTTACTGGAAATTCCGTTTTCAAGTACTGTATGTAGCATATCTATATGTAACGGAGAAAGCACTGCATTTGGGAAGCTCTAGAGTGCCCTATTTGGAACATTAAGTTCAGTACTCCTACAACCTACTGATCAAGTAACTAAACATAATTTCAGTACTTAAACATTTAAGGAAAAGAAGGGGAAAACCAAAGGGTTTGTTTGTTTGTTTTGTAACTTGCATCCCATACTTCAAAGTGCAGGAGATTTCATTGTGTCTTTATTGGAGATAAGCTCTCATCTTGGCCAGTGAAATGTAGGCCTTCATCAGTTTGGGGTGGGCATGATACTTTGTATGTAAGTGTATTCCAGAAAACTCTGAAAAACCCTTCTTTTTAAGGGAATTGTACCAAGTGAGAGAGAATCAAAGAAAGTCTTTACAAGAAAAGAAGATAAGGAACTGTGTTAGTTTTAATGTTAAAATTGGGCTAAATGAGGTACACTGTTGCCTTTTTTTGGTCATATTTAAAAAGTGGAGGAAAAAAAGCAAGAAATGTGGTCAGCCGCTCCTAGGAAAGCACATTTGTTATCAGAGGAGTAGTTACTTCATAGACTGTCTGCCCAGGTGGTACCTAAGTCTAGAGGAGATCAGTATTCCAATATATCCAGTGAAGATTCTTTTTGAGTAATGTTTGCTTTGAACAGGAAGCCGTTCCCCCTCTTTTTAATATGGGTCTGTTTTCCTAAATACTGATTTTTCAGAAAGGTTTACATCCATCCATGTGTTTTCCGCATTTTAGTCATGAGGAGAGAAGGGTGAAAATTTAGGCATGAATTAAGGTTTTTGAAAAGGATGGCAGGAGGAGGAATGCTTAAATTGTTAAAACAAACTGAAAACCCTAAACCACCACACAGCTTTTTAATAATCTCGTGTTCCAGTTAAGGATACTTAAATTCTGCCTAGTACATGCTGGTAGTACAGGACGTCTCCAAACTAACTGCTTAGATCAAATTGAAAGTGGATAAAAGGCTGTCTTGTTTGCCTTACATAAAGCAAAATTGCAACTGGAGCTAGAATATTGTGTTTAACGGGTGGGGTGGGTATTAAATGCAACATCAAGGCTACACACCTTATCTGTCAGAACACATTTAGTCCTGGGTAATAACAGCATCGGTGCAACTGTGACAGCGTGTGAGGTGACAGCTGTGACCGTGAACTGCACTAGCTGTAGGATTCAAACTTCCAGAAAGCAATTTTCCTGCTATAAATAAGCAGTATCAGTGGGGGAATGCAGATGGTTACCAGTTACAGCTTCTGCACTGTTCGGTGTGAAAGCTTGCCAACTAGAGCTGTGTTAAGTGGGCGGTGCTCTGTTGTACTTATCTCAAAGCCTAGGTCTGGTGTATGTTTTCAAACTGCTTACGGAGCTTGAAAGTGGATAACTGTGTGTTTTGTCCTACAGAATTGTTGAGAATGGACAAGAGAGAGTAGAAGTTGAAGAAGATGGCCAGTTAAGGTCGCTAACAATAAATGGTAAGGAGCAGCTGCTACGCTTGGATAACAAGTAATTCAACGCACGCATTTAACAGAAATTTTAAGCTATAACAGCCACCATTTGAGGATTGACAGGAACAATTTTTGAAGATTTCAAATGAACTCAACTTTCTGTATATCCGTACCTAAGTAGTGAAAGTAGCTCACCGGAGCTCGTATTTGTCATAGACTTTTGAGTTAATTGTTGGGACCACATCAATAGGACCATTTTTTGTCCTTAAAATTGTTGTAAATTTCTGTATGCACTTTTCTTTTTATTATATATGATCCAAGGTGAACCATAATTCTTCAGTAGTGCTAGGGCGAGATGTACACTAACACTAGCATGAATCTTGCTTTTTCCAGTTTGTTTGAAATGTGAGCCAGCTAGTAGTTTCAGTCTGCTGTGAAGTTAACATTTCCAGGATGAACTTTTTAATAATTTCAACTTTTTTTTTTTTTAATATTTACTAGTGAATGATGTTAATACATTTCTGGTAATGCATTTCTGGTTTAGATAAATTAAGGATGTTTTCTAGTTGTGCATGAATGCAGACAACTTAGTAAGTTTTGACAAATGTTTAAATGTATAATGTAAGCAAAAGGTAAACAAAAGTGAAGCCAGTAAAATGGGTCTTCTGTCATTTGCTAAAAAAAACTCAAAATGAATAAATGCTGATGTTTTGTGGTGCATTCTTTCATGAATGGCATTTGTAACCTTCTTGTGTCTGTGTGTAATTTGGGCAACTTGGGAATACAGTGCTTTTTCTTCCCACCACCTTTTTCTTCCATCTTAAGGATGAGGGCCTTTTTTCTTTGCAGATGTTTTCTTCAGTGTGACTGAAAACATTATATTTGTTTTCTTTTCTAAACCTGTATTTGAAGCACCTATTTTTAAGAAGCATTCGTAGGCTGACTCTCTGTCTCGATCTTTTGCCCTAATAATTTTTTTTTTCCTCTGGGCCAAAAGTGAATCCCTCCTTTTAAAAAATAAGTTTTCAGAGGCTTCAAATTCTGAGACTGCTTCCAAAAATAATCTGTAGTGAA